>SJYT01037594.1:0-91593 GCA_006410635.1 Cephalophus harveyi
CGTCTCCATCTTTGGCTACGAAGATATAATCAATCTGATTTTGGTGTTGACCATCTGGTGATGTCCATGTGTAGAGTCTTCTCTTGTGTTGTTGGAAGAGGGTGTTTGCTATGACCAGTGCATTTTCTTGGCAAAACTCTATTAGCCTTTGCCTTGCTTCATTCCATATCCCAAGGCCAAATTTGCCTGTTACCCCAGGTGTTTCTTGACTTCCTACTTTTGCATTCCAGTCCCCTATAATGAAAAGGACATCACTTTGGGTGTTAGTTCTAAAAGGTCTTGTAGGTCTTCATAGAACCATTCAACTTCAGCTTCTTCAGCATTACTGGTCGGGGCATAGACTTGGATTACTGTGATATTGAATGGTTTGCCCTGGAAATGAAGAGAGATCATTCTGTCATTTTTGAGATTGCATCCAAGAACTGCATTTCGGACTCTTTTGTTGACCATGATGGCTACTCCATTTCTTCTAAGGGATTCCTGCCCACAGTAGTAGATATAATGGTCATCTGAGTTAAATTCACCCCTTCTAGTCCATTTTAGTTTGCTGATTCCTAGAATGTCGACGTTCACTCTTGCCATCTCCTGTTTGACCACTTCCAATTTCCCTTGACTCATGGACCTGACATTCCAGGTTCCTATGCAATATTGCTCTTTACAGCATCAGACCTTGCTTCTATAACCAGTCACATCCACAACTGGGTGTTGTTTTTGCTTTGGCTCCATCCCTTCATTCTTTCTGGAGTTATTTCTTCACTGACCTCCAGTAGCATATTGGGCACCTACTGACCTGGGAGTTCCTCTTTCAGTATCCTATCATTTTGCCTGTTCATACTGTTCATGGGGTTCTCAAGGCAAGAATACTGAAATGGTTTGCCATTCCCTTCTCCAGTGGACCACATTCTGTCAGACCTCTCCACCATGACCGTCTTGGGTGGCCCCACATGGTATGGCTTAGTTTCATTGAGTTAGACAAGGCTGTGGTCTGTGTGATTAGATTGACTAGTTTTCTGTGATTATGGTTTGTGTGTCTGCCCACTGATGCCTCTCACAACACCTACCATCTTACTTGGGTTTCTCTTACCTTGGACGTGGAGTATCTCTTCATGGCTGCTCCAGCAAAGAGCAGCCGCTGCTCCTTACCTTGGATGAAGGATATCTCCTCACAGCTTCCCCTTCTGACCCTGAATGTGAAGTAGCTCCTCTTGGCCCTCCTGCACCCGCGCAGCCACTGTTCCTTGGACGTGGGGTTGCTCCTCTCGGCCACTGCCCCTGAATGGACTAGTCCACCGTGAGTGACTAGAGGGGCTCAAACTTAGTCTTTAAAGGGCATCATGGTGAATGTATTAGGTTTTCTGGTCTCCATGGCCTCAGTTGTATCTTCTCTTTTGGAGCTGTTGTATAATGCTGTTGTAGTTCAGCCATAGATAGTGTGTAATGAAGGAGTGTGGCTGTGGTCTAGTACAATTTAGCTTTGGAAGCTAAAATTTGACTTCCGTATCATTCTCAATTGTCATGAAATATTGTTCTGTGGATCATCCCCTCCAACTAAGTAAAAATGTTAAAGACATTCCTAGGTCGTGGGTTCTACAAGAGAAAGTAGTGGCTGGACTCAATTTGTGGAGTAGTTTGCTGTCCCCTACAGCAGGGTAAACAGTGGGATGCTTGGAGGGATTCTGACTACAGCAGATGATGGAGTCAAGATCCCCAAGGACCCTGAACTACTTAAGTGATGGACCAAATATATCATAAAGTGCAATGGGACTCATGTCCTCAGTGTTCATTTGACAAGTATTCATTGCATGTCTGCTGTGTCAGCCAGTGTTCTTGTTACACAATAGTAAACCATATAGCTAAAGTCCTGCCCTCAGGAGCTTATTTGTGCATGTGTGTGTGTGTATGTGTGAGTGTGCGTGTGTGCACGCGCATGCTCTGAGGACAACTAGTGATCACAGTCAGTCTTAAAGGAAATCAGTCCTGAATATACTTTGGAAGGACTGATGCTGAAGCTGAAGCTCCAACACTTTGGCCACCTGATGCAAAGAATTGACTCATTGGAAGAGACTTTGATGCTGGGAAAGATTGAAGGCGGGAGGAGAAGGGGATGACAGAGGATGAGATGGTTGGATGGCATCACTGACTTGATGCACATGAGTTTGAGCAAGCTCCGGGAGTTGGTGATGGACAGGGAAGCCTGGCGTGCTGCAGTCCATGGGGTTCCAAAGAGTCAGACACGACTGAGCGACTGAACTGAACTGAGTGATCACAGCTCAGCCTGGGCCTCTGAGAGCTAAGCACCGATTCCCTTAGGAGACACGGATAGTGTTTTACTCTTAGGTTTAGGACGATGGCTACATATTGTCTGGAGTCTCTGTTGACTCAATGTGAAATCAGTAGTGTGTTGTGGCAGAATTAAAGGTATAGAAGAACTAGAAGTAGAGTGTTTGAAGTCAAGACAGGATCTTCCATCTTTTCTCAGGCTAGTCAGGCCCTGCTTTGAATATTGGTGTAGACATGATGCAATCCCTTATCCAACAGCTATTTATTGAGGACTTATCTCTGCCAGGGGCTTCCCTGGTGGCTCAGCTGGTAAAGAACCCGCCTGCAATGCAGGAGACCCAGGTTCAATCCCTGCGTGGAGAAGGGAATGGCAACCCACTCCAGCATTCTTGCCTGGAGAATTCCATGGACAGAAGAGCCTGGTAGGCTACAGTCCATGGGGTTGCAAAAAGTTGGACATGACTGAATAACTAACACTTATCTGTGTCAGACATGAAATTGAGCAATAATTTCTCAGGGATGCTGGAGTGAGTGAGGTGGGGCTGGGCTAGAGGATTGTTAATGCCCCTCCCTTTATTAAGGGTGAGTGGTGCAACTTTGAGGAAAAAGTGAATTCATAGAGATCCAGAAAGACGTATGGGTTCTGAAATGGTAAATTACTGCTGAAGGTATCCATGCTGTGCCTCTGTGATCAAGGCTGATAGAAGGGCAGAGCTGGGTCCTCCCACCAGGAGTATCTCAGGGCTAATGCTGGCAACAGCATATTGAGCTGAAAGATCCTGGGTCTACCAATTTTGGCAATTTCTATTTTCTGATGATAACTTCACTGAAGTAGCACAGGGTCTCAATTATCTGCTAATAAAATTATTTATTATTTAATATTATTATGTGATAATATATAACTTTATATTATTTAATAATTCTTATTTTTAATTTTCCTTATGTAGTGAAGTAGAGAATAGTGTTCATAACTGTGACTTTGAGGCATTAAATATTCCATTAAAGATACGTAACAAAAAATAACAGACTCACAGATACAGAAAACAAGCAAGTGGGTACCAGTGGGGAGAAGGAAAGGAGGAGAGGCAATATGGGGGTAGGGGTCTAGCAGGTACAAACTCTCAGGTGTAAAATAAGCTACAAAGATGCATTGAACAGAATGGGAATATAGCCAATAATTTATAATAACTATAAATGGACTATAACCTTTAAAATTGTGAGTCACTCTTTGCGACCCCATGGACTGTAGCCTACCAGGCTCCTCTGTCCATGGGATTTTCCAGGCAATAGTCCGGGAGTGGCTTGCCATTTCCTTCTCCAGGGATCTTCCCAACCCAGGGATCAAACCTGGGTCTCCCGCATTGTAGACCGACGCTTTACCGTCTGAGCCACCAGGGAAGTCCACTATATTGTACACCATAATTTATATAATATTATACATTAACTATACTTTAATTAAACAAGTAAATATATTATTAAAGAGTAAATAGGGTAAAGATCATCTTGATATTAAATACTCAGTACTGTTTCAATTGGTTGATAAACACAACTCTTTATTGAGCAGAATTGTCCAACCAATTCAGGTCCACTTTGCATAGCGGTAGGAAAAAAGTTACTAGTAAATAAGAAGACAACCATTGCTTGCCCTGGAAGATCTGAGATACAACATTTCCCATTTAGAAGTTTTCTGAAGGAACTGGTGGAGTGTAGGTGACTCTGGAATATCTTTCATTTGAAAAACCTATTTCATTAATTCTAAGAGATGCTCCCTCACTTTGCTTTTTAACATTTTTGGAATTATAATATACCTGGTCATCAGTGGCATCTTTAATCTTCATAATTGTCTTTCTTCCCTCCTTTTCCTTCTTTCTTTCCTTCCCCTCTTCTTCCATCCCTCCTTCCCTCTCTCTTTCTTCTTTCGCATAAAAGTACATCTTGCAGTGCATAGCATTTTGCATTCTTGCAACATTTTTAAGTAAAAGATTCTAATCTTATTGGTGGTAACTTGGGGTGACTTGGGAGGTGAGGGCTGATGTCCATAATCTCTGTCACCCTCTTCCCAAAGTTACCTTGTGCTGTGCTGGGCTTAGTTGCTCAGTAGTGTCCAACTCTTTGCAACCCCATGGACTGCAGCCCACCAGGCTCCTGTGTCCAGGGGAATCTCCAGGCAAGACTACTGGAGTGGGTTGCCATGCCCTCTTCCATGGGACCTTCCCAACCCAGGGATTGAACCTAGGTCTTCCTCATTGCAGGCAGATTCTTTATCAACTGAGCCACCAGAGAAGCCCCAAAGCTATCTTAAGTAAAAATAGTAATATTCCTTAACGTGGAAAATTAATGTCTTCCCTTAATTTTATATAAAATGCAAATGAAAGCATCTTTATTTTTATTTATTTGTAACAAACGCTTCAACTGAAAAGCAAAACAGTATGTTTGCTGTTGCAGATACAACTTTAAGAAAAGTTTCTGTCCCAATCACAGCCAAATGGTTGACCCAATGCTTCTAATGTATTGGAAAATTGGTGGTGCCACCCTCAAAGAGAGGCAATTTTATTTCAAGTATGTCTTTGCATTTTTTGATGAAATAGCCTCTAAATCCCCTTTTCTTCATCATCACACTTCCTTGCAATGCATAAAAGAGGATGCTGCTGCTGCTGCTAAGTCGCTTCAGTCGTGTCCGACTCTGTGCGACCCCATAGACGGCAACCCACCAGGCTCTCCCGTCCCTGGGATTCTCCAGGCAAGAACACTGGAGTGGGTTGCCATTTCCTTCTCCAATAAAAGAGGCTAGATGCGAGTAATATATATATATTTCAAGATGAACTTTATTTTTTTGGTCAGTTGCAAACCAAGGGACTCAGTGGACAGGAGCTCCCTGCTATTCTTTTAATCTAAATCAAGACCAGGAGACTCACTGATGTGCCTGAACTTGTTAGTAAGAAGATTATTCTGCACTTTAGCTAGAGATAGAGACCTCATTTCCCGTGTTAGATCTCTGGGAGTGAACAGTATGGATGGTATGACTGGTGATTTAAATGCTTTTGACACTTCTTTCTTCTGGTTTTCATTCTGGGTAGTTCTTTTCAGAGTTCAAAGACTCTCTCTTCCAGGACTAGAAGCTTGGTGATATATGACTATCTCTAAGTTTGTCCTACTTTCTGCTTTTAACAGTAATCAAACCTCATTTCTCAATTTAACTTGGCTAAAAGCGCTTGGAGTCTAGCTTTCAGAGATTTCTTGTGATGTCAGGGAACACAACTGTGGGTTTCTTAGCCTTCACAATGGATAGAATAAAGAAGTTGACAGGCTTTTATAGAAAAGATTCTTTTGTCTTTTCTTTATGTTTGAAGTCATTTTGTGCAATTTGATAATTATCTGCTTTCTTTTCTCCATCCTTGGTCAAAAGCTTTGTGTAGGAGTAAATAGAAAATAAAAGTATACCCATGGACGGTCCTGCTAACTGTGTAGGCCACAACCATCCATCATTTTACTACACAGCACTTCAATGTCTAGTCTGGGGGAAATGGCAAAAATCTATATTTTTAATAGATTAAACATCTATTAAATCAGTTTGCCAGTTCTTCTAGCTCTAATTTTGTTATTAGATAGTCCTGCACAATCACAAACACAGCAAAAATATGCAAGGAATTCAAATGGAGACGCTAGCATTGGTTTTGATACTGTAAGTTTTACTAAGCATTCCAGGAAATTTTTTTTTGGGGGGGACAGATGTTTGCTTAATACTTAAAAGAGATTTTGATGATATCTGATTCTTTTTCTTTTCAAAACCCAAAGAGAACACTCTTGTTCACCCTTTCGAAGAATCTTCAAGGTTACTGTAATCTGAGAATATCTCCAACATAGGAAACAGTGAGAAGTCAGCTCACAGAACTTTACTTCCATCACTGAAGGTCCTGCTCATGTATGTGGGCCCTCTCCTCCTGAAAAGTTTCACTCAGAAAATATTTCATCTCTACTGGAAGCTGAAATGGCTTTTTAGTAGGCAGAGAATCTTGGTCTTCCTCTCTCTGTTCCTTCCTCCCTCCTTCCCTTCCTTCTTTCCTCTTCTTCCTCCTTCCCCCCCTCCACCTTTCTGTTTTAATTTGGCAGCTAATGGCTCAGCAATAAGATTATTTTATCTCAAGAACAACTTCTCCCACTATAATATATAGTTTACGAACTCTTTACTTAATTCCTGTTCTTAAAATAAATGTTTTTCTTTTCATAAAAGTAATATTTATTGTAGAAATGGCCTTTAAAAACCCTAAAAGTATAATGAAGAAAAGAAAAAAAATGTTATCCAAATTCCCACCATAATGTTTGGGTGTGTTTTCATCTGGTGATTTTTCTCTGCAAAACAAATTTTCTTTCTTTCTTTCCTTTTTTTTTTTTTTTTTGCTTAGTAATATATTTTGTATCCTGCACAATTCACTTAAAGTATTATGTCTTCCATATGCTATTAAAATGATTTATAAATGTGATTTTGATGGCTGCATACTATTCGACCCAGTGTTGACCACATTGCCCCAGCCATTCCACTACTGTTAGCTTTCTAGGGTGAATCTAATTTTTACTTTAGTTTATGAATGAATACAATGACCACTGCTGGGAATAAGTCATTGTCAATATTTTACCTCTATCTCTTACCCTGTGCAGAAGTCTGAAAACTTTATGGTAAAGGTCTAGGTAGTTAATTTATAATTTCTTTACTCTCCTATTGCAAAACAAAAGCAGCCATGACAATATGCAGACACCTGGACATGGCTGGTTTCAATAAAACTTTATTTACTAAAATATGGTTCAGCTCTTGAGCCTGTGGTTTGCCAACTCCTACTCTAGTGTATACAATTTTAGGCTTACAAGTCTCAAAACTTTTTTTAGAATCAAGTATATAATTAATCACAAATCAATTGCACTATTCTCTTGCACTGTGGCCTTTAAAGTTAATATTTAGATCCAGCCCAGCTCACTGGCAACAGTCCACTGCCGGTCGCTAGGGCAGGGGAGTGGTGTGCTGGCGGCAGCTCTCCTGGCAGGTCCAATGGGCCGTCTCCCAGACTGGGAAGCCTGAGGGAAACCGTCAGCGGGCCTGGTGCAACGACACTGCGACATTATTTACCCACATGTCAACTCTGTTTACAAAGTGACTCCAAAGGGCTTTGCTTCTGTTTGTACCTGCATTTGCCAGACCATCACTGGTTCTAGCCTCCAGCCAGCCAGGTTACAAGCCAGAAAAGCCAAAAGGAAAAATGCAGTGAGACTCGTCTTCACTGGGCTCAATCCTCCCATACCTAGTGGCCAGATGCCACTTCCCTAAACCCAGCTCCTTTGAAAGTGTGAAACAGAACCAGCTGAATGTGAGAGTCACTGAAACACTCTCTCGGATCTGATCATTTCAAGGCTCTTTGTAGCTGTTGTGTAGAGTGTGGCCTCAAAGGGAAAGGATTCTGGTATGTCTCTAAGTAGTGAAGTCGCTCAGTCGTGTCTGACTCTTTGTGACCCCATAGACTGTAGCGTACCAGGCTCCCCTGTCCATGGGATTTTCCAGGCAACAGTACTGGAGTGGATTGCCATTTCCTTCTCCAGGGGATCTTCCCAACCCAGGGCTCGAACCCAGGTCTCCTGCATTGTAGACAGACGCTTTACCGTCTGAGCCACCAGGGAACCTGGTATGTCTCTAGGCAGTGTCAAAAATACGTATGTGTGTGCAGCATTGTGGCCCATTCTCTTGCTCTGGGAATATTCAAAAGGGAGGTCAAGGATAATGGTGTCTGTATATTTCCATGGAATCAAGAAGTGTATATAGCTGGCATTAAAACATCAACCAGCCTGCTTCCTTCCCTGAATCAACCCTAAATATCCACTGGAAGGACTGATGCTGAAGCTTCAATACTTTGGACACCTGATGCAGCGCTGACTCATTGGAAAAGGATCTTTCCCTGATGCTGGAAAACATTGAAGGCAGGAGGAGAAGGGGGGACAGAGGATGTGATGGGTGGATGGCATCATTGACTCAATGGGCATGAGTTTGACAAAACACCGGTAGATAGTGAAGGACAGACGAGCCTGGCAGTCCATGGGGTCGCACATCAGGATAAGCACTTTCGTGTGACCGCCCTCTCAGTGAAGGTCGAGTGCAGTGTTTCCCGAAGCACGGAGAGGTAGTCTCTGAACATATACTGAAACTAAACCGACCATAATATTGAGTAAAAAGTCAGACTAGGCTTTCATATTGTAACTTGAGATATGATTTTTTTTTTTTTTTTAAGCTTGTATCAGGGTTGTCTCAAGTTCTCTGGCTGTGAACTCTAACTTCTTTATAATTTATTGCTAATTTGGGGGGTTACTATATTTTGTCTCAAAACTGATATTTGAGGGAGCAGTGTATAGAATCACGGCCCACCCACTCTAGGGTTTGCCAGCGACAGATTAGCTTCTTTATCCTTCAAGTCAGTGGAGGAATTTTAAAGCAGAGAGAAGACAAATGCCGGTAGAAAAATGTTAACTTAATAAAACGAACTAAGATCAGATTTCCCTCCCCCTGGCCACCTCCCTCCTGGAATCTTTTGTTGACTTCTTGAAACTTCCTGTGATTTATGGGACCCTTTTCCTGGAGGCTGAATACCTTTTGATTAAGAAGTGAACCATAGTTCCAAAACCACCGGGACAGCTGTTGTTTGAATTAACCAGAACACTTACTGCCGCTGTTCACTTTATTGTGCAAAGACACCATCTTAGTGACGGCAGTTGCCCCCAGTGCAAGCGGGCACCCCATTGCCCTAGACCACGATTGCATCTCCCCCCGCCCGCTTTTTTTTTTTTACTCCTTTTGATCAGCAGAGGTCTTAAAGGAAAGAGTCTTTGGATGTCATAAATGGATGGTGGGAGGGTTGTGTGCTAAGTTGCTTCAGTCGTGTCTGATCCCCTGAGAACCCATGGACTGCAGCCTGCCAGGCTCCTCTGTCCATGGTGATTCTCCAGGCAAGAATACCGGAGTGGGTTGCCATGCCCTCCTCCAGGGCATCTTTCTGACCCAGGGATGGAATCTGTATCTTATGTTCAACTCTGTGTGTCCTAGATTCCTCCCCACCCTAAAATGTTGGGTGTATTTAAGGCTCTGGGATCCTGTGAGTAACATCTCAATGACCCAGAACAGTGATTCTGGGGAGGGGTGGCGGGGGAGCTCTCTCCCTAGAGGGGGCTATTAGGGTCTGGAGTGGTGGTGGTCTGTCTCTTATACACATCTAGATGTGTATAAGAGACAGTATCTGTGTCAACAGATGTTTGATGTAGTTAATAGCATGACAAGAGAGCGTGGAATTTTCATTTGTCAAATGGGAAGCAGAGATGAAGATGAGAGGAAAAGCTCTCACGTGGATGATGATGGACCAGGTCAGACAAGGTGGGAAAAGAGATGGTTAGCTGTGACTGAGCGTCTCTGCCCTCGGCCTCACTTAGGTCTCTAATATGCCTAGAACTGCTAGGATGGGGCCTTTCAGGTGGGCTGAACCATCAGAAAGACTCCACACCGGTGGCACCTGGGACGGGAGACAGACGGCTTCACTCAAGAAGGCGAGAAAGGCACCATGTTATCTCTGGGCTTAGAACACAGATCTCAGCCACCAGGGACACGGGGCAGGCAGGTTTGATGAAGAGGAAAGAGGTTGTATAGAGCAGCGTTTAGCAAACTATAGCCTGTGGGTTGATCTGGCCCACTGCCTGTTTTTGTAAATAAACTTTATTGGAGCACAGCCATCCATTCATTTACACATCATCGTCGACGCTTCTGCTTTACAAGGGCAGGGTTGAGTTGTTGTGACAGAGACTATGTGTAATAGTCACTCAGTCGTGTCCGACTGTTTGCGACCCCATGGACTGTGGCCCACCAGGCTCCTCTGTCCACAGGATTCTCCAGGCAAGAATACTGGAGTGGGTGGCCATTCCCTTCTCCAGATCTTCTCGACCCAGGGATCGAGATTCTTCACCATCTGAGCCACCAGGACAGAGACTATAATGACCTGTAAAACTGAAAATAGAACCTCCCTGGCCCTTTGAGGGAAAGACTTGCCATCTCCTATTCTAGGGTGTGGGTCCCTGAGAGAAGGATACCCCCAGTGGTCCTTAAGTGGGAAGACCAGGCCCAGCCAGAAAGGGATGAAAGCACCGTGTCCAGGGGCAGGTGGAACGAAAGAAGGAAGCAGGAGAAGCCTGCTGTTGTGGCCGCTGCTTTTTACTCCTTTGAATTCTTCCCCTGGAGCTTTCCTAGTTGTATGTTGTCCAGTGTCGCAGGCCAAGGGTGATGGTGGGCAAATTCGTCCCTTGTCTCCTTATTGCTACTTGCACCTCTTTGGTCAAGCAAAGTAGAATCCAGTTTGGTTACATGCATAGCCCTATGTTTAACTTGACCTCGGTGGAGTGTAGAGACGTATGCTCGGGTGATTCATGTGCTGACGTCATCATCCTATCCACAGAGAAGCAGAAGTGAAGGGCACACCTGAGTAAGGATGGCCTCTGCAGCTACCATCCAATCCGAGAGCCCCAATCAGGAGCCACATACGGGCTTTCACCTGCCCTGCCTTGTCGACAGCTGGAGGCCACTGTGGGGTGCCTGTCAGCTCCAGCCAGCATCATGCGGAGAGGCAGGTTCATAGAGAATTGTGGCCTGGAGAGGGCGTTGCTCTGCCTGTTGGAGCTGAACGAAAGGCTTCTGGAATGTTCCAGGACCCGGTGTGCAGAGTGCTCAGGGACTCTCTTCCCACGATGCCAGCAGAGTGATCAGCTCAGAAGATGCGCTTTCCTGGGGAGGGCTTTTGGTGGGGGGTACAGCACCTCCAGCAGAAACCTGTTTGCCAAGCCCACCTCTTTTCATTTATTTTCCAATCTCTTGACACTTGGCAAAGCTCTGTGGGCGGGAGGCAGTCATTCTTCTCTTGCTCCCACAGCAGGTGAAGTCGCTTGGCACTCCTGTGCCAATGGCAACGAGTTTGCTGGGGGCTCCTCCTTCCTGACAAAGCCTTGGGGACCCGAGGGAGGGGTGTGAGGGTGTAATCCTGGTGTGAGTCTCCTGTTTATTCCTTTGGATTTTTCTAGTTACATTTAGGGTGCTTCAGGGTTGAGCTAGCCAACAGACATTTTCCAACCCAAAAGTCTAGGGCGAGGGGTATTTATTGGTAAAATTTAATTTTGCCAGTAGCCAGCCCTCCCAACTCCACAAAGGGTATGTTCGGTTTTCTGTAACACAGAGGCTGTGCTACCCATCCAGTCACAGGCGATTCCTTGAGGTCGCCTTGTAAAGTCTGAGGCCGTATCATCATCTTTATAGCGTATCTTGCCTGCTTTCCTTCTGACAAATTCTCTTTGGGGAAACGGATGTCGTGGTCCTGATTTTTTTTTCTGTTAGAATTCGCACGCTGCTCTGTGTAATCTATGTTATCTGGCTGCATTAAAAAAAAAAAAATTCTATTTATTTAGTTTTTGGCGCTGCTGGGTCTGCGTGGCTGCGTGGGCTTTTCTCTAGCTGTGACCGGTGGGGGCTGCTCTCCAGTTGTGGTGGGTGGGCTTCTCATTGCAGTGGCTTCTCTTGTTGCAGTGCTTGGGCTCTAGGGCATGCAGGCTTCAGCAGCTGTGGCACGCGGGCTCAGCGGTCGCAGCCTCCATGCTCTAGAGCACAGGTCAATGGTTGTGGTGCCCCAGCTTAGATGCTCCCAGGCTTGTGGGATCTTCCCAGTCAGGGCTAGAAACTGTGTCTCATGAATAGGCAGGCAGATATTTTTTTTTTTTTTAACCACTGAGACACCAGGGAAGTCCTGGCTGCATTTTTGAAGCATGATTGTGCAGATGTTGTATTCTGGGATTCATCCTTAGGCTGGTCTCTGGGCCATTTGGGGAACGTATCAACCATCAGTGAGGCTCTGCTTGGTTCTGGCATAACTGACTCAATGCAGATCCTGTTACTCTGCTTCCCCCACTTCTTCCGTGGTGACTTTCCCATAGAGAGCCCTCTTGGAGTAGAATATAGGTCCTCCGATCCAATAGCTCACAAACCAAGGCGAGTTCCTAGGACACAGGTCCAACCACTAGGGCAACGTGGTGGGATGAGGAGTTCCTTATGGCCTAAAGTATTCTCTGATATCCATTTTCTAACCACTAGAATTTAGAATGAGTTATATTTTTCTCGTCTGCCAAATGGAGATGTGGGTGCCTCCCTGGCCTATTCCACAAGACTTTGAGGCAATAAACTTTCTTGGAAAGTACATTGGTGATGGAATAAACTAAAGGGAAACATGGGAAGATGCATAGAGAGTTTCATGGTAATGATAAAGGAAGTTAATTCTATGTGAGCCTCTGAGAAGGATCCATAAAGGGAGACATACGTCAAGAGCCAGATGCTGCTCTATCTGCATGAGATTATCACTCCTTGAAATAAGTGGGCAATAGAGTTAAGCACAGTTGGGGCAGAACAGGTAACAGGTGCTCTTTGGTGCTTTTATTGTTTTGTTATGTGTGTAAGACTCTTCATCCAGAGCAAAATAAACATATATCCTGGTTATTTAATAACAAGGAAGAGGCCACACACTGAATCAGGGTGAAAAGACAAATAGACGGAGAACGAATCCTCTCCTTTGACAGGTGGCATGTCCAGAGGGGTTTTAAGGTGAGGGTTTTAAGGGCATTAAGGAACTTTCCAAAATTGAGGTCTGAAGGCAACGGTGTTGCTGGGTGTAGAATACGATCCTGGAGGTTGGGGGCACTGGCAAGCCCACCCTCAAAGGGATGGTGGACCTGACTATCCTGTAGGGGGGGTGGTGGTCAGGTCTGCCGGGAGGAGGGGAAGTTCAAATGAACTTCAGATGGAGGGGGATGTCAAATGCGAGGGGGTCAGAGGGCACCTCCAAGTTAGGGCGTTACAGGTTACAGAGCAGGGTTCTTAGTTCCAGGGAGTTGGGGTGAGTCAGGAGAAAATGGGGGTGGAGCCGGGAAAAAAGGCAGCTGAAAAGAAGGTGGCTGCCGCCTTGAGCCTCCGCCAGATTCCTGACCTCCTTTTATGAGCCAGCTGGGCAGGGAGCAAGGGTCACTGGGCATAGCCTTGGGGGCTGGGCTGAGTGTACTCGAGGTCTTGAGAACCCCCTGGGTTTCTGTGTGTTTGCCTGAGCATCACCAATGATTGGTCTGAAAAAGGGCTGCCTTCTTTAGGGAACTTGTTTAAAAAATGGTTTGGTTGGGTTCTTTTTTTCTCTGTGATTTGGATGATTATGAAAAGATAGCCTTGTACACTTCCACAGACGCCAAAGCCCGTGCAAGTAGGGAATGGATGAAAACCCTACAAGACTGTCTTCTTTTTGCACTTATTTGTTAAGGAGCTGATAAAATAATTTCCACTCACAGATGGATCTCTATTTTTCTTTGGCCTTTATATTTCCCTCTGATGCAAATCTTTAGATTAGTTTACACTGTGGGTGTGAATTGTTTGAGATCTTGGTAGGAATACAAGCTCCTTCAGATGTTTGCCTCCAGCCTTTGTCTTTGGAGTAACTGGAAACAGTTTCTAGAGACTCATGGAGAGAAAAGATAAGTGGGAGCTTCCATGCCATTTAAATACACAGAGTCCAAGGCTCAAGGAAGCCTATGTCTTGCCTCTTGCACACAGGGATATGGGGCACATTTGAATCAGTTCCAACTACTGTGGGGTTTTCCAGGCTTCACAATGATAGGTGGAAAAGTGAACCAGAAACTTCTGAAGGGCAGAGAGCTATCCTCCATGAAGGATCATAGACCGGGAAAGGAGAGAGCTGCCCTGGCTATTGGAACCCAAGTATTTACTGACTTTCATAGAAGGTGAAAATGGAAAGCAAGGCAGAGCCCCTGCATGACCTGATTAATAACCAACCAACTGAACCATCTCCTGACTACTTTGCTTTCCCTCAGAGGAAGGGATCTGGGAGGTCGGGTATTTAGATAACTTCGAATCCAGTCTGGGAATAAAATCAGAATCAGATTAAGTTGCTGCTAACTTGATAGTAAAGATGGGCAATAGTTAAGAATTAAAAAAATTGATACCAAATTGTACTCAAGGATCAGTCTTTCTTCAAAAGTTATTGCAAATCACCTGGTGTTTTTGCTTAAAATACAGTTTGTTTTTTTTCTTTTCTCTTCTGAGTTTTAACACTGAAATAGAAAACAACAGCAGTTATTACACACAAACTGGTGGAAAATGCACAAATTTCAAGTATGGTATGGGGTGACAAAACTGCCTATCTTGCTCCACCACGTGTATTCTCATACATTTGTTTCTTTATGTAAGAGTTTGTCAGGAGTAGCAGGCAAGCCAGAACACTTTCTTGTTCTATTTCCCATTCCTACTTTTTGGAAGTAGATTTCTGTCTGAAGTTTAACTTCTTGAGGCTCTGTAACAACATGTTCTTTTATGCTTTGGATCACTAAAAGGAGCCAGTAACAGTTCATTAAAAATGACATATTATTCTTTTTTACTTTAGAACAATGACTATAAAAAATTAGGGATGTAGATTGATTTACCGTTATATAAAATAGCTTCCAAAGTTAGTGAAAGAAGCTGGCAGAGTATGTTTTAGATCATAGAAATGGATAATAATTTCTTGTATGATTAGATTCTGGTTTTGTGCATGCTCAGTCACTTCAGTCGTGTCTGACTCTTTGTGACCCCGTGGACTGTAGCCCACCACGCTCCTCTGTCCAAAGTAAGAATATTGGAGTGGGTTGTCACTTCCTTCTCCAGGGGATCTTCCTTACCCAGGGGTGGAACCCGCATCTCACGTCTCCTGCATTGGCGGGTGAGTTCTTTACCACTAGTTCTGCTTGGGAAGCCTAGATGCCAGCTTCAAGAAAGCTCTGATGTTTCCACCAGAGAGAGGTACTCTGATTTTGGTCCTCTGAAAACTGAGTTTGGGAATCAGTTCTTTGGAGTGTGAGTGTGGTAAGGAGGGGACAGAAGCTCTGGTCAGTTTTGCGTGCTATTGCATGATGCTCAGGCAGAATCCAACAGAGAAGCCCCATCTCCACCTTCCGACATCCATGCTCCTCCCACTGGCCTCAGTGCTTAGATCACAGACCTGACGCGCTCTGCTCTGGGACCCATCTCCTACCCATCACTCCTGAAGATGAGCTTACCTGTGCTTATTGTTCGGTCTTTATCATATGCCTGGCTTTGCACCTTTGAACACTATTTCCTCCTGCCATCCATGACCTCAGCTCCTTACTGGATTCTGAAAACCCTCTTACCTTGATACAATCCTAATTATTAAACTGACCCTCATATGAATTATGGTTCTATTAAAAGAATCCCCTGCTCCCCAGGCATGCCTTTGTGCCTTATGGGAGTGGGGCTTTGTTCTTGTCCTCCTGTCTCTGCGGGTTGGACGGGGAGAGATGGACTCAGGCCAGATGGTGTGCACTGGGCTAGGGGCCGTCCTCGGAAGGGGCGGCAGTTAGCGGCTTTGAGAGCTATCACAGAGAGGTTAACCTAAGAAACTGAACTGAACACTAGCCCCTTGGCTGGTTCCGTTTCCTTTCTGAGCTTTCCGTCCCTGCCACTGTCCAACCCTTATGACTGGAAGCTATAGACCTTGACTAAGAGGTCAGCACACCTTCAAACCCTCAGAGCCAGTCCAGCCCTGTGTTTGGGTAGATGGGTGGTGGCGGAGGTGAGGTCCAGGTTCCAGTCTCAGGACCCCACTTCTCCAGGAGACGCTTTCTGCCTTATTTCCCTACTAGTGTACGGTTCCCATGGGAATAGTCATCCTACCTTTGACCTGAAATATTCAAATGAACCGTTCCCCTCTGCTTCCGTACCTGCTTGAATGACTGATCTTCTCGGACAGACCCTCTGAAACAGAGTTTGGATGTGGGCTAGTAATACATTGTGTCTGGTTATTATTAATACAAGTGAACTCTAGTTTACATATAAACACAAAGTATTTTGTGCATGGTTTTAATATATACCGAACTTTCAAGAAATGCAATTAACTAATAAAATGAGACGCAATGGTATTTTGCTTTGTTCCGAATTCTCCCAAGGGCTGTTCACCCTTTCTAAAAATCACATCATCCAAGGCTACACTGTCTACAGTATCTGAGGCCCCCAGAATGCACCCTGCATAAGTCTTCCATTCAGGCCAATTCATTGTATATTTATGAATATATTTGTTAAGCTCTTATTTTTAGATGCTAAATATTAATATTAGCCTATTAACAACAACTTCTCTTAAATCCAAATATATTCATCATGTAAGCCAATGGTTACTCATTATATCTTGAGGGTAGAGGCACTCAGCGCTTACATATGGAAATACAGGTTACTTTGTTATAAATTACGTAACTTTTGATTTCTCTTTATATTGTAGTTAGACCATTACATTGATTTGATTCGTTGAAACTGTGTGTGTGGTTATGTTATATAAGCAATGAAGTTTATTACAGGCCCACAAAGAGAATGTTATAAAGTATTTATTTTTCTAGTTGGGCTTCAACGTTTGTGTATTATTGGGATATAATTGCTTCACATTATTGTGTTTCTGCTGTACAACAAAGTGAATCAGCCGTATATATACAAATATCCCCTCCCTCCTGGACCTCTGGCCTTCCACCCCCATCCCACCCCTTTGGGTCATCACAGAGCACTGAGCTGAGCTTCTTGCGTCACGCAGAAGCTTCCAGATGGCTATTTATTTTACACGTGGAAGTGAATATATTGGAGAAGGCAATGGCACCCCACTCCAGCACTCATGCCTGGAAAATCCCATGGATAGAGGAGCCTGGTGGGCTGCAGTCCATGGGGTCGCTAAGAGTCAGACACGACTGAGGAACTTCACTTTCACTTTTCACTTTCATGCATTGGAGAAGGAAATGGCAACCCACTCCAGTGTTCTTGCCTGGAGAATCCCAGGGATGGGGGAGCCTCATGAACTGCCGTCTATGGGGTGGCATAGAGTCGGACATGACTGAAGTGACTTAGCAGCAGCAGCAGTGCATATATGTTGATCTCAGTCTCCCAGTTCCCCCCGCCCCCACTTCCCACTCCCTCGTGTCCACATGTCTGTTCTCTGTGTCTGACCTTGACATTTACCTGGCCTTCCCCTGTCTGGCCTTTCAACTGTAGCAACCTGGCATCTGACTACCCCCTTGAAAGAAAGCCCTATTCTAAGTGAGACCTTTTGGAAACCCAGTGCCTTAAGTCTGATTTAAAACACACGCTTTCCTTATATTTTTTTAAAAAATAAATTCTTTCCAATGGTGGTCCACTCTCGTAGGTTGCTAATCGTTGACTGTAGTCCCAAAAAAGTCTTGTGAAAATGTTATGCCCCATGTAACAGCAGGGTAACATAATATAAAATTACATTTTATGAAACCAAGTAAGTAAATAAAATAAATTCTTTTCAGAAGCATACTTTCCTCTACATAGCATTCCTGTGAAGTCTTTATAGAACTCTAGGCTGACCTTTGACCTTGGCATCCTGGGATGAGACGTGATCTCTCCCAGCCGACGGACAGGAACATGCCCCCCTCATTGGTCCTCTTGGTGGCCCTCCGGCTGGGGAGGTCAAGGGGATCTGCCCTGCTTCTTGCCAGATTCCCGCATCTGCCAGACCTTCTGCTCACGTAACACTGTGGGAACTTGGAGACATCTCAGCACCTCTGACACCAGGGAGAATAATGGGACCCTTGATCATTTGAAAAAGGCTGTAGATTATCTCTTGCCAAAATTACCTCGTGAGAGGCCACCCTGTAGAATACACTGTTCTCTCAACCCTCTAAGTGCTGCCCGCTTGGACCTCACAGCCTAGTGGCAAAGTGCCATCGCTTGTCCCTTTCCACCCCTAACCTTGTTATGTTGCTGGGAGCCCTGGTCTCCCAAGAGAGGCAGAAGCACAGGGCTGAGTAGAAGGAAGGATGGGGCAGGTGGAAGCTGGGGCCACGTCAGGGCCCCATCCTCGATGGATGGCTCCAAGCCCTGTGTGCAGGGCACTTATGCCGAGTGGATGGTGAAAGCCCTTCTGTGCCTTTCGCCAGCCTGCCTTGCTTTTCTGACACAGAATCTGAGCATGAGGCAGCAGCTGTAACTTGTCAGTTGCCGTGAGACTCAATGTCCCTTCCAGCGGTGGCATGTCATGAGTTCATGTGCCCAGTTCGCAACTGGCATCTCTGCGTGTGTGTTCAGAGATGATACATTTGTTTGTTCATTTTCTTACTCAACCAAGGTTTGTACAGAGCCTGTTCTGTGCCAAGGACTTTTCTAGCCTCTGGAGGTACTGTGGTGAGTAAAATCATTATTTTCTTCCCTGGCAGCTTTAAAAAAGTGAAAAAACAAAAATAAAGCAAATGATTTAAAATGTTGACCAACAATAAAAGGGGAAATATAGGAAGCCATGAAAGAAAAATAACAGGTGCCTTACTTAGATTGGGCCCAGGTGAAGAGGTGACATTTGGCCTGAGATCTAGGGACTGGGGAGGGTACAGGCAGGTAAGAATTTGAGGAGCATGTTGCAAGCAGAGGGAACAGAATGTACAAAAGTGCGTGGTATGTCTGAGCTCGAGGAGAACCAGTGGGCCTGGCACGTGGCTTATCCAGGAGACAAATGAGGTCAGGTGAGATCAGAAATGTGGGTATAAGTCACATCATGCAAAGCCTTAGGGGAATTTAAATATGTCCCCACAAGCTCTTTGCTACTCATCCTTTCCAAACCTGAACCCTAATTCCCCTCCCTCCAGCACAGTGTACCCTTAGTGACTAGAATGTGGTGGAAGGGATGGTGTATGATGCTCGAAATTAGGGCAGAAATACACACTGGGCTTCTTCCTCACTCTTACTTGGGTCATTTGCTCTAGGAGAAGCCAGTCAAGCAGCCCTAAGAGGTCCATGTGGCTGAGATCTCCTGCTAGCAGCCGTGGGGAGTGCCATTTCAGAAGCAGACCCTCCAGTCCCAGTCAAGTCCCCTCAGCATCTTGAGTAACCTTAGGAGACACTCTGAGCCAACACCTCCCAGCTAAGTTACTCCTGCATTCTTGACCCACAGAAATTGCAATATAATAAAGGTTTGTTGCAAGCTAATACATTTGGGGGTAGTTTGTTATGCAGCTATCGGTAACAGATATAGTTTAGTAGATCTGATTAAGGGACTTAACTTTTTGTAAGTGGAAAGAGAAGTCATTGAAGAGTTCTGAGCAGGACAATTGCATAATCAGATTTATTCTTTTAAAACGATCATTCTGGTTGCTGCATGAAGAATGGCTTGGAGATGACCAAAAGGAGGAGTGATAAATACTCCTGAGGCTGAAATAGTCAAAATGCATTTGTCAGCAAGTGTCTGAGGTTCCCCACCCAACCTAATTTAAATGATAAAGACATTTATTACCTTGTTGTTTAAGAAGCCCAGATGCAGGGTGATGGCTGGGATAAGCAATCATCAGCTCACCAGTACCCTCAGGACCCCAGCTCTTTTCGTCCCTGTTCTGCCTGTACCAGAGTGTTGGGTTTGTCTCCATACTAACTTCTCTCATGGGAACCAGATGACTGTCAGGACTCTTGATGTCATGTCTAGAAATGACAAAGATCAGTTGAAGCAAAGGCTATTTCTTTTTAAGTGTTGCTTAGGAATGTGGGAACCTTTCCCAGAAGTTCTCACATGTCGATAGGAATTTCATCACAGGCTTCCAGCTAATCAATTACCAGCAAAGCTATCATGGACCACCACGACTGGCTCAGGCTACACATGATGGTCCAAATCACTGTGGATGGTGACTGCAGCCATGAAATTAAAAGACGCTTGCTCCTTGGGAGAAAAGCTATGACAAACCTAGAGAGAGTGTTAAAAAAGCAGAGACATTACTTTGCCTACAAAGGTCCATATAGTCAAAGCTAAGGTTTTTCCAGTAGTCATGTATGGATGTGAGAGTTGGACAATAAAAAAAGCTGAATGCCAAAGAATTGATGCCTTTGAACTGTGGTGCTGGAGAAGACTCTTGAGAGTCCCTTGGACTGCAAGGAGGTCCAGCCAGTCAATCCTAAAGGAAATCAACCCTGAATATTCATTAGAAGGACTGATGCTAAAGCTGATGCTCCAATACTTTGGCCATCTAATGTGAAGAGCTGACTCACTGGAAAGACTTTGATGCTGGGAAAGATTGAAGGTAGGAGGAGAAGGGGGTGGCAGAGGATGAGATGGTTGGCTGGCATCACCAACTCAATGGACATGAGTTTGAACACACTCGGTGAGATGGTGGGGGAGGAGGAAGCCTGGTGTGCTGCAGTCCACGGGGTCCCAAAGAGTCAGACGTGACTGAGCAACTGAACAATGACACGTGAAGGTGACCTGGAGTAGGAGTGTATCAGGGAGATGGAAAGAAGCAGATGGATTTGAAATATATCCTGTAGACACCAGGAGAGAGAAAATAATTGTGTCTGGCCCTGAGGTTTTTGGTGTGAGCAATCAGGATCATAGAAGTACCATTTCCTAGGAGAAGAACCCTAGAGGAGGCAGCTCTCTGCTCAATAAGGGAAATAAAGAGTTTGCTACTTCTATGGGCAGGGCTCAGCAGGCTCGGCATATCCTCAAGGAGACTACTTTTGCTTCCAAGATGGATTCATTGTTGTGTAGTTGCTAAGCTGTGTCCAACTCTCTTGCGATCCCATGGACTGTAGCTCACCAGGCTTCTCTGTCCAAGAGATTTCCCAGGCAAGAACACAGGAGTGGGTTGCCATTTCCTTCCCCAGGGGATCTTCTCAACTCAGGGACTGAACTCCCATCTCCTGCATTTGCAGGCAGATTCTTTATCACTAAGCCACTTGGGAAACGCTAAAGATGGATTCACCAAGGATAAATGCCTAGCACCATAGCAGACTGGTTCAAGGACTACATTCAGTGAGAGAGGGCTTTCTAACTAAACCATAAAGGCTATAGTGATTTCTTTTTACTACTAAGGTTTGCTTTAATGATCATTATTAAAGACATTAATTGATACTGTAAATGGTAACATGGACTTCAGTGGTGTCCTTGGATCATTTTCTCTGCAGTGGACACTTTCATTAGCTCTCTTGGCAGCCAGATGCATTACCTTACAACTTCCATGAATAATAATGACATGAGCATTTGCCTCTAGGTTGTACTTTCTATTTTTAAAGCTCTTTGCCACATTAATGGATTGTTCCATAAATGTATAAAAGTTCTAGAAAAGAAACATTCTTATCACATCTTCATACCCTGCAAGTGGGCTCAGTTGCTAAGTCATGTCTGACTCTTTGCGACCCCATAGACTGCAGCCCATCAGGCTATTCTGTCCCTGGGATTTTCTAAGCAAAAATACTGGAGTGGGTTGCCATTTCCTTCTCCACAGAATCTTCCTGATGCAAAGATTGAACGAACATGCATCTCCTGCATTATAGGTGGATTCTTTATCACTGAGCCACCAGGGAAGCCTTTTCCCTCTCCTGTATTAGTTGAAATACAGTTAAGACCAAAACTCTTTGTGACAAGTTAGTTTGACAAACATCTCTGGATTCTCTCTTGTTCCAGGCACTGTCCTAGGTGCTGAGAGGACAATTATGATAGGTGCTCCGTCAATATTGTTCACTGTTGAATGAATAGACTTAGATGTAGTTAGCCAAGGAAGAGATAAAAGAAGCCTACAAAACCATGAAAAGCTGGCATTATTTTCTCTCTTAGGCAAAGAGTTTCCTCTTTCTAGAAATGATGGCAAAAACATCACCCTAGCCCACGAGTCTTCGGATTTTAAAAGAAATTGCTAGAGCTGAAATCTGGTTGGATCTTACTGGGTTCATGTCATGCTTCTGCATAGGATTGAAACATGGTCTCTACAAAAATACAGAACCTTTAAACAATTTAAGATTTGGGTTTCTAAGGAGGAATTCCTAAAGCCTAACTATAAATTATAGTGACATTGAATTTGCTTGTCTGGAAGTTCCATCTTAGGTCTGAAGATCAAATATATTCTCCCAATCTTTTTAAAAAAATCAAGTCAAACTATAATTTATTTATTATATTTGAAATTAATTTGTTTATATATTTGTTTTTATTTTTATTATTTTTTTCCTATTGAGACACTAGCACTTAGAATTGTGCCTAGCACAGACAATGGAATTAAATATTTATTGTATGAATGAAAGAAACTTCTCTCCTGCTTAAAGTTTTTCTGATTGTTTATCTCTCTTTTCCCTGTATTCCAGGCTTCCCAGGTAGTGATAGTGGTAGAGAACCCACCTGCCAGTGCAGGAGATGCAAGAGACATGGGTTTGATCCCTGGGTTGGGAAGATCCCCTAGATTAGGAAGTGGCAACTCACTCCAGTATTCTTGCATGGGAAATTCTGGGGACAGAGGAGCTTGGCAGGTTACAGTCCCTAGGGTCACGAAGAATCAGACACAACAGAGCAACTGAGCACTTCCTGTGTTCCAGTTACCCTACATAATATAGAGTACATTTCTGTTGTTCAGAACTTGACTTTAAAATTGGCAGTTTAAATTAATACCTGACTGTAAGATCCTTGAGGCCAAGGACCAGGTCTTGTATTGATACTTCTCAGAAAGCCAGCCTCCCAAGCTCAGAGTCCATAGATACTGGTTGGTCACCTGGTCAAGGTGTGAGGCAGGTGTAATTCAAGGACAACCCTTCCTTTACCCAGCAAGTTCCCACTAGCAGCAGAGACCCGTGGCGCATGAAGAGTTGCAAGTCTAGTTTTCAAGAGAAAACTCACCAGCGTCAGGAGGTTAATTCGCTCCCAGGCAGAGGCACTGAGCTCTGCAACTATGTGGCTTTCTGTGAGGCTGAATAGTGTCATAAAATTGTCAGTTGTGTATGTGGCTTGGAACTGAAATCTGCTGCCAGTTCACACCCTCAGGAAATGCATAACAGAGTTAGACTTGGGTATTTTTAAGAAAAACCAACAACTAAAAAAAGATGCAAGAAACATTAAGTTATAACATGTGTTCCCCACCCATTAAAGATGAGCACAGACACTGTGGCAACGAAATTACAGGGTGGACACAGTTGGAGTCAGGAAGTAAGGACAGATTTTATCACGGCAGAATTCTGGTTGCTTTGCTCTTGAAGTTGTGTGAGAAGAATCACAAGAAATGTGACTAAAATTAGGAAGATGCTTTTGTTACTAAATATCTCTGAGGCTATTTGGCTCACTCTTCCTGCATTCAGTAAAGACAGAGCTCACTTTGTCTCCAAGGAGACATTGAGTTCACCTGTATTTGCCATTGATGAGTGGTCCAGAGGGCAGAACGATTTCCAATAGCTGGATTGTCAGCAAACTGGCAAGGTCAAAACGTGGTTTTGGGGTCCCTTGGATCACGCTTTTTTAGACAGACACCCTTTGCATCAGGAGCCAGGATGGATTTTACAATTGCTCTGGCTATCTTGGGACAGTTCATTTACTTTTTGACACGGATGCTCAGAAAACTGTCAGAATGGCTTCTGAGGTGTCATTAAAGTGGTTTCAACTAATTTCAGACTTTCAGGAAAGTTACAAAAAAAAAAACACAAAAAACCAATAGAGTGAGTTTCCATCCCTCATCTGGTTTCTCCTAACATTAGCATGAAGTGAACTGTTAGTCACTCAATCGTGTCTAACTCTTTTATGACCCCATGGACTTCTCCAGGCAAGAATACTGGAGTGGGCAGCCATTGCCTTCTCCAGGGGATCTTCCTGATCCAGGGATTGAACCCAGGTCTCCTGCATTGCAGGCAGATTCTTTGCCATCTGAGCTACTAGGTCTGCTGGCTTTATCCACCATCTTTTCCCTTGTAGTTAATACATGTCTTGGGGGAGATACTATGAGACTAAGCAAATTCTTTTTCGCCTCCTACTTTCACCCTCCAATTTTAGCATTCATAAGAGTCTCTTGTCTGCAACGATTATTACTGTGGAGTGTGCCTTTTATTGCCATGATGTTTTTTATTTCCCTTTGTCCTTCTACATTTATTCATTGGAATTTTATTTCTAAGAAAAAGCAGTCTTTTCTCCCCTAATCAACAGACCAAGGCGGGTCACAGAGTCAGACCTGACTGAGTGACTAAGCACAGCAAACCTTGAATGCAGTTAGGAAGGGTGGAGATTTATTTCACATCACAGATGAATGGGGGAGCTTGTGGCATGGGGAGACTTGGTTTAGGGGCATCTCTGCCACCCCATCTATGACCCCACACGTATCACATCCACAAAAGGACCAAGTCTGACAAGTGTACTACTCACAGATTTCACAGATGAGCCATGCATGAAAATGTTTATGAACTGCAAAATGTTATAAAAATGTGAGATGTTAGTGTTATTGCTTCTATAAACACGTATTCATCACAATCGTGCTGGAACTAGCATAAACCTGAAAGAGCGTCCTGTCCAGCACCTGTCTTTTACAGCCACAGAAACAGAGCTCGGTTAAGTGATTTGTCCAAGGCGCCAGGGTGGTAGAACTGAGGCTGAAACCCAGGTCCTCTAACCCCTCATTGCATGTTCTCTCCATTACAGCATCTGCTATGTAAACAATTTTTTCATCACCCAAACTGGGAGGAGCGACCATGCTTTTTTCCTTTTATTACCTCCTTCTAACGTAGAATTCAAGCAGACTAGAGAAACAGAGTGCCAGTCTTACTTCGGGGACTGTCGTCACTTTAAAAGTGTCTCCTATTTATTGTCATCCTTCATTCCTGGCTCTTTAGTTAGGGCAGGGCCAATCCCTTTCTGTAGGAAACAGTACAAGATAAGCTATCTCCATTCTCAGAAAACTACTATCTGAACCCGGTTCTGGGAAGTGATTCCAGTTCTTCTGCTGAAAAAGACTCCTACACACTGTGGCAATGACTCAGTGATGCCAGACATCGGAATATTTAGAAACACATAGATGATTGTCTACACGTTTTCTCTGTGTTTAGCCTAGATGTTTAGAATCATGGAGACAAAGTCTCTGTGTCTAGAATGTCAGGGAAAAAAAGGTTTTATTTTTAAAATTATATGTATTCTCAGAGTATCTCCGAACAGGGCTTTATGTATTTTTTTCTTTCCTGGAATATTTGTTGAGCAGGAACTTGGAACTTCAGAAAAGTATGCTCCACAATGTCCCAATTCTTTAAGAACTTCCTGTTAAAATCAATAGCAGACACTTGCAATTTGGTGCCCAGTACCCTTCTTTCCTTTGGGCAATTGCTTTCTCATCCCACATGCATCTGGATAATTGTTTGTTGGGATATCCTGCCTGCTCTTCAGCTGCAGATATAAATATGTGAACAGATCTTGCTAATCTTGGGTTTCATCTCTGTCTATGGTAATTGTGCAAACTGACCATCATATTTATATTTCTGGATCCAGCTCTGCTTGAGCCAGACTCTAGGACTTCATGGTCCAGGGAACCCACAAATCCCTTCTTAACGTAAACTAATGGAGTTGGGTTTCTGTCTCTTGCAACCACAAGGATTCAGATGAATTCCAAGTCCTTGTCTCAGGGATGTTCCATTCTGCATGCCCATGGCAGGCAATCAAGAGATGCATTTTGAGTAAGTGAACACACTGGGGATAAATATAGTAAGTATGTGAGTTTGTCATTTTGACCTCTTCTTCCAAAAACCATTTATCAGGGTACAAAAGAAAAATGGGAAAGGAACATTATTTTTGAATTATCAGTAGGGACATAACTCAAAGGATAAGAAGAAAGACAACCAAGGTATCTGAATAATTCACAGCCTGGATAATTAGCTGGAATGCTTAGCATTACCAGAAATTCCACCGCACAGGATCCCTTTGTTCAGCCAATAGTCACAATCTGTCTCATTTCATTACATCAGATTTTTTAATGAGAAGGGAAGGAGAAAAAAAGACCCTCACTTGTTAGAGCTCTAACACATGCCAGACTCCAGGCTGGGTGGCAGGGCTGACTCCCTGGGTGCAAGCTGTGTGGTCCCACTGGGCCCCATGCTCAGAAAGGTCCTGCACTTGGTTTACCACCTTACTGCCACCAGTGTGAAGTTCTTAGTAAAGCTTTTGAACGAGGGGTTCTGTGGCTTCACTTCTCCTGGGGGTTTGCAATTTCTCTGCTTCCTTGGTGGCTCAGATAGAGAATCTGCCTGCACTGTGGGAGACTGGAGTTCAATCCCTGGGTGGGGAAGAGCCCCAGGAGAAATGGCAACCCACTCCCGTATTCTTGCCTGGAGAATCCCATGGACAGAGGGGCCTGGTGGGCTACAGTTCATAGGGTTGCATCGAGTCCAACATGACTGAGTGACTAACCCTTGCAAAACACAGCCAATACTGCTGCAGAGTTTATTTTCCCTCTCTTAATCCTCATACCGGTTCAAGAATATTATGTCATTTGCCTCCTCTTTCTAGAAGGAGGACCTATATATATGTCCAGCCCAAGATCATATTGCAAAGCCAGAATTTGCCCATGTCTGAGAGCCTCTGAGCTTTCCTCTGCCTCCTCTGTTCACCTACAGGTAATGAGGACGAGTCCTACTTCCAAGGGTCCTAATCTCATCTTCAGCAGGTAACATGGAAAACATGACACTGGGTGAATTCGAGGATTCTCCAAACATCATATATGTGATTGGACTCGATTTCTCAAGTTCTTTTTATTCCTTTGTTTGACTGATGTTTCCTAAAGGCCAAATATTGGTCAAGCACTTTACATGCATTTATTCATTCAACCACAGACATTCACTGAGCTCCTGATCTGTGTTAAGTCCTTGTTTGAAGCTCTAATGCTCAGTCACTTCAGTTGTGTCCGACTCTTTGCAACCCCATGGACTGTAGCGTGCCAGCCTCCTCTGTCCATGGGATTTTCCAAGCAAGAATACTAGAGTGGGTTGCCATGCCCTTCTTCAGGGGACTGTCCCAACCCAGGGATCTGGAACCACTGTCTCTTATGTCTCCTGCATTGGCAGGTGGGTTCTTTACCACTAGCGCCACCTGGGAAGCCCAACAAAGGGAGATGCTCTAAAAGCTGTTTACATGACTAGGTCTGGTAATCAGCAGTTTATCTTTTCGGGTATTATTCTTGGGTGGATATTAATGAAAATGTCCTTTACAAAATGTCGTGTGTCTACAAATATGTGATTCAGTTTGGACTTTTGAAAGGTAGAAGAAGTTTGTGGGTAGATAGCCTCCAGTCAATTATTTTTCATTGAGTTTAATCAGTGGCCTGTCTTTGGGAATGAAGACTTCTTTTTGGTCACATCTCGTGGCATCTGGAACTTCCCCAACCAGGGATGGAACCCATGCCCCTTGCAGTGGAAGCGCAGAGTCTTAACCACGGGATCACCAGGGAAGCCCAGGAATGAAGATTTCTTGAAGTTGTGTTGTGGATGAGGTCCTCTCGACAACTCTTCTAAAGGGCGTGGCATGGGTAGCCAATCAGAAGTAAATTTGTTAATTATTCTTTTACAATCCCCTCCTACCCTGATAGAATACATTATTACTTAAAAATTTTTTTTGATATATATTTTCTTATTTTTATTTTGTCTGTGCTGGGTGTTTGTTGTGGCACACAGGCTTAGTTGCCCCTCAGCATGTGGGAATCTTCGTTCCATGATCAGGGATCTAACCCCTTGCATTGGAAGGCAGATTCTTGACCTCTGGACCACCAGGAAAGTCCCCGTTATTACTATTAGATCCTTTGCTGTGCAAGTGGAGGCCTGAAGAAAGATTATGCAGAACTCACTCTTTAGTGAAGGTATCTGGGCCCCTGCTCTCGGTGTGACACTGGCCAGCTTAGGAGTGATGCCTCCAGACAGATAGCCAACTTATTATTTCCCTTCCTTCCTGTCTCCTGTGGGTTCCTCTAAGCCCTTCCAACTTCACCCTTACTGCAGCCTATGTATTCAATATTTAGATGCGACACTGCTTTTACTTTCCTCTGTGTTGATAATGCCACAGTGACCTTCTTGCAAATCAGCACTCCCCACTTGACCCAAGCTTCAAGCAGTTGTTACTTAGTTTAGCTACAGTACTGGGTGCGCCGCAGATTTAACGCCTTACCCGAGCTGTCTGGAAGCACTCAGATTCGTGAGGGGTCTACTTGCTGGGTTTCACGTGTGAGAAGAGGCTCACCCCACCCCTAGCCCCCCACGGGTCTCTGCTACGGTATCATAAAAGACAGGCAATCAGAGGGCGGCGTCCTCTCAGCAGTCTGCAGCGGGCGCAGCCGCGCTCCGAGACCGGATCATTCTGCTGAGTTTGCCCAATGAGCCGCTTCGGGAGGCCAGTTGGCAATAACAACAAATTGGGTCAAAAATAATTCCCCGCCTGTTTCTTGAGTTTCCTTTCTTTCCCAGAGAGATGGAAGAGGTATGTGCAATTAGAAAGGAGGCATCTTCTTTCTGTGAGCACGTAAAAACGCACTGAACTTCAGGGGTCGTGAAAAACGCTGGACTCAGCACCCTGACCACAGATCCGGAATACCTACGCGCTCCGTGCCTTTGTAGAATGTCCCAGCTCATTCTTTTCAGATAATCCCAGCCTGGATCTGAATTATACCCCGAGGGATTCTTTCCCACGGACTCTGCTATTATTGCGGGAGCCCTGGTTCAGCCACCCGGCAGTGAGATCAAGGTCATTCTGTGGTGCTGGCGTGCACACAACCATGGTACCCAGTGTCCTTTCTGCTCCAAAGACAACAGTTTTCTCTGGTTCAATCCTGTTCCTTTTGTTTCACAAGTTAATGGTGGGGGAAGCAGCCCCACTCCAGGCAGCGGAGGGATTTGAGTTTCTGGGTCAGCGGGTGATGACTTCCCTTTGCCATGGCTGGCAGGCAGCCTTTGGAGGAGGCTGCCTTAACACTGACATGTTTGGTAACTTGAGGAAGGGATGGAGCAATCCGTTATCTGTTTGCATATCGCTGAGCAAGCTTCATACCCAGAGTGGCCATCTTGAATTGATTGCTCCAGCGACATAAGTCAGAGGCGAGCTCTGTGCCAATCCTGCCTGTCAGCAGATGGCTCCAAATGAGGTCATTGTTTTGACAGTTTCACAAAAGAACCTCAAACAGCCTGGACAAACCCTTACACATGTTGGATCATCCGGAACAGTTGTGAGGTTAAAAAAATGAATTTGGACCATAACCTTGGAAAGTGGTGAAACGCCACCAAAGTTTCTCTCTTGACTCCTCACAGGCAGGGAACCCCCGAGCTGGGCTGGAAAAGACTGGTCTCGTTCCCCTCCCAGCCTCCTCCAGTTCTGGGTGTTAGAACTGCTTGGGTGGCAGGGATGATCTGATTAGAGGAGGACAATTATCTCAAACCTCAGTGATTGTAAGCTTCATTGAGAAGCCTCTTGGCAGCCTGGACGCTGATATTCTTGGAACGCTCTGTATTTTTCACAAGTTCCAAGAGTGTATGTGTAGCAAGTCATGTGACCCCAAAGTAACATTGGAAATTCATAGAGTGGGAAGCATCCACTGGGACTACTTATCATTTAGGCTGGGAAACTGGGCAGGCATACATCTTCCTGAGTTTTTTGCGGGGGTGACCACTGCTACCTGGCTTCTACATTCTGCAGCCCCTGACAGCAACACTTGAATCCTCAGCACTGATCCAGCTTAACTTAGTCCATCAAGCTTGCACCTGAGGGAGGGACATTACCCTGTCTTAGATTTGCATGCTCCTCAGAACTGCTGTCAAAAGTGACCACACTTCCTCCTCCTTGATCTGGCAGAAAGAGCCCTGGGTTTGAAGAATGTCTCCTACACGTAGTTTCTAGTTCTAGAAACTCACGGAGGCAAAAAGTTGTGTTCTGTGTTTGTATTGGTTTCCTACAGCTCCGATAACAAAGCATCACAAACTAGAAGGCTAATGAAACAGAAGCTTATTCACTCACAGTTCAGGAGACCAGAAGTCTGAAATCGAGGTTTTGGCAGAACTGGTTCCTTCTCAGAGGCTCTGAACAGAGGAGAATCTGTTCCATATCTTCCTCCTGGTGGCGGCCAGAAGTCCTTGGTGTTCCTTGGCTTCTGGGGGCATAACTCCAATCTCTGCACCCGTTCATACGGCAATTGCTTTGTGTTACCTGATATTCAAATTTCTCTTCTTATAAGGACACCTGTCACTGAATTAGATCCCATCATAATCCAGTATGGCCATCTGCAAAGATTCTATTTCCGAATAGGGTCACATTCACAGGTACTATTGGGGTTAGTACCCGAAGATGTCTTCTTGGAGGAGACCATTCAATCCACTGCAGGGCTGACTCCCAAGTCCATCCCCAGTGCCCCTTCTTGCCACCAGTAGGCCTTTGGCAGATCAAGGAATTTTTAGATCTGAGTTCCTTCATCTGTGGAACGAGGAGCCTGAATTAGATGATCTCCAATGTCTTGCCCTTTGCTTGTATGTACCTGTTCCTGGGTGTTATTGCATATGTTCTAGGGCATCTTCATCTGCATAGGGATAGATTTCAACCCAGTTCAGTTCAGTTCAGTTGCTCAGTCGTGTCCGACTCTTTGCGACCCCATGAATCGCAGCATGCCAGGCCTTCCTGTTCATTACCATCTCTCGGAGTTCACTCAGACTCACGTCCATCGAGTCCGTGATGCCATCCAGCCATCTCATCCTCGGTCATCCTCTTCTCCTCCTGCCTCCAATCCCTCCCACATCAGAGTCTTCTCCAATGAGTCAACTCTTCGCATGAGGTGGCCAAAGTGCTGGAGTTTCAGCTTTAGCATCATTCCTTCCAAAGAAATCCCAGGGTTGATCTCCTTCAGAATGGACTGGTTGGATTTCCTTGTAGTCCAAGGGACTCTCAAGAGTCTTCTCCAACACCACAGTTCAAAAGCATCAATTCTTCGGCACTCAGCCTTCTTCACAGTCCAACTCTCACATCCATACATGACCACAGGAAAAACCATAGCCTTGACTAGATGGACCTTAGTCGGCAAAGTAATGGCTCTGCTTTTGAACATGCTATCTAGGTTGGACATAACTTTTCTTCCAAGGAGTAAGCGTCTTCTAATTTCATGGCTGCAGTCACCATCAGCAGTGATTTTGGAGCCCAAATAAATAAAGTCTGACACTGTTTCCACTGTTTCCCCATCTATTTCCCATGAAGTGATGGGACCAGATGCCATGATCTTCGTTTTCTGAATGTTGAGCTTTAAGCCAACTTTTTCACTCTCCTCTTTCACTTTCATCAAGAGGCTTTTTAGCTCCTCTTCACTTTCTGCCATAAGGGTGGTGTCATCTGCATATCTGAGGTTATTGATATTTCTCCCAGCAATCTTGATTCCAGCTTGTGTTTCTTCCAGTCCAGCGTTTCTCATGATATCAACCCAGGGGGGACTCAAATTTTAAATGTGAATTTCTATGTGGAATCTAGATAAATGATATAGATGAACCTATATGCAGGGCAGGAATAGAGATACAGATGCAGAGAACGGATGTGGGGATGTGGGTCGGAGGAAGAGGGACTGGGATGAACTGGGAAGCTGGGATGGTCATGTACACACTACCATGTGAATGGACATGTACACACTATGATGTGTAAAAGAGACAGCTGTGAGAACCTGCTCTCCAGCACCGGGAGCTCGGCTTGGTGCTCTGTGGTGACCTGGGGGGTGGAATGGGGGGAATGGAGGGAGTTCCAAGAAGGAGGGGTTATATGTATACATATAGCTGATTCATTTCGTTGTACAGCAGAAACACAACATTGTAAAGCAACTATTATAATTGTTTAAAAATCAGAGACATTACTTTGCCAACAAAGGTCCATCTAGTCAAGGCTATGGTTTTTCCAGTGGTCATGTATGGATGTGAGAGTTGGACTACAGAGAAAGCTGAGCACTGAAGAACTGATGCTTTTGAACTGTGGTGTTGGAGAAGACTCTTGAGAGTCCCTTGGACTGCAAGGAGATCAAACCAGTCCATCCTAAAGGAGATCAGTCCTGAGTGTTCATTGGAAGGACTAATGTTGAAGCTGAAACTCCAATACTTTGGCCACCTGATGTGAAGAGCTGACTCATTGACCCTGATGCTGGAAAAGATTGAAGGCAGGAGGAGAAGGGGACTACAGAGGATGAGATGGTTGGATGGCATCACTGACTCAATGGACATGAGTTTGGGTAAACTCCGAGAGTTGGTGATGGACAGGGAGGCCTGGAGTGCTGTGGTCCATGGGGCACAAAGGGTTGGACACGACTGAGTGACTGAACTGAACTGATTATTGTTTAGTAGCTAAGTTTTGTCTAACTCTTTTGTGATCCCATGGACTGTAGCCTGCTAGGCTCCTCTGTCCATGGAAATTATCCCAGCAAGAATACTGGAGTGGGCTGCCATTTCCTCCTCCAGGGCATCTTCCTGGCCCAGGGATCAAACCTGCATCTCCTGCCCTGGCAGGCAAATTCTTTACCACTGAGCCACCTGGGAAGCCCAAAGCATATAATCCCCAATTAAAAAAAAAAAAAAAGTTTACTCCCAAGCTGCTCAGTATTGGTGAAGTGAGTCTTAAAATGAAAACCATTCAAGTGCTAGGTCTTCAACGCACATGTGGAATTTCATTAGAGGCATTCACTACACAACATTTCATGGGCCAGCCGACAAATATTTTCATCTTCTTGGAGTGGAGGGCTTGTAGAAAAACTCCATGGTTTTAGAGAGATGTGCTAGAGGGATGCAACACTCGCAGGTGTTCTGGGCACAGGTCAACTTGGCCTTACTGGTGTGGCTGGTGAGGAAGTCAGAACTGCAAGTTCATAACAAAGATGAATCAAAGCCCAGTGGTGCTGTCACTCCAGCTTCTGCGAAGGGGGTTTCTGGGTTTTAACTCTGCATAGTGATGTTCGTTTCATCACTTTCGCTTTTTTCTTATTCCCTTTCACAGCCCAGGGTGGTGAAGCCGCATCTAAAATCTCGTAAAGTGACTTCTTCTCCTGCAGTCACTCGCCCCTCCTACTCCCCTCCCAGTGCATTACTGATCGTGGGAAATGGAGCAGGACCTCATGGCCTCCAGCTGCAGTTTTTTTTCCTTCGGAAAAACCTTGGCCAAAGAAGAAGTTTCATCAGAGATGTGAGAACATGAAGAAATAAAGGAAAACAATCAAAGGAGACCCAGTGATAATAGTTTAGTCATTAAGCATAGCTCCTTCTCAAAGGCTATAGGTAATATTCTGAGCCATATTCTGTAAGCTGTCTTATAGATACTTAAACCCCCACCAGGCGGAGAAGTTAACTGCATGATGACCAACTACAGCCACCACAGAAACTGCCGCAACTCCGAGAACTGGCCTCAAGAAATGGAAACAAATGGACCCTGGGACTGAAGATGAACTGGACCCGAAACAATCAAGATGATGCTGGTCAGACCACCGACGACCAGTTTCAAGATGACTGTCAGCGCTGATTGTGCTGTTTCTGCATGTCGCCCTTTCCCTCAGCCTATAAAAGCTCTAGCCCTCTGACTGTCAGCGGGGGGAGTCAGCCTTTGGACAGGCTTCACCTCCCCCCGCCCCCCGCCACCGCCCACACTAAGCATGACACAGATGCTTTCTTCCAGAAACTCACAGTCTAGGAGGAGAAGGCAATAACAGAGGATGGGATGGTTGGATGGATGACATCACCAACTCGATGGACATGAGTTTGAGCAAGCTCCGGGAGTTGGTGATGGACAGGGAAGCCTGGCGTGCTGCAGTCCATGGGGTCGCAAAGAGTTGGACACCACTGAGCAGCTGAACTGATAGACTGAAAGGCAGAAAGTCAGAGCACAATATTTGGAGACAGGCCGGGGAAGCTATGGGAGCCCAGAAGACTGGCACCTAACCTGGCCCGGACCCTGGGAGACTTCCAGGAGGCCATGGATGATTTGAGGGGAAGGGGAGTCATGGATGGGTTTGTTCAGATGGGAAGGTAGTCCACCTGGAGGGGAGGCACGCAGACGGGAGGCAGGACCAGCGAGCTGAGCCTTGTGTGTGGCTTGTGACATGGCCCCCTCTGCACTGCGAGTCCACAGTGAATGAACCTGGGAGAGCAGTGAAATTTGTCTTCTTTCTGCAGTACTTCCTTCAGATTAAGTGTTGTCTTAGAGCTGATTGTAAAGGGGAGGCCAGGCCAACTCCCAATCCTGGTGTGATTTACTCCCTGACGCTCATGATTCTCTGAAGTATATGTATCGCGTGAAATGGTGATTTGTCTTTCTCATTCTGAAGACACTGGACAAATAGTGTGGGTTTGCTTCTGATCACCATCACGGGGCGGTGGATGGGGCAGGCTGGACCTCCCGAGCACCCCCTGGAGGTGCACTGACTGGAAATAAGGGCAACCTGGGACGGGGGTTGGGGAAACCTTATAATCCTCCACCAATTAAGACTCTGCTCAAGGCCTTTGTCTGCTTGGCCAGCCTGTAGGGGTCAAGCCTGTCCTTGACCCCGTCTCCCGGCAGTTAATCCCATCTGGCCAGAAGCCCCCTCCCTTGAAGAAACTTTAGCTCTTCTGTAAGGTTGTGCTCATCCCAGTCACCCTCTGTGAATCCCTCCAAAATCCTCCAGGAAAAATTAATGACCACATGCCATGATTGATATTTTTTGGTATTTTGTTCACCATCGTAATAATAACATCTTCAGTTCAGTTCAGTTCAGTCGCTCAGTCGTGTCCGACTCTTTGCGACCCCATGAATCGCAGCACGCCAGGCCTCCCTGTTCATCACCATCTCTCGGAGTTCACTCAGACTCACATCCATCGAGTCAGTGATGCCATCCAGCCATCTCATCCTCGGTCGTCCCCTTCTCCTCCTGCCCCCAATCCCTCCCAGCATCAGAGTCTTTTCCAATGAGTCAACTCTTCGCATGAGGTGGCCAAAGTACTGGAGTTTACCATGAAGTGATGGGACCAGATGCCATGATCTTCGTTTTCTGAATGTTGAGCTTTAAGCCAACTTTTTCACTCTCCTCTTTCACTTTCATCAAGAGGCCTTTTAGCTCCTCTTCACTTTCTGCCATAAGGGTGGTGTCATCTGCATATCTGAGGTTATTGATATTTCTCCCGGCAATCTTGATTCCAGCTTGTGTTTCTTCCAGTCCAGCCTTTCTCATGATGTACTCTGCATATAAGTTAAATAAGCAGGGTGACAATATACAGCCTTGACATCTTAACCCTTGACAAAGCCGGTCAAACGTTGCGCTTGACGTAACTATAACTTTCACATAAAGTCATTTATTGATCACTCTTCTGTGTTCAATGGGGCAGTTATGGAAAAGATGGGGGAAAATAAAGCATATTTATAGAGCTTAAAATTTAGCCAAGGTTATCAAGCACATTTGCTGGACATTCACAGACTTCAGATACTGATCTCAGAACAGAATCCTTTTTTGTTTGCTTGTTTGGAGGATAATTGCTTTACAATGTTATGTTGGTTTCTGCTGGATATCAGCATGAATCAGCCATGGTATACAGATGGCCCCTCCCTCTGGGACCTCCCTCCCACCCAGGACAGAGTCCCTTATATGGTTGGGTTCTCTCTCAGTATGGTTTTTTGTGGGGGGGGGGGTGGGATGGAGGGACGGAGGAAATGGAGCCAATCAAGTATTCCAGGAATGAAGGGCCCTCATCTAGGAATGAGGGCTCAGTGGAGTATTGGAAGAGCTGATACTGCCAAGGCCTGAAAAGTTACTGCAGAAAATCAAGGAGGTGGCAGCCAGACAGTTGGGGAAGTAGATACTGAGAACTGAGGCTTCTCAAAGTCTTCTAGGGAAACTGCTAGAGTTCTTAAGAATTTCTGAAGAAACCCCTACCAGCTGGGTTAGTCTGCTGTAGCAAAATGGGTGATTCACAACACTGGCTGAGGAACAACCAGGAATCTCACCTCTGCCCACGTGTCTGCGGAACTGATCTCTAGGGAAGAATGACCTCTGCTCCTGGCCCACCATGCAGGGGTCACTGGTAAACCTGACCTGGAACTGCACAAGAGGAGGGGTTCTGGAAACTACAGTTTCCTAATCCTTAGAAGGGTGTGCAGGGTAATAGCTTGGTGACAAAAAGACCATTCATTCCAGATCGTTCCCACTTGGGCTTTTGTGCCACTATTCCTTAATTTTTTTTTTATTTTTAATTAGAAGATAATTGATTTACACTATTGTGTTCGTTTCTGCCACACATCAACATGAACCAACCACAGGTATACATGCGCCCTCTCCTTCTAGAACCTCCCTTCCACCTCCTGCCCCTTCCCACCATTCGAGGTTGTCACAGAGCACTAGGCTGAGCTCCGTGAGCTATATATACAGCAACTTCCCATTAGCTGTCTATTTTACATATGTGATGTATATGTTTCAACGCTGCTCTCTCAATTCATCCCACCCTCCCCTACCCCACTGCATCCACATGTCCCTTCTCTATGTCTGTGTCTCCACTGCTGCCCTGCAAATAGGCTCATCAGTACCATCTTTCTAGGTTCCATATATGTGCATTAATATACAATATTTGTTTTTCTCTTTCTGACTTACTTCACTCTGTATAATAGGCTCTAGATTATTTCAGGTAAATGTGACTTACACACATTCAGCACATCTAGAACATTCCTTTCCCATGTTACTTTTCTATCTCCAGGGCCATGATCATCCCTGAGAATTCTTCCTTCTTAATCCTGTCATCAGGAGGTCCTCATCTACTTGCCTTGGGTTTTGTTTAGCTCTGAGATGTGGGTCAGTTCATTAAGTGGTTACCCATCTTTTCTTCTGTGAGGATGACAGATGCCTTGTAGAGTACATAGTGTTGGTCACATCATTAGGCCCCCAGTAAAAGTAAGTTTCTTTCTTCCCTCTTTTTAGTGTTTTTGTCCTTCTATTATCCATGCATCCTTCTACAGGTCACAACAGCTCAATTTACCTTGGAAACCATCCCTCTCCCATTCCATATGTATCTACCCATGTGATTTGGATGAGGTTGATCACTGACTTACTTCCTTTCTATCCACCCCTCCACCTACTTTGGGTGTGGGCATATGACTTGGATTTGACCAGTGTTTCCCATTTCTCTGGTCCTCATGAGTGGCTGAGAGATGAACACACAACTCAGATTGGTCCTGTGAGAACTTTGTTGAGTCCATAAAGTAAGTAAGTTGAATCTAAGGCTTCTGGACAGTCATGCTCCAGGTTAAACTTTCATTCTTGACCCTCAACCAAAAGTGATTCTGGAACCAAAACAGACACTCTGAGAAAGCAAAGCAGAGAATTTCAAATCAAGGGTAATACAGTTGCCATCTGTATCAGAAAAGAGGGCAAGGGAATGCTTAAAGGTTGATTGAGACACAAAGTTCCAGCACCAAGGATCTCTCATGCTCTTCTTGAACTTTACCAGAATCTTTCCACAGTCTGTCCCTAAAACTTTAGCCACTTGCTTTGATAAAATTTTCTTTACCTCAAATATTGGAGCATAATATAAGTAAAACACATTATATTCAATATATTTCTCTAATAATTAACAGTATAAAAAATACCAAGAAATAACTATGCATCTACTAAGAGTATTCAGTGTTTTCCATGTTCAAATGGCATTTTTTTTAAAAACCATTGAGGTATCATTAACATACAACATTAAGTCAGTTTCAGGCATACAATGTAAAGATTCAATATTTGTAATTATTGGAAAATGGTCGGTATAATAAGTCTAGTTAATACCTGTCATAATACAGAGTTACAAACATTTTTGTGTGTGCCCAAAACTTTTAAGATCTATTCTGTTAGCAAATTTCAAATATGCAGTATAGTATGATCAACGATAGTAACCGTGCTGTATATTACAACCCCATGACTTACATAGTTTATAACTGGAAGTTTATATGTTTTGATGCCCTTCACCGATTTTGCCCACTCCACCACCCCAAACCTCTGGACTTTTTAAAAAATGTGGGTCCTTATTAATTTTTTATACATTATTTCAAGCAAAATGTATTGCAATTAACAGAAGGGCTATAAAAGGCTTGATGATTTGATCTGTGAACATAATCTTCATGTCCTATAATATTTTTATTAAAGTTTATTTCAAATAATTAGCCTACAAATCAATTTTTAGAAAGCAGACTTTGAGAATTACTGGATTCTCTAGTTTAGCATTTGTTATCATAGAGGAGTTAATGTATATATGCTATGTACTAAAGAATGCAAGTTCATCGTTTAGCGGGGAGAAAACCTATGTAGAAAAGCCAAAATGAGTATGCTTTTAAACTGTGATACTAGGAGTCCAACGTCTAGCTCAAGAGAGGTGACCCTCTGTGCTGGTCAGACCACACAGAGCATCACAGGAAACAGTTAATTGCAAGGTCAAACCACAATGAGGGGCTCAGCTACAGAGCCAATCGTGAAGGACACTGATAAATTGGAGCAACCTGGAGAAGAGTACTGGTACATTGAGTCCTAGGAAACTCCGACAAATAGTCCAAGGACCAAGGAGAGTTTAGCTTGGAACACAGTGGACTTGCAGAGGACATCTGGTCATTCAGTGGGCGATGGGTTCCCTTATTCTGTGTACTTTTGAGGGCAGAATAAAGCCAGTGAGTGGAAGGTGGATGAAGACAAAGTATAGAAGTCTGGAGATGGTCACAATTGGAGAGGTCAGCCTGACCTGGCCACCAGGAGACTTGGCCAAGCAGTTAAGAGCTCCAGCTGTCTGGAGCTCTTAAGAGCTCTAGATATCTTGGTTGAGATTCTGCTTAGTAAATGTGTGACCTTGAGAAGATTTCTCATTGGCAAATCAGAACATGCTAGTACCTACCACATAGGGATGGTTATGTGAGTTAACTGAATGCAAAAGTCTTCCTGCTGCTGCTAAGTCGCTTCAGTCGTGTCCGACTCTGTGCGACCCCAGAGACGGCAGCCCACCAGGCTCCCCTGTCCCTGGGATTCTCCAGGCAAGAACACTGGAGTGAGTTGCCATTTCCTTCTCCAAAGCATGAAAGTGAAAAGTGAAAGTGAAGTTGCTCAGTCGTGTCCAACTCTTAGCGACCTCATGGATTGCAGCCTACCAGGCTCCTCTGTCCATGGGATTTTCCAGGCAAGAGTACTGGAGTGGGGTGCCATTGCCTTCTCCGAAAAGTCTTCCAGGGCATAACAAATAGTAAGCTCGGGGATCACATCTAGCACAGTACCAGGCGTAGTGGGTGCAGGTGTGCAGTTAGTGGTTATTGACTGACTGAATGAAGGAATAAATGAATTAAACTGACGGATCATTCCTAAGGTCTCATCTATCTGTGAGTCTGGTACCTCATCAAAAATAGCAGCATTTTCTTTGTCTTTGATATATATCAACTCTACTTTTATGTGTTTTAAGAGAAATGTATATACATGGTATTATTTATATGACTATATAATATATAAAATATTATATAATACATAATTCATGATTATTTACACACACACCCCCCACATACATATATAAACAATTTAAAAGAAGGAAATCAAGAAATTAGAAAATCAAGAAGCAGGAAAGAAAACACCCATGATCTTATCTACCAGAAATAATTACTAATAATTCCTTTGACTCTTTTTCAATGTGTTTGTTTACACAGTTGAATCAGATTAGTTTTATGTATATGGGGTTTTTTTTTTTGGCTTAACATTGCATGATAATTTGATTGCTTTTGGAGATGCTTTTCAGTGTTTGTTTATTCCTTTGCAACTTCTCTTGAACGCTCAGTGAGCACCTACAATGTATTCATGTCCAGAAACAGAGATGAATGGAGGGCTGTTCTTGTCGGTTCGCCAACACAGGTGCTGGATGTTGGGTTCATAACAGCAAATAATTAAATTAAAATTTAAAAATCTGTCTTCACCGTCTTCATGGAGACACTTGCCCCAAATGTGTATCATCAAAAGTTCATATCTGTTTCTCTTTGCCCTTGGGCTAGAAAACCTTCCCTCAAATAACCAGTTCCCTTGCCCACAATGATGCTGCCTCTGCCTGTTCCCTCCGGATTGCTGGGAGCTGCCAGCGTGCACACAGAGCTTCGAGACATGTTCCCAGACGATGCTTAATTAAATCCTTTAATTATTAGCCACTCACCACATTTGCAACATTCCCTAGTGCTTAGTGCCAGACTCACTCATGAAGCCAGCCTCCCATTTGCCCAGATTACTGCCTCAATTAGAGTTTTATCAGATTCAGGAAACTTGGAATTCTGAAAATACTTTTTTTTGACTCATCAGCATTTAGCTTGATATTAAGCAAGCTAATACACCTTGAAAATGCCCTTTATCCAAACTGACAAGTTAACCCTAGACTTCAGGTTGAATCCAAATATAGCATTAGCTTAATCAAACTCATTGATGAGAGTAGCATTATCAAAGGTAACTGGAAAGTTTATAGCTTTATTTGCAGACTCAAACCCTTACCTCTATGGAACCTCCTGTGTTTGTGTGTATGTGTGTGTGTGTTTGCCTGTGGAGGTGATTCAAGCTGAAAAGGCAGTCATGGAGAAAAGAAAAATAGGAAAAATCTGGAATTGAATTTCTGCTTGGTCACGGGTTAGCAGATGACCTGTCATTCAGACTCCTCATCTGCAAACAGGCCTCCTCCCTGGGGGAATTCAAGAATTAAATGAAGCAACGGAAGGGAAAGAGTGAAGGAGCATAGAGGATTGGCAAGAAGTATGGTGGCCAGGAGGGGACAAGAAACCTCCACACACCTCTTGTGAAGGAAAGAACAGTGCTGAGCACGCGCCATGTTTCACGATCTACCTTTAAAGCATGTTTTATCCTCACTGTGTAGGACAGGGTTGGAGGGCAAGACTGGCCTTATGATCTTCATTTTACAGATGAGGAAACAGCCTCGGAACACCGAAGAGGAGCCTAGGAGGACAACTGTCTCCTCCCCAGTGTTCACGCCCCCAGTAAAATGTTTGAACACATAGCACAGTAGGGTGGGTGAATCCTGAGTGCCCTGGCCTCTTGCTCATGAGAAACCAGGAGCTGAGACCTGTAGCTGGGGCTGCTGGAAGTGAGCCGGGGGCGGGGGGTGGGGTGGGGGGGTGGCAGGTAGATTCTTCCAGGAGTCCCCTTCATGCTCCCTCCTCAGGCTCCCCAGGTGCCATAGCAACAACAGCTGCCTGTAGGCATCTAAGATGTGGCAGAAGCAATGAAATAAAAGGTATTGCATGGGAGGGACTGCTCCTCTCTGTCCCCCTCTGCAGTCCAGTCATTAAGACTCCTTCTTCCAGGGCAGGGGTGTATATTTGAGTCCTTGTTTGGGAAACTAAGATCCCATAGGCCTCAGAATGTGGCCAAAAGTTATTAAAAAAAAATTTTTTTTTTTTAAAAGCTATTTCATGGGAGCAGAGAAAGGATTTGAAATGCTAAGCACAGATAATGTGCTCAGAAATATGTTTTAAATAATGAATTTCATCACATATGATCCTCCAAGGCCTTCCTTGATCACTGAATCTGAAACAGCAAACTCCCTGGGACTTCCCTGGTGGGCCAGTGGTTAAGACCCTGCGCTTCTGCTGCAGGGGTTGTGCGTTCAGTCTCTGGTGGGGGAACTAGGATCCTGCATGTCACATTGCCAATAAAATAAAAATAAGAAAAATAAAACAGCATACTCCTTCCCTCCCACCTGGACACTCTCCCCTAGGCCTGCCTGGTCTAATTTTTCTCTTAAGTACCAGTTATCCTATTACACACTCAAAGACTTTTTGGTTTATTTGCTTATGGGCTAACTCTTCCCCATCCCCTTTGCTGGAAGGCAAGCTCATCAAATCTGGGCTTTGCTGTTTTCTCTGCTGTATACCCAGCTCTAGCATTGAGCCCAGGGCATCATAGGTGTTTGTTAAATATTTGTTGAATAAATAAAAGTGTATGTGAGCAAGTCCTAGAATCTCCTGAAATTTGCAGGTAATGGAGTCTGCCTTAAGGCTCCTTTATTTATACAAAAATACTTCATTAGGAATCATGGTTCTCTGGATAAGATGATGTGGGAGCATTTGCCCGGGCTTGTTGTCAATTATACTCAGAGAAATGGCTCCTTCATTCTGCAGGCATTTCATGAGCACCTGTGTATGTGCCAGGCACGGTGCTGGGATTTAAAAAAACAAAGTGAATGGAACATGTCTCTGCTTCCAGACTCTTGGGTAGGAAAGACAAGTAAACAGGTCATGAGGGCAGAATGTGCAGGGATAGGGTCATTCAATCTGCTGAGGGCATTTGAGAAGAGGAGCAGCAACTGCAGCCGGGCTGGGGGTGGGAAAATGGTTTTAGAGAGTGGACAGAGGAGAACTGAAGACATTCCAGGTAAAGGAAAGAATGTACAAAGGCAAGACATAGTTACAGAGAAGGATAGCTATGTATGGCTGCGCAGGCTGTGCATTGCTCAACTCTGGATGTGTGTATGGCAGTGAAGGGTGGGGTGGGGTGGGGCGGGGGCGGCATTCGTATTGCAGCCTATGTGCAATATGGTGGCCCTGTGAGAGGACAAGGCAAATGTGGAGAATAGGGAAATGTGAAGGAGCTGGAAGTTAGAGTGGATTTAGTGGAAATGTAAAAAATGGCCAGGGGTTATGATGGGAGGTGGTGACGTCAGGATGTGAAGGGCCTTGTAAACAAGGGAAGGAGTTTGAAATTTCCTGTGTAAGTCACTGAGGGCTAATGGGATAAAAACCAGAGACAAGAAGGTTCAAAGGGGAAGGGGTGGGATTAGCGCCTGAGGAATGTTGTTAGGCTGAAGGAGCTTTTTGTACAGAACTGGCAGCTGCACACACACGGTGAGGGGTACCTATCAGGTGAGAGATTTACATGAAAAAATCAAGGGAAGGGCCCATGGACTTCCAGGCTGGGGATCAGGATTGATAGTTGGAGGCAATGTAGGGATTAGAGTAGAGTGATGTCCTTGGAACAGAATGAAGAGTGTTTCAGAAAGTCACTTGTGGTCAGCTGTGCCGAACGCAGAAAGATGAGCTCGAATGAGCTGGAGCATGGACGTTGGGACTATTCATTTGGTATTTCACTCATTTGGGGGCCTGATGGGGAAGTCAGACTGGGAGAGGCTGAGCATTGGAGGAGAGTGAAGGAAGAGGGGTCAGAGGCAAAAAGACCCCTCAGAACTCAGGGTCTTCCTGGCCCAGCTGGGAAGAACACCTCACCAGCTGGAGTCACAAGCTCCGAAGCTTTTACCTCTCCTCTCTCCTTGAGCTTTGGGATTATTGTTGATATATTAGCCAAAATTCATTCACTTGTATGTTCATTCATTCACGAAATATACCCTTGTGTCCTCTATGCTAGGCTATTGAAGGACAGGGCAAAATGGGACAGACACTGTGATTCTTGCCCTCTGCGGGAGAAGCTGGACCATCAAGTCCCCTTCTGACCTTGCACCACACCTCATCCTCTGCTCTCACCTAAGTTCTCAGCCTGAGAGAAGCCTTGCATTTTACATGGAGGGGAGACTCAGGGCCAGTTGTCTAGTTGAAAGATGTAGCTGAGGGATTTATCTTATGAGAGCATTTATGTAGCACATGCACATGTAAATTTTTTCACCAAAAGTTTAGTTTGTAATTTTTACAAACGTACTCATTTTCATTTTTACTGAATGTTGATTTGAGGAGGAGTATCGATGGCCATGAGTTTGGGTGAACTCCAGGAGTTTGTGATGGACAGGGAGGCCTGGTGTGCTGCAATTCATGGGGTCACAAAGAGTCAGACACGACTGAGCGACAGAACTGAACTGAACTGATGATGGAGGGTAGGGCTTCCCAGATGGCTCAGTCAGTAAAGAATCCACCTGCCAATGCAGGTGACTGGGTTTTGATCCCTAGATCTCGAAGATCCCCTGGAGAAGGAAATAGCAACCCAACTCAGTGTTCTTGCCTGATGAATTCCACAGACAGAGGAGCCTGTCGGGCTACAGACCACGGGGTCACAAAGAGTAGGGCATGGCTTAGTGACTAAACCACCCACATGATGGAGTGTATAGTGTTAACTTCCTCTCACCATCCCTTGGTACCTTGTTGTCTTAAACTCATTTACGCCATCTTCGGACTCTACCATCGACCATTTAGATTTTACACGCCTGTTCTTACAATTCTTGTTCTTGTATTTTACTAAAATCTCTGGTCCCTTTACCCTCCATTCCCACCGCTTTCTCACCTCCCCTTTGCCTGTCTTCCTTCCTTAAATGGTGGTGTTCCATGCTTAACAGTCTTCTCTTCCATTTCATAATCTTTTCCTGCCTTCTCTCCCCCCATCCCTCATCTTGTCTATATTTGAGTGACTCCCTATATCGAGGGCATCTCTCTTTCTCCTGAGTTTCAGGTCCTTGTCATCAATTGCTTCTTAATATCTCATCTGGATGGCCTGCTGCCACTTCAAGCCTCATAAGATACCAACCTCTGGCCCAAGCAGAACTCATTGCTCTTATTGAACCTTAACTTTCTCATCAGCTCCATTCTTAGTGAACTCAGTTCCCAAGCACCCAAGCTGGAAACCTGGGCTAGTCCCTGACACTTCCCTTCTCTGAAGTCTACCTGGGTAACCTGGTTACCAATCCCTGTGCTAACCCTCTCTCACCCTCCTACTGAAGCCACCTTGCTTCGGGTCTTCAATCCTGGCCTGGATGGCTGGGGTGGCCTCTCCAGTAGTCTCCTGGCTCCCATCTGATTCTTCCTCTACGAGCTTCCGGAGTCGCCTGCTATGACACGCCCCCCATCTGACTCCTCTCGGCTTCCACTCCCCGGGCTCAGCCGCCGTTGTTAGTAAGCCCTGCGGCTCTTCCACAGCCCAGGCTCCCCCATCCAGCCTCTGGAGGGCTACTCAATCTCCCCCTCTGTGTGCATCCTCTGCCATCCTCACCTTCGGCTCCCCAAAGGTGTACCACAGGCTGGGCTCGCTGCTTGGCCTTCAAGTAGCTGCTCTCCCAACCTGGGATGCATTTCAGCATCGTTCCTCCTGAACATCCCCACTTCTCTTCCTTCAGGAATCACTCTTCAGTATCCCGAGAAGACGATCACAACCCTCCACCTGACTTGACTACAGGTGCCCCCCTTCTAGGTTGGGTTGCAGATACATCAAGGGCACAAGTATTGCCCTCTTCACTTTCATAGAACATATTTTTGGCAGTTTATTCAATAAAAATTGAATGAACAAATGTGTATTTCCTTGTTCAGGAGCCAGCTTTGTAGATAAGTTTGGGCAGATGATGCCTGTCTCTAGATATCAGACTCCACATGGAAATGGACTGAATTTAAGCATCTTTGCCTCCCTTCTAGCTTTGACTGTATGGGAACTGATTCCAAGGGATTCTGTATTCAAGAAAAAAAAGTATTTCTTTTTTTAGAGGTTTGCAATCTTAAGTTGGAGCTTAAATTGACATGAATTTAAAGTAAATATTATGGCAACTGGTAGAAAAAGACAATACCTTGAAGAGACAATGACTTGTTTTTTAATTAAGGCATATCTCATGGCTCTATTCTTCTGAGGCCTTTACTCTTAAATCATCATTTGTAAGGGGATCTTGGAAATGGATACGGTTTTCACTGGCAAGACAGTGATGGGGGAGGGGGATGAGCAAGTGGAAAGGATGACTGTTTCCAACCGGCAGCCAGCCTTGACTATATTTTCAAAGGCCCCCTCTGATGGTTGCCCACCGTCCCCCCCTTCTACCCATGGCAGTGAGTCAGCAAAGGTAGGGGCAGGGGTGTAAAGTGTTGGGCCACGCCCCCTGGTGGCTGATTGACACTGCCCCTTGGAAGGTGAACAACGTGGAGATTAATTCCTGCTCCAACTCACAGCCGCGTGGGATGTGCAACTCTGCCCCGCGCTCTTTCTTGGTGGCAGCACTGCTCCTATTTCACGGGTGGAGAAGGACGGATGAATACCTAAGCGATCGGTTGCTCCCGGCTGTGTTGGAGGGAGTGGGAGCCCCGGCAACAGGCCTGATAGGGAGTCGTTATTAGTTATGTGCGAAGGACTCACAGCACCTTAAAATGATGAACTCGAGCGGAAGGTTGACATCAGCCTGAAAAGTTCCAAGGCTGAAAATCACCATTCTCTTCCCAACTGTCCTGCCCAACACATTTTCGGGCTCTTGGTCCTGATCTAGCCTCCCAGTTTATTCTACCTTCCCCAAGGGGTCTATCTTCTGCCCGACACATTCTGTAGTCTTTGGAGCGGCTGACATTGGTGTCTCATCGCCCCGTGTGGCCCAAAGCCTGGAATCTGAAGCAGGAATGCTAAACCACTTTGTGGGACACCTCGCACTTTAAAGGGAGACTTTCCAGGGAAGCCCGCAGTCCATGAGGCACTCTTTCCACGTGATGCCCCAGTCCATGATGCTGTTTCTGACTGTGATTCTTTTCTCATTGCAATAATTTATTTTTTCTCTGTAGTGAGTGAACGATCTGAAAAGTATACATTTAAAATATTTACTTTCACATGATAATGTTGCATTTTCTAAAGATTGTCAGATATGATTATTTGTTGACCAGGTACAACCGTGAGGTTTTCTGTAATCCACTCGCAGTGGACTATTCCCTTTGTTTTCAGTGGACGTCAGTAACAGCTGTATCAGGGCTCCCGTCTTGATGGGCTCACATGCAGTTGAGGCCAGTGTGTACACATCCTCATTATCTGAGGATAGTTGGTTCTAGAAAACTAAAACCACTTAAAACCAAAACCAGAATTGTCATATTACATAGTGTGATATAAAGAATTTAAGAGTCATGAACGTAGGTTTATTTAAAGCAAAATCTACGTTATTGTGCAGCACTGTGCTGACTTTTTAGTATAAACAAGCAATGAAATACTGGGGCCTTTGAAGCATGATTTTTTCTGACAAAACTGTCTTGTAGTACCAATACCTTGCCCTTCATGGATGACCTTCACAGCACTAGATCACAAAGAAACTTATTTTGGCAAAAATGTAAAAGGCCACATTTCTTTCCTCCTGGAATCCTGTCATCCTTGGCTCTTTAAATCTCCCATTGTGTCATTACTCTATTTTTTTCTTCATTTGTTACTGGTCCTATTCTACTCTTTCCTTACTGATCAGTAATGATGGCTCTGGTTTGAGCTATTCTAATTTAATCATAATTTCAGTCTTCTCTGTACATGATAATGCAATGATATGTTTTTCTGATTTTATAAATAGTCCATTTGCCAGGTTGTTCCTGAATATTTTTGTGTTCTGATAACCTTTCCTTACCCAAAAGAAACCTCGTAAGACAGAGAAACTAAATACCAAATGTCTTCCCTGCAATCCCGACCCAGGAATCGAACCCACGTCTCCCTCATTGCAGGCAGATGCTTTAACCTCTGAGCCACCAGGGAAGCCCCTAAATGAAACCCTAGAGGTGGCTAATGATCAGGTGAGAGGTCCAAATGTTTGCAGCCTGGGTTTACAGATGCAGATATGTGTAGCATAATTCTTATCATGCTAGAATCTTCAGAACACTATGCCATGCCTTATCAACCATGCCCTCGTAATTCCCTGCGAGGTCAGAGCTGTTGGGCCCATTTTACAGATGAGCCACTCAAAGACACATACTTGCTGGTCAAGGCTGGGGCTGGGGCTCCAACTAGGTCTCTTCCTTTTCAGGATATTGAGAGATCCTGGGAGGAGGGAAGGAACTTAGGTGAGCAGAGAAAATGGGGGAATTCTAGGTGAGGGGCCTTTGGTGGAAATAAGCTTGGAATACATCAAATGATGAAACATTCACAAAAAATAGTAAAGGTGGAATATGTAAAAGGGACTTTGAACTTTGCATGTCAGATGACTGGGCTCGTGGTATTTCATGGAAGAATCTGGGCGAGCAGCTGAGGCATTGCCTTATCTCTACTTCCCGGACTGTGGGGAGTTCCATTGTCCCTTGCTCTTATCGCTTATAACATAGGCTTGGCAAACTCTTGAAGTTAAATGGAAAATAGTCTTTTTATCCTGCAGCAACCAGCCTGCCAGATAGGATCTAGATAAGGCACCCGGGATCTTTCACAGTGCTTTGCGCACAGCAAATGGTTTTTGGTAATAAAACCCATCAATGTAGAAAGAACTTAGAAAAAAAAAAAAATCTTTCAAATTGTTATTTTTCCCTGAGGTCTTAGAGGAAGAAAGAAAGTTTACTTAAAGGAAACACTTTTCCATAGATGCTAGCAGCTAGTAATTCGGGCCTGTAAAATGGTATTCCAATGACAACCTGCCCCAAATGTCTTGAAAATCGCTTCTGACCCAGGGAACAGACTCCAGGAAGCCACTGTTGATATATTTAAATGAATCCAGCTGGATCACTCTAATGTATTGATCCTGGGGATGTGGAAGGGACCCTGGGGACAAGGCTTGAAGTTGATCCAATGCATTTTGAATAAAAGTTTATTTTATTGCTACTTTTATTAAAAGCCCTAAGATCAACCTGCTGCCGTGGGAATGCACTGACATCTGGGGTGATGCGTTCCGGATCCTGCTGGTGCCTCCATCAGTGGGTTGAGCAGGGACCCTCCTCAGGTGTGGGCTGCTCTCAGGCACTTCCCTTGCAGTGGCCTGGGTTGGGAAGAACTGGGCATAGCTCGTGTGTGTGATCATTTTCATGAACATCCCTTAAAAATTTGTGGCTTCTGGAAACCTCAGCAAGATCTCACAGTCACTTCGTTTCTACTTGACCGCGGAAGGCTGGACGGGACCCAGCCTCCTCCCCAGCTGGCCTTGCGCTCTGGCGACCACCATCATTCCTCTGGCCCCCTGCTGCTCCCAGGGTCCCAGAGCTGTCTAGACTTCCTTCAGGAGCCTGCAGCCGGTGCCCAGGCCAGGCAGCTGTGCTCAGCGCTGTCCACCAGTTCGGGGCTGGGCTGGGGCCTGAACTGAGTCATGTCCCCAGGTGCCACAGGGGCCCCTCCTGATGCCTCAGGCTTCTCTTCTCTGTGGAGCACTCTCAGACTTTGGTGATGGTAGGAGCACAAGGGCAAGCCTTGTCTTTCTCAGTTAGCAAAGAATAACACCCCCAAACGCAAACAACCCAACCCACGATGGGCAGACCACTGAGATGCGATGAATATGAGGGTTCTGGTGCTCATGAGCCAAGAACAAGCTGAGGAAAAGCAGAGCCGAGAGAGAGGCAAATAATCGACAAAGACAAAGATGGTCTTTGTGCAGCCCCGAGCAAGCCAAGTGGGAAATCAGTGCCGATGATTTGTCCAGAACAGGAACATCACCCAGACCCGTCTGCTCAAATCCTCCACTCTGGACTCGCTGCAGTTGTGTCCGACTCTGTGCGACCCCAAAGACGGCAGCCCACCAGGCTTCCCCATCCCTGGGATTCTCCAAGCAAGAACACTGGAGTGGGCTGCCATTTCCCTCTCCAATGCATGAAAGTGAAATGTGAAAGGGAAGTCACTCAGTCCTGTCCAACTCTTAGCAATCACGTAGACTGCAGCCCACCAGGCTCCTCCGTCCATGGGATTTTCCAGGCAAGAGTACTGTAGTGGGGTGCCATTGCCACTCTGGACTAATCTTTAGCAAATGAGTGAGGTCTTGATGCCAATGGGGTTCAGAAGAACTTTTCAGGCATGGTCCTTCAGAGATTCCTGGAAGCCAATGATCTTGTCTGTTTTTCTGACATCTGGGCTCTGATTTGAAGGACTCTATAGTGATGGATGACCATGGAAAGTGAGGGAGCTACCCTTAAAAATGCCTGTTGCAGTCTCAAAGGGCACCACCAAAATGCAATGGAGTACAAAATATTATACTCAAGACCACATGGCACAAAGACCATCTTTGTCTTTGTTGATTATTTGCCTCTCTCTCGGCTCTGCTCTTTCTCAGCTTGTTCTTGCCTCGTGAGCACCAGAACCCTCATAGTCATCACATCTCAGTGGTCTGTCCGTCGTGGGTTGGGTTGTTTGCGTTTGGGGGTGTTATTCTTTGCTGAGTGGTGATTGAGATAGCCTTGTCTTAACAGAGACATGTAGAATCAAGAGCTATTCTTTCTTCCTCAACCTTTCATTCTTGAATTTGGTGAAAGTTGCTCAGTTGTATCCGACTCTTTGCGACCCCATGGACTTTACAATCTGTGGAATTCTCCAGGCCAGAATTCCAGAGTGGAATTCCCTTCTCCAGGGGATCTTCCTGATCCCGGGATCAAACCCAGGTCTCCCGCATTGCAGGTGGATTCTTTACCAGCTGAGCCACAAGGGAAACCCAAGAATACTGGAATGGGTAGCCTATCCCTTCTCCAGGGGATCTTCCTGACCCAGGAATCAAACCCAGTCTCCTGCATTGCAGACGGATTCATTACCAACTGAACTATCAGGGAAGCCCTGAATTTGGTGACCAGAAAGGAATTTTCAGAGGTTATATTGCCCGTGGTTCTTTAGTATAAGTAGAAATCATGACTTTAGGGATAAACATTTATTGAATCCCCACCATGTGGTGAAGACTGTGTTGGCTGTGATATAGCTCCTTTTCATAAGGACTGAATAGTCTATTGAAGGAGACACATGTGTGAACAATTACAATGTTGTGTGACAAAGGTTATCATAGATCTAGGACCAGTCCAAGCAGATACTTGTCTCCTCTTTTCTTTCAAATTCTCTAGCCAAAGAAATTGCTACACTCCTCCTTGGGAATGCACACGAGTAGCAGGCCCAGAAGATTTCATGGCTACTGGGCTCATTCCTAGACTTTCTGCCTGTGGCTGGCAGGTTTATGGGTTGAACTTGGCTCCTCACCAGTCCAACATACCTTCCAGCTCTCTTGACATTTTCCTTGTCACACTGGACCAGACGAGAGGATATGGAGGGACTTCATGGACCCACCCAGCTCACAGCTCACCTGGAGGGCATGGGGCAAAGCTGGCTTGGTCATCTGTGACACTTATAATGAAGGCCCAAGGGGTTGTGCTGCCACCTGGCACATTGCTCTTCCTAATTCAGTGGTCACCTTTAGCTTTTTTCTTAATACCTTGAAAAAAGTTCTTGAGTCCCTCTAGTCTATAGAAGAAACACTGTTGCTGAAAGGGAAAAAATTTTTTTTTCTGGTTTCACTGGTCTGCATGGAATTTTGTGGTCAGATTTGCCACAGTTCATTTTTCTTTGCTTGGTGTCATTTTGAAAGCAGTCCCAAGTGAAACCCTGCTAAGACACCAGTCAACACCTCCAGCCTTGACTGAAACAGGAAGGGCATTTGCCAAGCTCAGTCCCCTCTAGGAGATAGATCTTGGGCAAAACCAGGAACTGTGAGGCAACAAAGCATAGCCCATCCTGATTATTGGCCACCTCTCCATAGATGCTCACTGATGCTTCCATAATTGTGCTGAGTGGGATTAGAGTGATTCAGCACCCTTTCTCTCTCCAACCTACTGAAGGTATTTATTTGCGGTAATGCCATATTGTGAAGAGGAACTAAAAAGCCTCTTGATGAAAGTGAAAGTGGAGAGTGAAAAAGTTGGCTTAAAGCTAAACATTCAGAAAACAAAGATCATGGCATCTGGTCCCATCACTTCATGGGAAATAGATGGGGAAACAGTGGAAACAGTGTCAGGCTTTATTATTTTTGGCTCCAAAATCACTGCAGATGGTGACTGCAGCCATGAAATTAAAAGGTGCTTACTCTTTGGAAGAAAAGTTATGACCAACCTAGACAGCATATTGAAAAGCAGAGACATTACTTTGCTAACAAAGGTCCGTCTAGTCAAGGCTATGGTTTTTCCAGTGGTTATGTATGGATGTGAGAGTTGGACTGTGAAGAAAGCTGAGTGCCGAAGAACTGATGCTTTTGAACTATGGTGTTGGAGAAGACTTTTGAGAATCCCTTGGATGGCAAGGAAATCCAACCTGCCCGTTCTAAAGGAGATCAGCCCTGGGATTTCTTTGGAGGGAATGATGCTGAAGCTGAAACTCCAGTACTTTGGCCACCTCATGCAAAGAATTGACTCATTGGAAAAGACTTTGATGCTGGGAGGGATTGGGGGCAGGAGGAGAAGGGGACGACAGAGGATGAGATGGCTGGATTGTATCACGGACTCGATGGACGTGAGTCTGGGTGAACTCCGGGAGATGGTGATGGACAGGGAGGCCTGGCGTGCTGCGATTCATGGGGTCCCAAAGAGTCGGACATGACTGAATGACTGAACTGAACTGAACTGAATGCTGTATTGGAAGGGGGAATCACATGTAACATTCTACAGATAGCCTTCCAAAAATAAAGGCCAAAGAACATTCCATGGAGCACCAGCTCATTCTCTCAGCTCCCAGAGGATATGTCTGTAGTTACCCTTTAATCATGATGACTGTGGGTAATTCAGGTCACTAGTGAGGTCTTCACATTCATTATTTCCTCTGCATCTCTTGATACTGAGTTCGGAGCAGCTCTTGTCACATGCAAGTTTTCCCCAAGTAACAATTTTGTCAGGGATTTAGTTGATTGTTTCCCTAACAAAAAGCCTAAATGTTATTTCTGAAGATATTGGAGAATATTAAGATTTCCCTGTAGACATCTGAGAAGCCTGTCTTAATTGACACAAGCAAAATATCTGGCACTGGGGATTTGTAGCTTCAGCTTGGAGTGAATGAAAAGCTATCTTTGCTGTAAAAATTTCCTTTTTAGTGAATGGTCCTATTCATATGTAGAGTCAGAAGCTAGAATTCCAGGGGGATGGTTTCATCTTAGATTTTTCACTGATTCTTTTTTTCCTGCCTAGAGATGTCTGTGAGGTGTTTTTATTTAAGGGAAACAACACTGTGAGTCTTCCTAATACTGCTTCTTTGAGGGGAATTTAGAAGTGCTATACAAGCATTTACATGCTACAGCACTTTATGAGTTAGAACATTTTAGAGCATTAATTTTTACCAAGGCTAATTAGATATCATTGGGTCAACTATAAAGCAAGTTCAGAGGCTATCCTATTTACCAGGAAAGCAAATCTCTGACACAATAAAGTGCTTAGGACAATGATTTGAAAGATGGATACTGCCATTGTCTCTGCCCAAATTCAGTAGGCAAAAATTCCACTTTGAAAAATATTAAATATTGGAGTTCTGAATAGGACCCTTATGGTAGAAAGTGAAGAGGAGCTAAAAAACCTCTTGATGAAAGTGAAAGAGGAGAGTGAAAAAGTTGGCTTAAAGCTCAACATTCAGAAAATGAAGATCATGGCATCCGGTCCCATCACTTCATGGGAAATAGATGGGGAAACAGTGGAAACAGTGTCAGACTTTATTTTTTTGGGCTCCCAAATCACTGCAGATGGTGACTGCAGCCATGAAATTAGAAGACGCTTACTCCTTGGAAGAAAAGTTATGTCCAACCTAGATAGTATATTCAAAAGCAGAGCCATTACTTTGCCGACTAAGGTCCATCTAGTCAAGGCTATGGTTTTTCCTGTGGTCATGTACGGATGTGAGAGTTGGACTGTGAAGAAGCTGAGCGCCGAAAAATTGATGCTTTTGAACTGTGGTTTTGGAGAAGACTCTTGAGAGTCCCTTGGACTGCAAGGAGATCCAACCAGTCCATTCTGAAGGAGATCAACCCTGGGATTTCTTTGGAAGGAATGATGCTGAAGCTGAAACTCCAGTACTTTGGCCACCTCATGCGAAGAGTTGACTCATTGGAAAAGATTCTGATGCTGGGAGGGATTGGGGACAGGAAGAGAAGGGGACGACCGAGGATGAGATGGCTGGATGGCATCACTGACTTGATGGATGTGAGTCAGAGTGAACTACGAGAGATGGTGATGAACAGGGAGGCCTGGCGTGCTGCGATTCATGGGGTCGCAAAGAGTTGGACACGACTGAGCGACTGAACTGAACTGAACTGAATAGGACTTAACTTTAAAGGGGGTTGCTTAAAATGTTTAGTAAAATCATTCTGTGTGCAGTATTACTTTCATCCTTCTGAATTTTTTTCAATCACCTGTTTTCTCTTTTAAAGCACATATACCCATTTTCAAAAATATATAAAATGGGATACAGATCTAATACTGTCTATAATACCCAGCCCTCTTACCCAGTTCACCTGGCTTGGGAAATATGGCTTAAGTCAGACAGCCGTATTTGACAGCCGGAAAACTGGTTGTGCTTACAGACTGCCCTTTGCTAACAGGAGTGCCAAGCTTCAAGGAAAGGAAGAGAAGTGTTTCCCCTTACAAAGAGATCACTGGCACCTGATGGTTTTGCTGCTGCTGCTAAGTCGCTTCAGTCGTGTCCGACTCTGTGCGACCCCATAGACGGCAGCCCACCAGGCTCCCCCGTCCCTGGGATTCTCCAGGCAAGAACACTGGAGTGGGTTGCCATTTCCTTCTCCAATGCGTGAAACTGAAAAGTGAAAGGGAAGTCGCTCAGTCGCGTCCGACTCTTAGTGACCCTGTAGACTGCAGCCCACCAGGCTCCTCCGTCCATGGGATTTTCCAGGCAAGAGTACTGGAGTGGGGAGCCATTGGTAAATCAGCAAGATATAGTTCTAAGAACCATCTATACCAAAGAGTTTTTATGTCCTCAAAATTGTAACCTTTGGCAAGGACTTGCTCACCCCAAGATGCAGTCATTTCTGTTTGTTAATTTTCTATAGCTCCTGGATGATACACTAGATTTTAGGGGACCCATCAGGAAGCATAAAGAGTCAAACTGGATGGATGAGGTGGTCACCACCTGCATAAGATGTTTTAATTGAAAATATATGGAGGCAGATTTTCCTCTAGATTTATTAACTGGTTCTGAAAAACTTAACACTCAAAGAGTTAATTCATTCTTCTAATCACTGCTTATTGAAACTCTTCTTCAGCTGAGTAAGTTCTCCTTAGCTACTCTCTCTCTGTGTTATTCAATTTAGTATATTTTGCCTCTTAGCCAACATTACTCATTGACTTAGAGCAACTGTTTCATGTCAGTCACTCCAGTGAAAATTGAACTATGGCTTGAAAGGTCTCAAATCTTTCCTTAAGCTGCCATATTTAAAACTCAGGCTCCAGAAATTTTGCTTGCATTCCATAATATTTGGGAGGTTGACCACAGTCTGTAGTTATTCTGGGCTATTTTTAGAACACAGGCTTATGCCAGCACATTATTTACATTGGTCACATTAGCTGGCTACTTGCCAGGTGGTCTTTTTCTTTTCTGAAATGCTGACACCACCTTAATTCTGTTGCTCTGACAAATGCATAGATTTCTTAGGGGTGGGGCACACGTGCTATATAACTGCAAAAGAACAATAATTATCTCAAGCATCTGCTTATATAATCCATTCCCTTTTCTCAGAAAGAGCCACAAATAAAAGCAGAACTTTTTAAAAATCCTCTTTTTTTTTTAAGTGATAGTAAGCATGTTGCCAGATTCCTGGGGTACCAAGTAGGTTTAGATAACCAAAACACAGAACGAATTCTGGAAGACCATACGGATGTCAAATGTAACACCATTCCCTTTGTTTCCATGGGACTATGTTCATATTGATAGTTTGCTTTAATTTTCTTGCTTGTAAAATATGCTGGTAAGATGTGGGCCTGTTTGAAATGTAGGGAGGGAGACAAGATTTCCAAACTCGTGGAGTGAAATGAGATGGGGCTTGTGAAAGCATAATACACAGAGCAGCGAAATGGCTCTGTAACATTTTCTAGCTGACCAAGTGTTTTAAATATCAAACTGGGAACATTACCCAAAGTTTCAACACATTTCAGTGTATTATACACTACATGCCATTATTAGTCATTTCAGAACAGCTTGAAAAATTGCACAGAGTTCAGTGGATGGCCCAGTCCCGTTAGAGTAATAATATAGCTGAAAAAATTCCTCCATACCTCCATGTGAGAACCTTCTTACGCTTTATAAATTTGACTTTGTTAATCCTTGCAGTTTCATTGCCTGGTTGACACGTTTTCCAGTCTTTCAGATGTCTCTCTTTTTTCCTTATGTAAGTGTTCAATAGCAAGGCCTCCATTTCAGAAAATGGATGCAGTCCTTGACTTTTACCCATTCTAATATGATCATTAAGTAACCCTGGAGGAAAAGGGAGCATTTTGAACAAGAGATGTGAAGCAGATGTAGCTTCAGAAGTAACAGTCAAAAATGTGCATTGGATATGACGTCTTTTCACATTTCAGAAATTCAGTGGATTGTTTAAAATATATGAAGTGAGATTTAGCAGCTGGGGAACACTTGTTTATCTACTTCGTAGTGTTAAATCCCAATAAATGTTTTGAACAACGAACTGGTATGTAACATTATTAAATAACTCTTTCTATGAAATGAAACTTGTTAGATCTCATTGCACAGCTGAGTTTTGTAATATCAAAGGATTATGGGCCACATGTTAATCTGGGATAACATATAATCACATAATTGTTATAGCTGTATTTCAGAAGTTGTTAACTTTAGTATGCAACTTTATTTTCTACATTATGGTAAGATATGCTTTTTAGGCTTCCCTGGTGGCTCAGCGGTAAAGACTCTGCCTGCCAATGCAGGAGATGTGGCTTTGATCCCTGGGTCAGGAAGATCCCCTGCAGAAGGAAATGGCAACCCACTCTAGTATTCTTGCCTGGGAAATCCCACAGACAGAAGATCCTGATGGGCTACTGTCCATGGGGGTCACAAAAGAGTTAGACATGATTTAGTAACTAAACACCTGGAGGAGGGCATATCAACCCACTCCAGTATTCTTGCCTGGAGTATCCCCATGGACAGAGGAGCCCAGTGGGCTACAGTCTATAGGGTTGCAAAGAGTTGGGCACAACTGAGTGACTAAGCGCAGCACAGCACAGTAACTAAACAACAAGATATGTTTTATAGCCAGAAGTGGGGCCAATCAGAGTCTCAGAGTTTGGAGTAGATCTACTTGTTTTGGTCAAATCATCCACTGAGGGAAATAATCAGAATGCCTAGTTTATGTTTTGTGATCAAAACTGCCTATTTGGTTGATTAGATGTCCAATTTCATCTTGTTGGGTTGACTTGTAAGGCACCATTGTAGAATAGTGTTCTGGATTTTAGTTCTACCAGAGACCACAGCAAGATTTTACTGATCTGACTCATCTCAATTCAGATGCAGGCCCTCACGTGATGGTAAAAAGTGGTCTTGCTAGTCCACTCCCCCCTCCCCTAGCTCTTACACAGAGATTATGAAAGTCTCCTTCCCTGGAGCCTATTACATAATGTGGGCACTATTACCCTAAAAGTTCACTGAAGATAAAAAACCAAGGCATCTACTAATGTCAACAGCAGGTATGAAGCTCATGTCACAAAATCTGGGGTGAGAAATACAACTTTCTTTTTTAAAAAAATCTTGACATTTTATATTGGAATATAGCAATTAACAAAGTTATGATGGTCTGAGGTGGACAGCAAAGGGACTCAGCCATACATATTCATGAGATATAAGTTCTTCAATTTTCTCATTCTGGATTTTGTCTAAGGAGATAGAAGGGGGCTGGTGAAGTGTCCCAGGGGTGTAGGTGGGCATGTCCAGCACTGGATGCCATCTCTCCACATAGGCCCCTGCTGATACCTTCCTCATTCAGGCTGGCTCCTGGTCACTGGCCGATGTAGACCTCTGCTCCTTTACTGATATTCCCATCTGCAAAGCCACTTCAGGTCCTGTAGCTCTTTGTTGCTTTCATACCTCACAGGAACCATTCTGTGGTTTGAGGAATAGAAAATCTGTGAAGCTAGAAATTCCATGCTGCCTTGCCTTTCCTTCTAAGCCCATTCCTGGGGAATGAGTCATATGTATCTCCTCGTCTTGAGTCCCACAAAGCGAAGATTGATTCCTTCCTAGGACTGGAGTTTGGGGTTGGAGGAGGAGGGAGTAATGGTCTTTATCCTGAGCCCTTTTGGTTTTTACCATTTTATCTGACTCTTCTGGCTTCCAGGAAGCCTTTCTCTATTCTTGGGGATATTGTACTCTTGTTTGTTGTTTAATTGCCAAGCCATGTCTGACTTTTAGCGACTCCGTGGACTGCAGCCCTCCAGGTTCCTCTGTCCAAGGGATTTCCCAAGCAAGAGTAGTAGAGTGGGTTGCCATTTCCTTCTCATGAAGTATTCTCCGTAACCTCTAAAGATTAACCATCTTCCTTCCTCAAATTATCTAAGCTTTTGAAGGGAAAGACAAATTGAGAATGAGAAAAGGAAATTCTGAGAAAAAGCACTGTTAGCTATTTCCAAACATTAAAATAGTACACATTTATGGATTGCTTGTAAGCCAGGCTCTGTGTTTACAAATAATATTTCATCCTATTTTCAACACCTTGTAATGTAGGATCTTTAGCTTTATATATATACAGAAATCTAAGCTCAGAAAGGTTAGATAACTTGTGTAAAAACCAGTGAGCAGGAAAAATGAGATATGAACCAGACTTTTCTGACTCCAGAGCCACAATGTATCCCCTAAAACAGTGGAACCCTAGAGATTCTGATATGACTGGTCAGGATGAAGCTGAGACATTAGGACTTTTTTTAAGTTTCTCAAGCACTTCTGTTCAGTCAGAATTGGGAACCTTGAACATAAATGCTATGCGCCACAAATACAAGCACCATTTCAGAGAAAGTATACCTCATCTGGGGCTTCCTCGGTGGCGCTAGTGGTAAAGAACCCACCTGCCATTGCAGGAGATGTGAGTTCGATCCCTGGGTCAGGAAGATTCCTTGGGGGAGGGCATGGCACCCCACTTCAGTATTTTTGCCTGGAGAACCCCATGGACAGAGGAGCCTGGGGAGCTATGGTCCATAGAGTCGCAAAGAGTCAGACACGACTGAAGTGACTTAGCACAGCACAGCACAGAACACAGCTTTCTTGGAAGTGTCTAACAGAGATGGATCTTTGGTTTTTAATCCTTCTTGTCTTTGAAATGTAAATCTATAGCCAGAGGAATAATTTGCATCATTGAAATATTGAGACAAAAAATATATGCTTTACTTCATATCTTTTTGTGGCTAAAATGATTTCTGAAGGTTCATAGGTTAATATGGACCCCTGGTCATCTTGGAATTCAATGGTAAAGAAAATTCTTTGAGGATAAATATTTAGATTAAATGATTAAGCTCTTCAAACACACAGAGAGAGGCCAAAGAACAGGCTCAATGATGTTGCTTGGAAAATATAGTTGGAAAAAAGCTTTCTTTAGAATATTTTCAGAGGGGGTAGGAAAGTGGGAGGGCTATTTTTGTAACTTCCAATGAAACTCTTAAATGATATTTTTTCCAAAAAGACTAATTTCATAGGAGGCCAGAGAAGTCAGTAAAGGCCTTAAATAGGTTGAACTTCTTTAGTTTTCACTTAAAGGCCATTCTCAATTGTAGTCCTTGTTAAAAGTTAAGCCGGGAAACGTCTCTGAGGAGAAATTCAAAATTTACTTCCAGCTTGGACTGGTCATGAATGGTGATTATCTGACTGTAATTCAAATCATATGGGCTACCCTTGTTTTCTGCCCTACTCAAGATTATTTTTCCCCTTTTAAATCGAGCAAAATAGTCCTTGGCTTCAGGCAGACCTGTTCACATAAAGACATGAAATGAGATGGTCTTCCAAGACCTCAGACTGCAAACTAAATTTGTAAATCTCCAGCAAAGATGAGGGCCAGTACAAACATATCCATCATGAGCTCGATAATCTTCAATGCAGCCTTCCCCAGTGATTCATGAATGAATACATTTCAAAACTTGAAACTAAAATTGTCAGAAAAGTACAAATGTGGACAAAAGAGAGCCACGTACTTTATTTACATTCTAGTAGCAGAGACTCACTTTCTATGCAGATGGGCCTACTTATGCTTTTGTCTCTGAACAGCTGAGTGAAGCGTGAACAACTGCCATGTCTCTAGGAACATTTCCCAGCATCTCAGTGCTGGATGTCACTGTGGACCGTGTGTGCAGATTCCTGGCTTTTCTTGTGTGAAGTTTCTTTATGTGTTTTTGCTATCTTTTTAGGCAGAGCTTTCGACCAAGTGAGGCAGTATGGCCTGGTAGGGAGGGTTTGTCATCAAGAGTTACACACGGGGGTGGAGGTTCCACCCTGTCGCTCACTGGTAGTGAAACGTTAGAAAACCTGTATATGATTTGAGTCTTAATATCCTCATCTGTAAAATGGGAAACAGCAATTTGTACCTCCCAGGGTCACTGTGAGGTTAAAATAAGTCTATAAGCACAGTTTACAGAGCATCAGAGAAACACCAGCTATTGCTATTGTCACAGGTCAATAGGAGGATGCTGAAGACTGGAAAGGAAATAAAAATGTGCCTTGAAAAGGGAGGAGTGAGATAAATACCCCCAGCCTCCTCTTTGCTCTGCACAGGTGCACAGCCACCATGAGACGCATCAATTGCTCGACCTTCTGGGCTTTCCTGTTCATTGGCCTTAGAGTGTGCTTTGTTTTCAGAATTATTTTCACTGATACATACCAGATTCCTTTAAAGGGTCCTCAGTGTTCTACAAGTTTTAAGACCCTGTTCTAAAAATGTAGGATTCCCTCTGGCTTGTTTATGATGGATCAACTGGACTTCTAGAAGTTGCCTCTAGCCATATTTTGTATTCATCCCCCAGCAATTGGTCAGCCCAAGGCCCTCTGCTGCTCCCATCTCCCTGTCTGTCTCTGTTTTGTGTGTCTCTGTGAGACACATTTATTCAGGTGTTTGTCCTCATGCCCTGGTTCATTATCCTCATATGTTTATTTGGTCAGATCAACAGAGCAATAACTAGAGCAGATCTTTTGGATAGTCCTTTATACTGCATCTTAAATAAGATATTGTAAAATGCAGGGTTATTTTAAAAACTCACCTATGTGGCAACATTTTCTTCTGACAGTTTGCCCCAGTCGGCATGGGACAGATATTACTGAAGCAATGGGAACATCATGCAATTGCTGCCTTTCAGAGATTTGGGTGCAAAATGCCCCTCCTGAACTGTGGAAGGAAAAGAGAAGAAAACGAATAAAAATAATGACAACAACAAATTAAAGCATCATCAGGCACGATTCAGAAAGGTTAGAGCGGCCTGACTTGTAAAGGTCTGAAACTCAAGGCTTTCCCCGTGTTAATCATTAAGTTCCTTGTCTCCTTTGGAATCACGAAGGAGCCGGGAAGCAGAAGAGTCAACAACAATTAGGTGGAAGAAATACCTCCATTATTTCTGGGGTACTTCCTGTGACTGATTTAAGAGTGTTAACAAGATGTCAAGCCACAACAGAACCTCAGGTGGTGTTTCTTGGGCAATTTTGAGGAAGGGAAGAAGCACATGGCTTAAAGTAAAAGGCTTTACAGAAAAGGGCTTCCTTGGGAGGCATTTTACCTATTTCAGGTCACTAGGGCACCCTAGGAGACATCAGATTTCTTCTAGGGTGTTAAGCCACGTGTCTGGGTGTCTCCCACATTCTTTAACTTACCCCTAAAGGAATGCTTGTATGGAATCTCTAGGATGTTCCGAAATGAATCCCCAGGCCCTTTGGATAATCAGAGACCCGGCCACTCAGCATAACAAATTTATCCCTTAATTCCTCTGCTGTAGAGTCAGCAATGGCCACATACAACCTTGGGGCTGTGGGTGAGGGTTTTTGAAAAATCTAATTTAGCACAATGGACACATTCCAAAGAAAGAGCGAACATGCCTGGGTCGTGTTTGTTTTTACAAAAGGAGCCCTGATTTTGTTAAGGATGACAACTGAGGCATCTGCAACTACAAGCAACATTTTTGTGCCTTGTTCCAACCAAAATTTTCCAACAGATTTTAATGTAATTTGCTCCCCTTGCAATGAGAAAAATCTGCTTCCAGGATGAAAAGTCAGGTTTCAGCAAAGAATAATAATCTCTTTGCGACTCACTTACAAGTAATTGAGAAGTGGGTTTTTGTACTGCAAGTACTTAGTGTAATGCAGTGCTGTGTAGGGGATGCCAGACTTGGGCAGGTGAGTGTGACCCCCAGGCATCTCCTGGAAGAGCCTCCTTCTGCCACATTTCTGCAGGCCAGTGTCAGCCAGGCTTCTGATGAGGCTCCTCGTGGCAGGTACATCACCCATTTGCAGGGAGGAAAAAGCTCTGCTCCTTTGAAATAAATGGATAGAACCCATCCTCTATTTCCACTTGGGCTTTTTAACATATCCTCAGGTAAGCACGAGTTTTCCTGGTTGAAAATACTATCAGTTGTGACCATGGAGGAAAAGTAGAGAAGGCATTCTATTAACTTGAATTTCAGAGCTTGAAATAACACCAGATAATGCTTAAAGTGGAAGAAAGAGGAGCCCTGTTTTCTCTTGTCCTGTGTCTAAAGAGTGCTTCTGGCAGAGTTCTGCAAGTTATTACATTAATTACATTAATGCTGGGCACCAACCTAAGTGTTTACATGGCTTATATTATTTTCTCCTTTTATGTTATCATCCAGATTGTGTCTCAGGCCCACATTTTTATGCAGATAATAAACTGAGTCAGGAGTCAGATCTACTAAAAGCATTATGCTGAATCTGAGTGTTTGTTTACTGGTGAAGCCAGGTCTTAGCATCCCCAGATCACTGATGGGACTGTGGCCTGGCTGCCGTTATCCAGATCATACAGTTCATCAAGAGGATTGTTAAGGGTGAAGACCTGGGAACCCATTCATCAGTAGGACACAGGCTGAGCAGAGTGACCTCCAGAGGCTTTCCCTTTCTATTTCACCGTTTGCTTGAATCAGAATTTTCATGGCTTTCTCTGACATAGATGGATTGCTCAAACTCAGCCAGATCAGCCCGGTAGAACAGAGGCAGGTTGTGTTCAAAAGGTTGGGTTGGTTAATATGGCCTTTTCCAGTAGAAAAGTAACAACCTGGAAAATATGCTCCTTTGTGCCATATTTTCTTTCCCCCATTTCCAATATTTGAATCATTTATTAAAGAAAGGAGCTGTTTTTTCCCCTTGCTTTACTAGGACAATATGTTCTTCAAAAATATAAAATAGTGTAAAAGCCAAGATTTGAGGCCCAAGCCAAGCTACGCACAGGATATCCTAGATAGAAGCCCGAGGTTCTCTTCCACCAGGTGTCAGATGTCACTGTTGTCTTACATAGGCATTAAGTATATGTGAAAAAATTTCCCCACTTGAACAAACAGAAGTGCACAGTAAATTCGATTAACGACTGATATGAAATTTGCTGAGTACTTAATTATGTAAACATACATGTAATACAAATTCAGAATGTTCAGAGGGCGCCCAGTGAAAAGGCTCTCTCCCTTGCCCTCCAGAAGTCCACTCAATTCCTTACATTTAAGACACACCAGTGCGGTCAATACTCTTCCCCACATTCGTCATTTCTTCCCTCTCCCCCCTCCCTCCTTCCTTAGTTCCTTCTTTTCTTCCTTCCTCTCTTCCTATTTTCCTGTGTTTCAGTTTAAATGTTATTAACTCAATCTTCTTTTCAGTTATCCGGAATTAATTGGGATTCAAGTCATCACTGATGCCCCTGTCTAGATTTGCTTTCGAGGTGTTGAGATTGTCTGATGAACTCCAGCAGAATACCTCAAAGCATTTCATGTCTATGAACATTTCTTAATGTTCCGGGTGGTGCTAGTAGTAATGTTCCAGGCTTCCCAGGTGATATTAGAGGTAAAGAATCCGGCTGCCAATGCAGGAGACATAAGAGACTTCGAATTCGATCCTTGGGTCGGAAAAAGTCGCTTGGAGAAGGGAATGGCTACTCACTCCAGTATTCTTGCCTGGAGAATCCCATGGACAGAGGAGACTGATGGGCTACAGTCCAAGGGGCACAGAGTCGGACCTGACTGAGCGACTAACACTTAACGTGGTGTTTACCAAGTCAAACAGCTGTCGATTAGTTTTTAGAAAATGATTGACAGCCAAAAATTTCAACTGGAAGCTAGATAAGATAAATAGGAAAGCAGATAAGGAGCAGTAGCCAAGAGAACCCTGAAAAGAAGAGCAACTGGGGGGGGGTGAGCTTCCACCAGACATCAAAGCATCCTAGGAAACCTCCATGATCAAAACAGCTCGATATCAGGGCTTCCCTGGTGGTCTAGTGGTTGAGAATCTGTCTTCCAATGCAGGGGACACAGGTTGGATCCCTGGTTGGGGAACTAAGATGCCATATGCCACTGGGCAAATAAGCCCACACACAACTACTGACCGTGTGCCCTAGAGCCTGCCCTTCACAACTAGGCAGCCTGCACACCTCAGTGAAGACTCAACGCAGCATCTCTGCCCCCAAAAGCTTGGTATTGTCACATGAGTAGGCAGAGTTATGGAGTAGAGCAGAGAATCCATAAAGAGCTCCACTTGAGTACAGACACTTAGTTTACGAAAGAAGGCATTTCAAATTGGTGGAGGAGTGGACTTTCTAAAAGTGGTGTTGGGAGAAGCACATAGCCATTGGCAAAAACCAAAACTGGATCCATTCCCCATACCATATATCAAATTAAGCTACAAGTAAGTATGAGGTTGAAATATAAAACCTGAACCTAAAAAAATATTTTTTTAAATATTGGCAAATTATTCCCTAACCTTGGAGAAAGTGAAACTTTCTGAACTATGACTCAAATCCAAGTACAATAAGGGTAAAAAATTGATAAACTTGGTTGAACTGAAATTTTTTTTTTAAAAAATGTTGTATGGGAAAAAATCAGAGAACAGGAAAAAAAAATTTTTTTTAATGCTGTGAATTAGGTAACAAGACAAATGACAAACCAAGGAAAATATTTGCAATTTATATAAAAAAACAAATACCCCTAAGGCACAAATAAAAGCTTCTAAAGATAGAGGAGAAAAACTCCAACAACTCTATAGAAAAAATGGGCTGGAAATATAAACAGACAATTGACAGAGAAAGAAATGTAAATCTCAAAAGTGTGAAAAGATGCTCAAATTCATTCAAAATTTTGCTAGTCATTCAGTCGTGTCTGTCTCTTTGTGACTCCATGGACTGTAGCCCACCAAGCTCCTCTGTCCATGGAATTCTCCAGGAAAGACTATGGGAGTGGGTAGCCATTTCCTTCTCCAGGCGATCTTCCCAACCCAGGAATCAAACCCAGTCTCCTGCATTGAAGCAACTTCTTTACCACCTGAGCCAATTGTTCATAATAAATAAACGTAAAATAAAGACTACACTGAGATACAATTTCTCATTTACTAGATGCCAAAATCCGAAGGGTTGATTACAGAGTCTGTTGGCAAAGCTGTGGGAAGCAGGCAGTCTTCATGATCCTGGTGAGAATGTGAAATGGTTCAGTCCCAATGGAGGGGATGTCACCCCTATCTAGCAAAATTGCATGTGCCTTTACCCTCTGACCCATCAAGTCCACTTCTAGGAATCTCCATAATACCCTGGCNAGGCAGTCTTCATGGTCCTGGTGAGAATGTGAAATGGTTCAGTCCCAATGGAGGGGATGTCACCCCTATCTAGCAAAATTGCATGTGCCTTTACCCTCTGACCCATCAAGTCCACTTCTAGGAATCTCCATAATACCCTGGCCAAAATATGAAAAGACAAATGCACAGTTACATACTATAGCGCTGTTTACAAGAGCAAATGACTGGAAACAACCCAAATGTCTATCAGTAGGAAGCTCATTAAATAAACCATGGGACATCCACATAACTGAGTATTGCAAAGCTATAGGATGCAATCCCCATTGCATCCAGGGGTCATCCCTGGATATAGCTGTAGAGTGGTTTTCAGGATTTGTTAAGTGAGTAAAGATGGGTGGAGAAAAAAATAGTATGCTGTCATTTATCATTTATGCTATTTGCTTATATTGAGAACCATGAAAGAATAAACCATGCATTGAAATAAATGACTCTTTTGGGGGGAGGGAAGAACTAGTGTGATGTGAAAGAAGATGAAAGCTAGCCTTGTTAAATCTATTCCGTTTTGTAGATTTGACTTTGGAACCATGAAAATGATTTATGTAATTATAAAACTGACTTATAAAATAAAATTTAAAAAGCAATCTTTAAGAGTTGAAAATAAAAGGAAACAAATAAACCGAACTATGTATTGAGTTGGCGGCATAACTAAGGAGGGAAGGACTCCTCCAAGTGACTTTTAAATGTGGTAACTTGACTGTGTGTTCCTGGTGAGTATATACTCTTAACACATTGTTGGCCAGAGATGTAATAACAGCACAGACGTTAGTTCCTGCAGTCCCGGCGCCCAACGATAATGTGTTAAGGGCCAAAAGGACTGCAAAAAGAAGTCCTGTGTTGTTTCCAATAATCGTATGCTTGGTCCTAGTGCTTGTATTATTATTCTGAGACTGCTTTAAGTACGGTGTAGGATAAAGCAAATAAATAATGATGTTGGCCATCATTGAGAAATGGGATTTTTGGCATGAGTATAAATACAGTTGTAAGATCAAGAAATTTAAGTAAAATTGTATTGGTTCTGATTTTGAATTAGGAATATGAACTCTCTTGTTATCAAGCTCTGTCCACTCAAGACACCGGGGACCAATGCCTAAACCAATACCAATGATTATATCTAGCACCCAAATTGTGGTTCTGCTAAGAGGTTCTTGGCAAGATGGCGGATTCCATGTTTGGGAGGAAATAAACAAGGTGAGCCTGGGGCAAGTTGTCATAAGTGAAAGCAAGGAAGCTATCAAAGACTAGAAGGGACATGTCAAAAAGACTCAGGAGCCAACTTGCAAAAGCTTCCACAGGGCAAATATTTTAACATCAATAAAGATAACTAAGATGAATGGAAATTCATCAAGTATGTTTAAATCCAAGAGTTCCAAATGGTACTGAAAAAAATCCCTGCTCACTTTGGGGGACTACTCAGAAATAACTTATTGTTTTGAAAATTGGAGAATAAAGGAAAGAATAATGCATTTATCCTGTTGTTTCTATGTGAACTGTACCTCAGAGAACAAAAGAGTTGTTGAGAGGAAGTTTCTTTTTATACAAGAATTACAGCTAATGAAGAGGAATGAGAGGAGTGGTATAGCCAGGGAAAAGAAGCCTCAGCTTTTGATGCCCCTACCTAGAGTCAGAGGCTGGAGAAACGAGAACTGCTGTGCAAACCCCAGTGAATTCATGGATCTAGGAAATGATCCTCAATGGCTGCAAACATTGCAAAATAGAGACAACGCAGCTGATGGAAAAACACAATATTGCTTGTGAAGTGGTTTTGTAGACAATTCAAACCTGAATCTGAGTAAGACTCTAGATCCAACTACCAACTGCAGGAAGGACAGGGATCAGAGGAGCATATAAACTCCGTGGGCATGCAACTGATGAGGGGAAATACAGCACAATGACCGAGTTTCTTTAACAAAAATGTCAAGGATATTAAAAAACAGAGATGAGGAAAAGCCTATACATTATATATATATAAAAAAAAACTGTAGAGACTAAAAATCAATCACGTTGTATAGACCTAGTTTGAATATTTCTTCAAACAAATAATTTTAAAATGTTTAAGAAAATCTAGGAAATGTGAATGCTGGGATATTGACTAGATAACTTAGTAATAATGCAGAGTATTATTCATTCTTTTTAAAGGTGATAACATTATTGAGAGGTGGTATTTTATAGAACATTCTCTTAGATGTACCTATTGAGATATTCATAGATGAATTGTGATCTTTGAGATTTAAATAAAAATAAATTATAGTTTGAGGAGGGAGATATATGAGGTATAGATAAAAGGAGACTGGCCACAAATGGATTATTTTTGAATCTGGTGATGGTACTTCCAGGCTACTTCATTCAACTAGCCTCTCTACTTTTGCAAACATTGAAATGTCCATAATAAAAATTTGAATAAAAAGTAGAGAATAAGGAAAGTATAGAGCAGCCTTTCTTTCATTTCAGAATAGCTTTATCCAGTTACAATTCATAGTCCATATACAAAAAAATGAATCTGGACTTTCAAATGTCTCTATGAACAGCTCACTTGAACCTTTAAAAAAATATTCAGTGATCTTTATTTCAGTTCACCTCAAGTTTATTACCATCACAATGATTTTTTTTAAAGTCGAATTAAATCCAAGTTATCTGGGGATTGATTATAAAAGGGCGATTTCAGCCTATTCTTAAAATTTTCTTTTTACAAATGACTTGGAACCATCAGTGCTAAATAGAGGCAGCTAACCAACCACCACACAAAGACTGATCTCGGATGATGAAAACTCTTCCCTCGTCCCTTCTGTCTTGTCCCATCTGTTTCAGTTTTTGAGGGTAAGTAGTATGTTTTCAATTTACAAATCGCCCTTGATACAACTGTGATAATTGTCAGTATCAGAGTTTTGAGGGATGCATAGCATAATAATGGATTTATTATTGAATGTTCCTTGGGTTGAACTCATTTGAAAATTAAGGCTTACACATAGATCCTACTACCCTCTAAACAGAAGTGCATTATTTGTGGTAAACAGCTTACACTTTTGCAAGTTTTTTAACTTATTTTTGGATGCGCTGCTTCTCTGTTGCTTCAGGCGGGCCTTCTCCAGTCGCCGTGCGCTGGCTTATCAGTGCAGCGGCTTCTTGTTGCAGAGCTCCAGCGTGCGCAGGCTCCAGTAGCTGCAGCACGTGACACCCTCGCAGAGCAGAGGGTCCCCTGATTTGGCAGGTGGATTCTGAACCACTGGACCACCAGGGAAGTCCTTGGTTCTTTAAAAGTTTGATGGCTAGATCTTGCCTGGCTTTATTCAGTCGCTAAGTCATATCTCTTGGCAACCCCATGAGCTGTAGCACACACCAGGTTCCTCTGTCCTCCACTATCTCCTGGAGTTTGCTTAAACTCATGTCCATTGAGTGGTTGATGCTATCTAATCATCTCATCCTCTGCCACCCACTTCTCCTTTTACCTTCAATCTTTCCCAGCATCAGGGTCTTTTCTGAGAAGTCGGCTCTTCGCATTAATTGACCAAAGTAATTGGAGCTTCAGCTTCAGCAACAGTCCTTCCAATGACTATTCAGAGTTGATTTTCTTTGGGATTGACTGGTTTGATCTTGTTGCTCTCCAAGGGACTCCCAAGAGTCTTCTCCAGCGCCACAGTTCGAAAGCATCAGTTCTTCTGTGCTCAGCCTACTTTATGGTCCAATTCTCACATCCATACATGACTACTGGAAAAAAAACATAGTTTTGAGTATTTGAACTTTTGTTGGCAAAGTGATGTCTCTGCCTTTGAATACACTGTCTAGGTGTATCATAGCTTTCCTTCCAAGGAGCAACCATTTTTAAATTTCATGACTGCACACGTTTACATGTGGATTTACCCATTCTTTGGATTTGGGGATCACTGTCCTTGCCTATACTAGATCTGCCTGAGAAGGACAGAAGGGACAGACCTGCCTGTTTCTTCCAAGGAGTGCACCAATTATATCTGTTGTAATGAAAAAAGTTCTTTCAAACGTTTATGAGGATAATTTCTGTCAATTCTACTTCTCTGGCAATAGTGAAATAAGTAGTAGATGGCAATAGTGAAATAAGTGGCAGATGATCAAGATGTGTAATTTGTTTTTCTGAGTCTCTTGTTGTTGGCTTTCTTTGAGCAGTGATAGATTGCTTTAAGAAAATTCGTTGTAGGAGTTAAAAGACCTGATAAATTTATATTGAACTAATTTAATTACAAAATATTTGTTTACCTGATAAAGAGGATGCCAGAAGGAGGGAGACAAGGGATGGTCTTGGTGCATAGCCTGAATCAGTGGTCTCCCCGTTTGGTGTCCAGGAATGCATGTGCTGGTCCCCAGGGAAAGGAAGTATTGGAACTTATATTTGCATTTGTTTTTATGAGGAAAACCTGAATCATATTGATACCTGATAGGCTTGATGAAGTGTGCGTAGATAATTTTAAAATAAATATACATGTATCAGGGCTGTGTGTTCACAAAGGTTGTTTTGGCTGGCTTGCGTTCTGACTGATGAGCGTCTAGGGTGTCATTATATATTTTGAACTTCAGACTAGGTTGTGGGCTAGCTTCAGCCTTTAGATTATGAGTAATGAAAGCCACTGATGACTTTTAAGCAGAGGGAGGACATGATCAGAGATGCATTTTATTTAGTTATTGGTTTGTTTTTGGTGGCATGGCATATGGGATCTTTGTTCCCCAAGCAGGGATCAAACTCAAACCCCCTGCATTGGAAGAATGGAGTCTTAACCACTGAACCACCAGGGAAGTCCCAAGAGGTGCCTTTTAGAAAGGTGGCTGGTGCAGAATGAATGGAGAGGGGCAGAAACAGAGCAAGGTGAGTTAGGAGACGAGTTCAGTACTCTAGGGACTCCACAGCTGTGAGATGAAAACTTGAACAGGGGGTGGTGCTGCCCGCGCAGACAGACCTGGGGCTTTTGATAGCATTTTTGATGCCATTTTTTTTTTTTTAATATTCTGTTACATGTGCCCTGTGACTTTATGGGACATATTTGGTTATTCAGTACTGTGAAGGGATGTGTGTTGTGGTTAATAAAGATGTGCCCTAAATACATGGTTTATTTGTTCAGAATTTGAATAGAGAAAAATCAGTTAAATAGCGAAAGCCAACTTGTCTGCCTGTCTGCTGAGAACAGAGGCTTGTGGAGCCCTTGAGTCAGGATTGCTCTCAGACTGTTGTTGACTTCCGTTATTATCGGTCTTTCTTACTTGGACGTAAAGGCAGACACTGTCGATCGCTTTCCAGCGCAGAACCAACTCTGACATGTAGGAGGAGCTCAATCAATCTTTTAAACGTGCTCAACTTGGGACTTGCCCGTGAACATCAATCATCCTCGCTCTGGGGCCTCCCTGGCCCGCGCTCGTGTTGTGGGAGAGAGCCCCAGGAAGGGTGGCAGGGCTTAGTGTTCGTGCCGCCGGCACTGTACAGTTTGGAAGAGCTCTCATTTGCAAAACAACCATTATTTATTTTCTTTTTTTCCAAGCATTTTCCTGGCTATGGAAGATGAGCCGAGGAGGAAATGAGATGTAGGTGTGTGGTACCCAAATGGCCACTGGCTTGACCGCAAACGAGTAGTGTTGGGGGCCCCTGAGCAGGTCCAGGAAGGGCGGTGGGGCTGGGGGGCGCTGTTAATGAGGACAGAGATGCTTATGTTTTTGAACATCATCCATTATGCACCCATTATCACTCCTTTCGGGGTTTTAATTTTTTTTTTTTTTCTGAAGGAACAATGGAAAAAGTATATAATCTAGTTTGTTTCCTCCCTCCTTCTGTGCCCCTGTTTCGTTCGGTAGACTATTTCGTTAATTTATGTGGATTACAGGTTAGCAATTTAAAAATAGCAATGGCTAAGATGTATTGAGCTCTTACTATGAGCTAGGTATTGTCCTAAACACTAAAACGGCTCAGCTACTTGCAGCTGACAATGCCCCTCTGTGTGGTGCTACAGTGAACCCCACTTTGCAAATTAGAGAACAGAGACTTCTTAAAATTTTCTTTATTTTTAAAAACTTTCTTGGCTGTGCTGCACAGCATGTGGGATCTTAGTTCCCCGACCAAGGATCGAACCTACGTCCCCTGCACTGAAAGTGTGGAGTCTTAACTGCTGAACCACTGGAGAAGTCTCAAGAGGACGAAGACTTTCTAAGGAGGCCACAGTAGATGTGCACACCTGGGCCCTGTCACAGAGCTCATAAATGGTGGGCCTGAGACCTAAACCCCAGCGGGCTGAGTCCAGAGCCCCCGGATGTAACTACCACACTACCCCACCTCCTCCTGTAGTGTGATTCAACTCTTGCTTTCCTGGAGTCATTTCATTGCAACACCCAGAAGAGCATTTCTAGTACAGTAGGCTCACGCCTCGGGGCACCTGGGGCTTAATCTGGATGCGGAATTCTTGGAGTGGAAGGGTGGCGCTGTGTTCATCTTCATATCCTTATGCCTCTCCTAGGACAGCTACTCGATAAATAAATATCCACTGCCTGAAATTCAGATGACCTCGTTTCCCTTGTGGCTCAATCCTTGGGCTGTACAGGGTAGTGCCAGAAGGGATTTGACATTTATTTTGACTTTTTGGAAATGTGAGAGCTCAGATGAGCATGGCAGTGTGCCTGCATGGTCCAGGAAGGCTGCTTCAGGAGCCTGTTGTATCTTTGGGTGCATCCTAGTGAAGCCTGATCATGGCAGGAGTGACTCAAGACGGACTTGCTGATGGTGTAAAATTCCACTTCGAGGTGAAAAGCCGGAGAACCGAGTTCCAGGGGAACAATGAGGACTGTAATCGGTTTCATGGCAAGTGGAATTGCCTGGTTTTCCTGCTTGTTCCTCTGTCACCATTGCACCGCTCTGCTCTGAGCTGGGCACAGAGGCTGGAGGATGAGGGTGGTGGGGCTTGGATGCATTGCTGAGTCTTGGCTCGCTGATGGCCACCGTGGTGGCTGCAGGGCACAGATGAGAGGAGTGAGGCTGTCCATTGTCCTTCCACCCTTTTACGCAGGCCACCCCTGCTTTTTAGTCTAGAGGGCTTTTCAACTGGGATCCCACAAGCAGCCCCTGGGGTGGTATATCTGTCTTATAATGTTTAGTTCCTTAACCAGTTGGAACTATTCATACAGAGCTGTTGAATGGGTTAAGAAATATAGTGAGGAGTGACTTGTAATATCAGGATCCTCCCAGGCCTCACCCCAACATGGCGTCAGTGTGGTCCGCTAGGACCTGACCTCAGGACATCCATGTGGCAGAGAGCATTGGGCAAGAGCAATCAGTTACAGCTCAAGATATCTCGAGGGACAGAAATCCTAACTTGATGACAAGGGGTGACAGGCAATTGGACCCAAAGCACACTTTACATTGCATTATCAGGGGGAGAGGTTACATTTTGGTTTTAAAAATACCCAAAACTTTATCTTTTTTTGGAACTGCTGTAGTATAGGATGGAGAACAGTTGCTGGAGGAAGAATTAAGGGCTATGTTTTGAAGAATCAAAGCAACGATTTGTATTTTTATCTTGTGCTTAGTAGGCACTCAATACATATTTGATGAGCATTACATAAAGAAAAACCTTGGGCTAAGTGCTTAACCTCTCTGGATCTCATTTTCTGTATCCATAAAAGAGTAAATCTGGATCACATGATTTGATGGTCTTTCCAAGTTTTGACTATCTGTGGCTATATTTTTTTCCTTTTTTTCTAAGAAGACACACTGAAGGAGAAGAGATTTAATTAAGCAGAGTTCAATTAAGTCAGCGTATCTTAGATGAGATCAGACTTTAAGGCATCCTTTTAATCAGACACTTTATAAATGGTGAGTTGACAGGTGCCTGGGGAGTGTCAGAGACACCAGCAAGAAATTCAGAGGTCAGTGCGGTCAGAGGTTGGCTGTAGTAATTTAGTCCAATATGGATGGTGGCGCTAGTGGTAAAGAATCTGCCTGCCAATGCAGGAGACACAGGAGGCACTGGTTCAATCCCTGGGTCAGGAAGATCCCCTGGAGGAGGGCATAGTAACCCACTCCAGTATTCTTGCCTGGCGAATCCCCTGGACAGAGGAGGCTAGTGGGCTATGTTCCATAAGGTTGCAGAGAGTCAAACATGACTGAAGCAACTTAGCACACATGGATGGTAGAATTTCATAGTTGGGAATGTGGATCAGATTATTCAGACTAAGTCTGGATCCTGGTTTTTCCACTTACACCCCTGGACAGAGGAGGCTGGTGGGCTATGTTCCATAAGGTTGCAGAGAGTCAAACATGACTGAAGCAACTTAGCACACATGGATGGTAGAATTTCATAGTTGGGAATGTGGATCAGATTATTCAGACTGAGTCTGGATCCTGGTTTTTCCACTTACCAGCATGTCTTTATGGGGCTTCCCAGGTGGCATTAGTGGTAAAGAACCTGGTTGCCAATGCAGGAAACATAAGAGACCCTGGGTTCGATCCTTGGGTCAGGAACATCCCCTGGAGGAGAGCATAGCAACCCACTCCAGTATTCTTGCCTGGAGAATCCCATGGGCAGAGGACCCTGTTAGGTTACAGTCCATAGGGTTGCACAGAGTCAGACACGGCTGAAGTGACTTAGCATGCAGTGTGTCTAGGAGCAAATGTCTCCTCTTAAGCTTCTGTTTATGTGATCCTGTGATAATGATACACCTTTCCTCATACCATTGGTGAATAGAAATGTCACTAAAACACTTGGCAGAATGCCTAGTATGGAGGCCAAGCACACATTTGAGAGACAGAAAAAGGACATGTTTTCTGTGTACCTAATATTTTCCGGACGACTTAACTAAACGGTTTGAGCAACGGCATTCTCTAGAATTCTCTATCTACTCCAGAATGGGGGAGAATGCCTCAAAATATCTTTTATGAAGAAGATGCCTTAACAATGTGATATTCCTTTTTCTGACTCAATCGTCACCCAATTCAAATGTGGTTTCCCTTTATTTCAGGGAAGGAATGTATTGACCTACCAATGGGATCATTCCAGTCTGTTAACAGTTTATTGTTTCTCATTAAAAATCCATACATCGGCATTCTGGTTATCTACTAGACTTTTATGAGTTTAGTTACTGAGATTTCATTATCCAGGGTTTTCCCAGCTCCAGGAACTAACCAAATCTACTGAAACGAAGTTCCTGGAGCAACAAAGGGGAAGGTCACATCCTGGACTGAGGTCCAGACCCCAGTGGGACGGCCTAATGGACATTTGACTCCCTTGGATTACACTGAGATTACACATTTTCCATCCTCTGCCGGACTTTCCTATAAAGTAAAGGATCTCCATTGGGACCACTTGAGTTACAAAGGGCACAGATACAGCCTAGGTCCTGGATCTGTTACCAGTCCCTGCTGATTCAGAGCATCCACATGCAAAACTTAAGAATGTCCAGTAAGTGAAGCCGGAACTCTTCTACCTTGGACGATAGTTATAATCGCCTTGTGTTGATTGGCACTAAGCCAAGAGAACTGCATTTTTATGATGATTATGAAATGAACACAGAAAGCATGTGAGATGTTGGAAGCAACAGCTTGAAGCCATTGCTTATCTCCCTCCTCTCACTTAATCCTTACAAGCATCCTGCCATGGGAATTTTAAATGAAGATATCCTCATTTGATAAGGAGGGACCTGACGTTCAAAGAGGTGAGAAATACCCATAAACTCTTGGCTATTACAGGGCAGAGCTGGGGCTCAAACCCAGGTCTTGGAAGTCAAGCTTGGATCTTTTTATCTTTGTACTAAATTTGGGGTTGTCACATATATGGATATGTATCAGAATTTCCTGAGGAAATGTTTGTGATTTTTATGAAAATGTCAGAGGCAAAATTCAGATCATTTTTACATCTTTCAAGTAGAAAAGGCAGTCGTTGGCTGTTTAGGAGAAGGAACAAGCTGTGTTACGGCAGGTCCTCAGCCAGGCTGAGTTTGTTGTGCCCAGTAGTCCAAGATGCATGAAGGTATAGCATGGCAATGGATTGTAAGCCATTCTTCTTGCTTTACTTGTTTCCTCATGTGAAATTCTCTCAAAAGGCTATATAAAGAAAGAAGGGTAACACAAGCTTATACATTGATTTTGATTACTTCTGTTGGTTTGTATGAAGCAGTAGCAAATTGCCGCCAGTGCTCCCCTGGCTCACCTTTCAGAATGAGCAGTGCCAGTCCTGTTCATTGACAAGTCTCTAATTTCACCCACAAGAATCCAGCAAGCACCCTCTCTACAATAGCAGTTTTCTGTTTCACACATTGTCATGGGTGAGCTGTTCTGGGCTTAAAAAAATTTTTTACTTCCCACTTCCCATCCTATCAGCAATGAAAATATGAATAAATGTCAAGTAATGTGCTACTTCTGTCAAGACAGATGCCGCACCTGGGACCAGGTGCCTGTGAGAAGGCACTGGTTCGAGACTGGGTCATTCAAGCGCCACGTTGATCACTCCAGTCACACAGAGTATGTGATGAGGGTGGGAGGGGAGCGCCTCACGCTCACTGGGAAAAGCCCGATAAAGAACTATCCACGGCTTTACCAAGGCTGATGCCTGATGCAGGCTTTGGGTCTAAAAATTGTGCAATTGAGTTGGCCACCTGATGCAAAGAGCCAACTCATTGGGAAAGACCCTGATGCTGGGAAAGCTTGAGGGCAAGAGGAGAAGGGGCGTCAGAGGATGAGATGGTTGGATGGCATCACCGACTCAATGGACATGAGTCTGAGCAAACTCCAGAAGATGGTAAAGGACAGGGAATCTGGTGTGCTTCAGTTCATGGGGTTGCAAAGAGTCAGATACAGCCAGTAGCTGAACAACAACAAGGTGTAATCGAGGAAGAGGTGGCTCCTCAAATCCTCATGGTGATGTCTGGAGCCCGTACTTGCCAGAATGGAATGAAACAAAAGGAGCATCCAGTATACATGTCAGCATGATGCATCCTAGGAAAATCTTGTTAGGGAGTCAGATATTCCAGAGGTGCTGATGAGCAATGCATTTGGTCAGTAAAGAGCCAGTTTCATCTGAACTATTGTTTCTCCCTCAAAAAAAAAAAAAAAAACCTGGGGAAATGTTCTGCTGCCCTGTTTGATGCCTGTGAGCTATTTTCACTCGTGCTGTGTGTAGATGCCATGTATAACTTGTGCGCTGGGAAGATCCTTGAATGTTCCTTCGTCTTCTCCCTAATTTAAGTCAGGGCCATGCTTATAGTGCAGACAGACTATCATTATAGATTTTTAAGACCTGCAGAGAAAGCTTCCAGCTTTGTGGGCCCAGAGCTTAAAAATCTTCCCTGNTTGTGCGCTGGGAGGATCCTTGAATGTTCCTTCGTCTTCTCCCTAATTTAAGTCAGGGCCATGCTTATAGTGCAGACAGACTATCATTATAGATTTTTAAGACCTGCAGAGAAAGCTTCCAGCTTTGTGGGCCCAGAGCTTAAAAATCTTCCCTGACAAGTGATTTCTTTTTTATGCTTCACCTCTTTATTGAATGAATCAAGCTTTACTGAGTACTCATTACATGCGGCAACAAAAATAATAGCAGCAATAATTACGATAGTACAATGATGTCCTGATCCTCAGTGCTTTCTTCATTTCAGGCAGATGGCTAAGGGCTAGACATGTATTATTTTATTTAATCCACATGGCACAATACCCTAATCTGCATCCCACAGAAAAAGAAAGTGATGGCAGATAAAATGGCAGAGCACATTGGACATATGGGTGTCATACAACCTACTTAGACAGAGGTGTCAGTTTTAAGCAAACTCTATCGTTCCACAAATCTTTGTTGAGCACCTAATATGTGCCACTGGAGACGTGGGGACCCTCTAGAGACAGTGGGGGCTCTGATCTCAAGGATTGTCCTTCTAAAGGATTATGACTTGTGTGTAAGCAACTATAGTGTTAAATGACTTAAATGACTCAAAACCCCAAGTCATCTTGCATAGAAACTACATATCAAAGAGTATCTGTCAAAAACTCTGTGTGGAATCCAGACGCCTGATTGTTTTGTAATGGGGACTCAGCAATTTCTACCGCCCGCCTTTCCTGCCTCTGCCTGTCACCTTTCTGTCCAGCCTCCTTGAGTTCCTAGACCCGGTCTCTGTACAGACCTGTTTTGCCATGAAGCAAGCTTTCTGTAAGATGCAGTTTCCCTTGGCACAGCCTGCTCTTCCCAGTCTAGAGAGTTCTTTTTTGTTTGCTTGTTTTAATAGCTTTGTTGAGATATAATTTGTGTAGCAACAGAAACTGTGTAATTCAGTGTTTTTTGTTATATTCACAGATATGTGCAACTATCATTAGAATTAATTTCAACTTTTCAACTGCAAAAAGAATTAATTTCAACTTTTCAACTGCAAAAAGAAATCCTATATCCATTATCAGTCACTCCTCATTTTCCCCAAGACCCCAGCCTCTGGAAACCACCATCTACTTTTGTTCCTGTAAATCAAGAGATTTAATGTAAATGGAATAACATACTATGTGATCTTTTCTGAATGGCTTCCTTCGCTCAGCATCAGGTTTTAAGGTTCATTTTTGCTGTGGCGTGTGTCAGGACTTCTCCTTTCAGACTGTTTTCCGAAAGTGATGGTGGTGGTGGGTCACTAAGTCGTGTCTGACTCTTTTGTGACCCCGTGGGCAGTAGCCCACCAGGCTCCAATGTCTGGGATTTCCCAGGCAAGAATACTGGAGTGGGTTGCCATTTCTTTTTCCAGGGGATCTTCCTAACTCAGGGATCAAACCTGAGTCTACTGCATTGACAGGCGGATTCTTTACCACTGAACTACCTGGGAAGCCTTTTCCAGAAGTAGCTGTATCATTTTACATTATCACTAGCAGTGTATGAAATTTCTGATTTTTTCATATCCTCACAAACGCTTGCTATCTGTCTTTTAGATTATAGCCATTCTCTGGGTGAAGTGGTATCTCATTGTGGGTTTGATTTTCATTTATCTGATGACTCATGATGTTGAGCGTCTTTTCATGTGCTTTTTGGCCATTTGTATATCTTCTTTGGAGAAATGCCTATTCAGATTTTTGGCCCATTTGTAATTTTTCTTGTCTTTCTGTTATTGGGTTGTAAGAGTTCTTTGTATGTCCTATTAATATATACAAGTCTTGTATTAGGTGTGTAATCCCAGGGATGGGGGAGCCTGGTGGGCTGTCGTCTATAGGGTCGCACAGAGTCGGACACAACTGAAGTGACTTAGCATAGCATGGCATATATGATTTGAAGGTAGTTTCTCCCATTCTGTGGGTCGTCTTTTTACTTTTTGGATAGTGTCCTTCGGAACACAAAGGCTTTCATTTCAATGAAACCTGTCTATTTCTTATTTTGTTACATGTGCTTTTGATGACATAGTTAAGAAACCGGGGAGTTCCCTGGTGGCCCAGTGTTAAAGAACTGCCTTGCAATGCAGAGGATGCAGGTTCAATCCTTGGTCAGGGAACTAAGATCCCACTTTCCACAAAGTGACTAAGCCTGTGTGCCACAACTACTGAGCCCATGACCACATCAAAAGATCCCACGTGATGCAACATAGAATCCTGTGCGCTGCCACTAAGACCTGCTGCAGCCAAATAAAATTAATTGATTAATTAGCAATATCCTATTCATATGAAAAAAGAATCCATTGCCAAATCTGAGACCATGGCTTACTTCTGCTTTGAAAGTTTTATGGTTTGAGTTCTTACATTATTCTTTTATTCCTTTTGAGTTTTTCTTTTTTTTAATGTGATGTAGAGCCCTGGGTGTTCTTTGGAAGGAATGATGCTAAAGCTGAAACTCCAGAACTTTGGCCACCTCATGCAAAGAGTTGACTCATTGGAAAAGACTCTGATGATGGGAGGGATTGGGGGCAGGAGGAGAAGGGGGCGACCGAGGATGAGATGGCTGGATGGCATCACCGACTCGAAGGACGTGAGTTTGAGTGAACTCCGGGAGTTGGTGATGGACAGGGAGGGCTGGCGTGCTGTGGTCCATGGGGTCGCAAAGAGTCGGACACGACTGAGCGTCTGGACTGAACTGAAGAATACAGCTTCATTCTCTTCTTATAACGATCCAGTCTTCCCAGTACCATTTGTTGGAAGATTCCTCTTTCTCCACTGAATGGTCCTGGTACTCTTGCAGACATCAGGTAACCATAGATACACAGGGTTATTTATGGCCTCTCAGTTCCGTTCCTTACATCTGTCATTACGCCGGCACCACGTTGGTGCTTTGGGTCACACTGTTACTGGTATCACGCTGCTGCCAATCTATCACATGCCAATAACACACTGCTACTCTTGCTTTGTAGTAAGTTTTGAAGTCAGAAGTGTGATTCCTTCAACTTTGTTCTTTTTTGAGATTGTTTTGGCACTGTCCTGGGTCCTTTGGAATTCTGTATGAATTTTAGGATTAGTCAGTTTCTAAAAAGAAACCAGTTGGGTTTCTGATAGGAATTACTCTGAATATGTAGATCACTTTAAGAAGTACTGTTATTTTAATAATATTAATTCTTTTGCTCCATGACCAAGGGATGTTTCCCCATTTATTTAGATCTTATTTGAATTTTTCAACAGTGCTTTATAATTTTTAGAGTAAAAGTTTTATACTTCTTCTGGTAGATATATTTGCAAGTATTTTATTCTTTTAGATGCTCTTGTAGGTGGAGTTGTTTTCTTAATTTCATTTTTAGATTTATCATCGTCAGTGTATAGGAATACTTTCACTTTTTGTATATTGACCTTGTATCCTATAACCTTGCTGGACTCATTTATTTGTTCTAATACTTTTTTTCTGGTGGATTTGTTAACATTTTCTACATACAAGATCATGTCACCTGTGAGAAGAGATAGTTTTACTTTTAATATGGTTTTCTTTACTTCTTTTTCTTGCCTAATATCTCTGGTTATAATTTCAAGCAGTGTTGACTACAAGTGACAAGAACAAATATTCTTGTCTTATTTCTGACTTTTGGGGGAAAGCATCTTACTTTCACTCTTAAGTTTTATGTTACCTGTGGGCTTTTCAAAGATCCTCTTATTCAGTTGAGGAAATTCCCTCCTATTACTAGTTGGTTGAGAATCTTTATGAGGAAAGGTTGTTAGGCTTTATCAAATGCTTTTTCTGTATAAATTGAAATTGAAATCTAATCATGTAGATTTTGTTTTTTATTCTATTGATTTGGTATATTATATTCATTGATGTGGGGAGCATTAAACCAAACTTCTATTCTTTGGAATAAATTCCACTTGCTGGTGGTGTACAATGCTTTTTATATGTTGCTGGATTTGACTTACTAGTATTTTGTTGAGGATTTTTGCACCTGTATTTATAAGACACATTTGTCTTTAGTTTTTGCTTTTGTTTTCTTTTGCTGCATTTGTCTGGTTTTGGCATCAGAATAACGCTAGCCTCTCCCATTGCCGTCTCTAGGTATCCAGGAAACAAATCTCTGTTTATAAACAACCTTGGATGGTACTTGATGCAAACATTGCAATCCACAGGAACCACATGTATCAGTGCCCCAAACGACAAACAGATTACTCTGTCTGGTCACTCCCACAGCACTTTGTAGATGGATCCAACGAAGAGTGGTCCTTTGCTGACTTTTTTCCTTCAAAAGGATGTCTGATCCCAGAACTAATCAGTGCATGAATATTTCCTGAGAAACTTTTTAAAAATTCAAAAATCATTCCAGATTTCAAGAATCTCTGGAAGTGGCACTCAGGAATTTGCATTAAATAAATCTCCCCAGGTGATTATGATGATTGGTCAGATTTGTACTCACTGTTACAAGCATGAGGTTTGAGCACTGGACAGGTTTTCTCTGCTGAATCTGGACATAGTGGATGATTAGTCAATGCTGTCATCTGCCTAGATCCATGGTTTACAAACTTTACAAAAACTTGTAGAGTGTGAGATACATTTTACATCCTGACTCAGTACAAAATCTGTACATTTGTGTGTGTGTGTGTGTGTGTATAAACTAAAACAAAGTTGTATACAAAAATACCTACTCTTATTACAAAAAATCTGTTTGGATTTTTTTCTATTCATTAATAAAAAACAATGATCAAAACCCACTAGTTAATTTCACAATCAACTAATAGGTTTAAAACCCACAGTTTGAAAACTAAAATCCTAGAGTGCATCTCAGAAGTCTTCCCATTTTCCGCTATTACTACATTTCTGGAAGCCGCAATTTCTGCTTCTGTAAAGTGAGAAGAGTTTTAGATGAGATCAGCTCTAAACTCTCGGGTTCTGTACATTCGTTAGGTAGTAAAGGTTTCTTTGTGGGCTTCCCAAGTGGCACAGTGGTAAAGAATCCCCCTGCCGATGCAGGAGACACCTGAGGCTCGGGTTCAATCTCTGAGTTGGAAAGATGCGCTGTAGGAGGAAATAGCAACCCATTGCAGTATTCTTGCCCAGCAAATTCCATGGACAGAGGATCCTGGGGGGCCACAGTCTGTGAGGTGGCAGAGTCAGAGGTGAGCGGCTGAGCGCAGCACAACAGCCCAAGCGTCTCTCTAGCTGTTCTTCGCTGCTGTCAGATCTCTTAGGCTGGCTAAATGTATTATGCTTTCCAATCCCTCATTAGCTTAATCTCTGTACCCTCTCCAAGTACCCTGTGTCCCTCTTACATCAGAAAGGCCAGAACCAGCTCCAACAGATGTGTCCTGTACCAAGGGTAACTCAATAAAATCAATCATCTCCTTTCTTCTTACGCTTTTGTCTGCTGTTTGTTCTGTTGGAAGCATTAAAGAAAAGAAAAGAAACTACGTATTAGTCTGCACAAGCAATGTTCTTTTCTTTATTCTGTCATTCAGTAAATGTTTACTGAGTGCCTGCTAAATGTGAAATGATCTGTGTGTGCTGGGTAAATAGAAACGTTCAGAAGAATTCCTTTTAAAATAATTCTTATTTTCTTTATTCATACACAGAGATGGAAGAAAGAACAAGGGTGGGTATCCACATCCAGTTGTGTAACAGACTGCCAGTCTGTGCTGAAGTAGACAGTAGGGCGGAAGGGATAATGCTGTAATTTATATTGTCTATCATTTGGGAGAGGCAGTCTCAAATTTTAGCTTGGCTCCCAGTAAAGACAGTCTCAAAAACACTCTCAGCTCTGGTGTCAGGATTCTTTTGGATGAAAGTGACAGAAAACCCAATTTCAACTGGCTTAAGCCATAAAAGATTTTTGTTTATTTATATCCCTGAAAAGTTCAGGATGCTGGTGAATTCAGGGCACCAGTAATGCTGCAAAGTTTTGGTTTCCTCCGTTTCTCGGTTCTGCCTTTCATGATGTTAACTTCATTCTATCTGGTTGTCCTCAGCAATTCCAGGTTCTCTATTGAAGGTGACAACTCTAAATCTAACATCTTCTTCGTGTTCAGATTAAAAGCGCCTGCTGCTGCTCTGAGATTTTCATTAGAAGTGATGCTGAGCTCACTGACTGGGTCTCAGGTTTCCTCCTGAAATAACCATGGTGGCTGGGGAAATACACATGCTGATGGGCCTGGGCCTGGACGGTGCGTCCCGGCCACCCCCAGAGGTGGATGTAGAGCTCCCTCCAGACCTCATGGTCTGAGCAGTTGGGGAGAGGATGCTCAGGGAGAATCTGGAGACTATCTTTCTGTAAAGGAAGGATAGACCGATAGGGTCTTTGGGGATAAGAAGAGACCTATGCTAATGTCCTCAATTTACCTAGTGGAGAATGGGACTTTAAAAGCAAAAATGACTTATCTCAGGCCCTGCCAAAGATGGCACACTGAAAATGTGAGAAGAAGACAGAGATATGGAAGGGTAACCACCTCTAGCCTCAGGGTGGAACAGCTAGGCGGAAAGTATAACCTGCCATAGATTTGTATTTACTTGTGTATTTCCTCATTTCTGTTTTCACCTTCTTCCTCCTTTTAGAGGATAAATAATTGATTTATTCTTTTCTTCCACCACCTTGTTCTTTCCTGATGGACTGCTGCTCTTGTCCTTGGCAGTAATAGACTTGCTCTTGCCATTGTGACTTGATCAAAGAAGCGGGAGTCATGAATACTGTTTCCTAAAAGGACAGAAGCCTAAAAGTGGTTTGAAGTTTTTCATGATGTATCATGATCCAAGAAAAAAAAAACAAAACAGAAAAACAGGAGGCTGCCGCTGCCTGAAAGGAAACTGGAATCATCTGGGCAGGGGTTGGCACATTCGCCCTGCTGCCTGTTTCTCTACATCCTGTGAGTGGAAAAAAATAATAATGTTTACATTTTTAAATGGTTGGGAAAAACAACAAAGAATAATATTCTGTGACATACGAAAATTCAAGTCCAACTTCAGTGTCCATAAATAAAGCTTTATCAAAATACAGCCATATTCATTCATTTATCTATCGTCCATACCTGCTTCACACTACAGAGACAGAGTGACAGAGTCGTGTCACAGACCGTACTGCTTGCAAAGCCTAAAATATTTGCTGTCTGTCCCTTTACAGAAAAATCAGCCAACTCCTGCTCTTGGGGGCAGCCTGTCTGCAGAAATTTGACTAAATAATACCTACACACTCCCAATTCACTTTGCAATATTTTAAGGAAAATGAAGGTGGCATCAGTAAATGCATTGCTGACGATGCCACTAGGCACTGCCGGGGAATTCTATGTGTCCATCCTGCACCAGGTCAGCATCTTGGACCCTGATTTCCATGGATGCTGATGAGCCTTAACCTGGATGGACCTAAGGGTCTAGTCACAAAGATGCACCCATGGCTACCCTTCTCATAACATGCACTGGATTTTGAAAAAAGTCAAGGTTAGATATGTGTCTCTCGAATTTCTCTTAAGCCCCTGACCCTTGGGATCTCTTCTTTGCCAGAGGATACTTGGAGGGATCAGAGGCAGCAAATGGAAGGCGGGGCTCTACAGGGTGACTCATTGTTCTGAGATGTCTGGTTCTTTTGTGGATGGTGGTGGTTTTCATGACACCCACACAATGGTGCCATGTTCTCTGCGAGTAATGTTGCTCCTGACTTGTAAGCTGGGCTCTGCTCTAATTGGTGTTTTTGAACCCCTGCCTGTGAAAGGGTTTGAGCCACATTGCCCCAAAGGCCGCACGATGCAGAGAAGGAGTACACATCTGAGGATCCGAGAGGCGAGCGATTGAAACACCCACTGGCTGATTGTCCTTCACAAGTTCTGTAATCTTTTCAAGACTCAGTTTCTTCATTTATAAAACAAGGGTGAGAATATGTCTACTTCAACCGCGTGAACGCTCTCCTTTGTTAGCTGTTGCTGTAACATCCAACACGCAAACATGTTGAATGCTGGGAACTGAACTGAAAGAATTTTAACTTTGAACTATTTCCTTCTCGGTCGAATGATTCACTGCCCATTATCTTTATGATACAATAATGTAAAAAGCCAGTGAAAGGAGTCAGTGTTTGTTTCAATGGACCATTAACTCTTCAGGTCTGATTTTCTTTGTCTTGCTGCTGAAGTCTGCATTAATTTTACATTAAGGAGATATTTGGAAGGCAGTAGCCAAAAGAACAAAAAAATGCTCTGTTAGTGCCACGGCTGTCATGAGAACTTCAGGAGACCTGATAGAGATGACTTTGTAGTTACAACCTGTGGGTCACTCTTTGTGCAAGGGCATAGCAAGTGCTTGCTTATACCTGGCCATAATGGAGGCCTGGCTCCTTCCCCAGGGAGCTCTGGTCTATGCTAAGAGGTCAGGCAGACGAGACTGGGGAGTTGAGCCCACGTACAGATTCTGAAGTTTCCGGATGGCTGATATAAACATGCCATCTTTCAGTTCTCTTTTCTTTTCAGATTTCCTTGCCAGAGTTTTGATCACACTGTTCAGACATCAGTAGAGACATTTCTTTTATCTTGCTGAGCTGTTTCCCCAGGCCTGTCACTGATGGGTGCGTTTAGCTCTTAACCGTCACCTCTGAATCATCTTTAAGTGGGAGCTTGCTTAAAGGTAAATTTGATCATGTCTCTGACTGGTTTAAAATTCCTTCCCAGCTATGACAGCTTTGTTTTGTAATTTAATTGTTGTTTTTATTAAAGTTATACATTAACTTAGGGTTTTCTTTAAAGACAAATAGCAGTACTAGTTTATAAGGAAAAACAGCTGCCCTCCACCCCACCCCTCCCTAACCTCAATTCCTCTCTCTAAGAGGAGATATTTTCCACTCTTTCGTGGTTTCATATCACTTTTCCCAGTAATACATTTTCACTCTGTGGTTGGCAGAATAATGGCCCCCAAAGATGTCCAAGTCCGAATTCCTGGAAACTGTGAATATGTTAGATTATGCAATGAAGGGGAAAATTGACAGTAGAATTAAGATTCCTAATCCATTCACTTTAAAATAGGGAGATAGCCCAGGATTATCTGGATGGGTCCGAGGTAATCACAAGGGACCTTAAAAGTATAAGAAGGAGGCAAAAGTTATGTCAGACTTGACTCATCATTTCAGGCTTTGAAAATGAGACAAGAAAGCCACAGGTCAAAGAAGGTAGGCAAACACTAGGAGTGTGAGAAGCAAGGAAATAGATTCTCCCCTGGATCCTCCAGAGGGAACACAGCTCTGCTGACACCTTGACTCTAGGCCAAAGAGACCGAGTTCAAACTTTCAACCTTCAGAACCGTAAGATGATAAATTTGTGTTGTTTTAAGCTACTACATTCTTGGTAATTTGTTACAGCAGTGATAGAAAGCTAATACATACTTTCATGTCTTGATTCTTTTTTTTCTTGTTAGTTCCAGAGGTTGTCTGTTGACCCACTGTTGTTGAAGGTAAAGACCCTAAACTGTCTTGCCCATGCCTTCCTCCTACACTTTCCTCGCTTCTCACATCCTCCCCAACACTTACATCATCATTTTTCAGTTAGCATATTCAATCTGTAATATTGACCTCATCATAGGGGTGTATTTTGGACTGAGCCAGCTAGTGTACTTGATCACATGTCTTTCCTTGTACATCTTTTTCTTTCCAGTAGAACTAATTATTGCTTTATATGTCTGCTTAGTTTTCTAGTGCTTATGTATATATCCCCAAACAATTCACCAGAAGTATAAATCTTCTCTCAATATATTCTAACCCATCAACTGATCTCTCTCTTTTATCCTTTTTGTGGAGACATCGTTCATCCCTTTTGCTGATTTTTACTCTTTCACTCCCACCAGATCTGTCTGCCTTCCAGGTTTACTTCTTGGCACTAATCCTCTATCTCCTTAATCGCCATTTAGTATTCCCTTTCTCCCATGTTGGAGCCTCTGTATCTTGAATCTCATTTTGTCTTCTTCCTGCTTTGCTATATAAATAAAAATATAAATATTTTGTCTGTATATGTGGAGCACATGCTCTGAAGTGTGCAGAGAAAATAATGCGTGAAACTACAGTTTGGAGAACTTGTATAGCTAAGAATGTCTTTATTCTACCTTCAGGCTTAATGGATGGTCTGGTTGGAAATGGGATTCTAGTTTGGAAGCCATCTTTCTTTTGAATTTTGAAAGCTTTGCTCTACAGTCTAACAGTTTAAGAAATCTGATGCTTGAGATTTTAAAGATGATTTTCTCCCCATGGTTGTCTCAGTCCTCTATTCTGGAACACCTCTCTTCTAGAAGGTTGGACCTCTTGGAATTGTGCTTTAATTTTCTTGTCTCTTTATTTCCTACCTCTCTGGTCTTTTCTTCCTCTATTTGATCTTCCAAAACTGTTACGGAATCTTTCATTTCTGCTCTCTGCTTTTTAACTTTAAGATTTTTTTATTGTTCCTATTTTATGACTACTCCCTTTTTACAGCCTCTGATTCTTATTTCATGGGTAAAATAATTTCTCTTGGCTTTCTGAGAATGGCAATTACAGTGCTCTTTTTTTTTAAACATTGCTTTGATTTCCCACAAGTTTATTTATTTATTTTTTACTTTTGTTGCCTTTGATCTCTGGCTTACAAACTTTCTTTAAGTTAATGGTACTCCTTGATTGTTTAAGAGTTTCACGTTTAAGCGTGTGTGTGTGTGTGTGTGTGTGTGTACTCGTGGACTGCGTATTTGTGCACTCACTGTAGGTTTATCCAGCTTCTTCATTCAGCAAGTCCCAAACCTTCGGCACTTCTGGATTTTTCTGTCGAGCTGATCAGTTTTCCAGGGAAGTGCCTTTCCATCTTCCACTTGGGAGATGAGAGCTTTGCTTCAAGTTTTCTCATGGCTGAGTGAGAGAAAGCTGCTGGAGTTTTTACAGTCGGCTAGATGACTTCCAGTTATTTTTGTAGCCAAGAAGACCCGCCTCAGATCTGGTTTTCCCATTGTGTGCAAATGTCTCCAGGTATCAGGTGCGGTTGCCTCTGAGGGTGGGCATCTGTAGCTTTCCTTTGAAGAGTGTCCCACGAGATGCTAGAATGCTCTGCTGACATGTGCAGTGTTGCAATGGCTGAGAGTTTATACTGACTCTCCCCCAGCCTAGGGCCATCCTTGACCGGTGACTCCCAGGGTGACAGTGTGAAAGCCTGACTCAGGATGAGCAGCTCTGAAGCTTTTCTTACCTTGAGGGTTCTGTGGATTTTGCCTGAAAATTCCCACTTGTTTAGATTGCTTCCTCCTTCCCTGTCCTGCACTTCCTTCCTTGTCTCCCCTGAACTCTTACTAAATCACTTGCCTTCATCTCACAAACTTTTCTGGGAACTCCATCTAAGACATCCCATTTTCAATATCATATCCATGCCTAACATACTTCTCTAGGGCCTCTCTAAGCATCTGAAAACCTGTCAAGTGGGAGAAAAGTTACACGTAGAATGTGTAGCTCTGAAAGACAGATCTTAGATCTTGGATGGAATTTACCAGGAGGCAGAGTACAGTTTGCTAGAGGACTTCCTTAGTAAGTAGTAAGTTCACCATCCCCAGAGGTACACCAGTCAAGGTGAATGCATGCTTGATGAAGTGTCTGAAGATAGGGATTCAAACAACTCATGGGGAGACTGACCTCAGTTCTGTGGATACTTGTGTTTCAACATAGGACCTCCTTAATGAAATAATGTGGTGTTGAAGCTGAAAAATCTCTTTGGGGAAGCATATTTTCAATTTTTAAGTTTTGTTTCAGTACCATGTGGCATTCTTTAGAAACTGTGAGGGTAATTAGAGTTTGCAAGATCGGAGAGAGGTGCCCCTGTGTTAATTTCCCAACAGCAATTACAGCTTGATTAAAAGAGTACCTAAACAATTGCAGCAAAAAATGCATTGATAGTAAATGCTTTGTGTGTTCTTGGCATTTCTCTGCCTCGTTTTCATTACCAGAGTGTAAGTCAGAATTGAACATTCACACGCATCCAGAATCACGTGCCTGGAGCTCATTGTTCCTGGGATTTGTTTGTCATCCCCTCAGCATCAGTGTGTACACACGGAACAGAGTTTGCTGATTCAGCCCCAGCAGTCCATTTGCATCTCTCTGACCCAACAAGCAGGCATGGTTTTTAGCCACGAAGGCAATCAGGCTGGGCAGGAAGGTACAGCACTGGTGATTTCATTTCACTGTAAAGACTGATGGTGTGTCTCTATCCATGAAGACTTTGGAAACTCAAGATCAGGGGACTGTGTCACCCCACATTGTCCCCCAAAGACTGTTGAGAATTTAGGCAGGAGAAGTAATTCCATCAGCAAATGACGTTGCATGAGTACTTGGTACTCAGGTTCTTGAAAACCTGGACTAAATAAATAAACACTAAATAATCAACTTTTTTGACCTTTAAGAGACAAGAAGTTTCTCTTTCAGGAAATAACCATTACTATCTCTGCTTCCATTTTTTGTGCATTGCAAAACAGCATGGCAGAGTATCTAAACAAACAAATGAGCAAGCAGACAGTGAGCCGAAAAGCTAAGGGTCCTTGAGTCTTGGAAGCACTTAAAGCCAGGAGGATAGAGTCTTTGAAAAAAAATTCACTTGAAATATAATTAATTTAGAATATTATGTTATTTCTGCACTATATTTGGACTCCAGACACCCTAGATACACTGCATTGATTGTCTCCCCCTGTAAAATGGGGAATAAATTAGTAACTGTTAGGTTCTGTCTTTCTGTTTATTAAGTCAGTCCAACAGCAAATAGTTGTTGAGTCTTCACTACCATCAGAGACTTTCCTAGGAGCCGGGGAATACATGACAGTCAACAATACAGACGCAGATCCTGCTGTCATGAGCTTTGCCTGCTAATGGAGGAGCCAGAGTATGATAAGACATCAGTTGGTAGGAAGAGCTCCGATGACAGGTTCAGCTCAGTGAGGGACAGGTCCCAGGGCTGCTCTTTTAGGAGTGTGGTCAGGAAGACTCTTTAAGAAGTCAAGCTGAATGAGGTGAGAAAGCCAACTGTCCCGGTTGATCATGTTCAGGCAGACAGCTCATAAGTGCAAAGGCCCCGAGGTAGGTACATGCTTGATACACTGAAGGAAGAACCGACAGAGTAGAGCGGAAATGGAAGTAAAGGGCACCAGCCGTGCCAGGCCTGTGAGTCCACAGAAAGGGGTTTGCTTCTTCCCCGGGTGAGGTGGGGAGTCCCAGGAGAATAAGAAACACCTGGAGAGGTGAGGTGAAGTCGCTCAGTCGTGTCCGACTCTTTGCGACCCCGTGGACTGTAACCTACTAGGCTTCTCCGTCCATGGGATTCTCCAGGCAAGAATACTGGAGTGGATTGCCATTTCCTTCTCCAGGGGATCTTCCCGACCCAGGGGTCGAACCCGGGTCTCCCGCATTGGAGGCAGACGCTTTAACCTCTGAGCCAACACCTGGAGTAACAGGCAAATGTGGCCTTGGAATGCTGAATGAAGCAGGGCAAAGACTAATAGAGTTTTGCCAGGAAAATGCACTGGTCATAGCAAACACCCTCTTCCAACAACACAAGAGAAGACTCTATACATGGACATCACCAGATGGTCAACACCAGTTTCAGTATGTCTGCCCTCTGATGCCCTCTTGCACCACCTATCATCTTGCTTGGGTTTCTCTTACCTTGGGTGTGGGGCATCTCTTCGCGGCTGCTTCAGCAAAGCACAGCCGCGGCTCCTTACCTTGGACATACTTTAAGATAATTGAGATCCACATAACCAATGAGCAACAGTGAGGATTCATCTTGAAATCTCTGATTCTAAAGCCTGACACAAGATAGCTTAAGCAAAAAGGAATTTCTTGGCCTCATACCTAAAACATTCACAATTAGATCTAGATTCTGTAGCTGCCGTAATCAGATCTGAGCTGCTGGCCACCCCTCAGTTCTACTTTCTGCTTTCTTTGTTTTGTTCTAAACAGCTCCAGTTGTACAACCTCATAACATCAAATCTGGCACTGAAGAAACTCTGTGCTTTAGATGCAAATAACAGTCTTGATATTGACCCTTACAAGTTTTAGTTGTCCTAACTTGAATCATGTGCTCATCTTTGAATCACTTCCTGGAGATTAAAATGTAATGTTGGTTTAGTCCAGATATGTATTCTACTGCAATTTGGGATTAAAGTCAACTTGCTCATACCCTGTGGATGAGAACAGTGGAGGTGGGGGTGTGTGGCACTCAAGGTTTTGTTGCTATGAGTAGGGAGTCTGTATTGAGTAATGCAAACCACCAAATTCTCTCTAAATGTTAGATAAATGAACACTTTTATCCTGAATTGGGGAGGGCATGGTCCAGGCATTGATGGCATTTTCTGACAAATGTTTAGTTATACCTAACAATACAGAACTCTTTAGTTGGAAACAGAGAAGGAAAAGTGTCTGTGTAAACTAACATCATTCAAATTGGTACAGATTAAATGAATTCAGCCATTTGAGCTAGAATTGCTTATTGATTTGTATAATAGGTATTTGACTCATATTGGTTAGATAAAAAAATTCTGATGTCATAAGTCTAATGATGTGTTATAGGATGAAAAATTTTGGAAAGATTCAGTACGATTATTATTTCTGGTTTCTTTATTGTGGAGATCCTGTGCAGTCTTTGAATATACATATAAATTGGCTCATATATTGAATATTTTTTCAATTAATTTTTTCACATTTTGGCCTTAAGACCAAATTATTAGTGTATAGCTAATAAATATTGAAATAATTTTAGCTATTTTGATTACT
>SJYT01037594.1:91776-141541 GCA_006410635.1 Cephalophus harveyi
TGATTACCAGCTTTTCAATCAATTATTCAAAATAAATTTTCTCCTTCGTATTAATATATTTGATTCATTGTTGTAAAATAAATTTACCAATGCATTATGCATCAGTGTCCCTGGCATAATGTTTATCAGACAGAAGTATTTGCTGTGACTAGTAGTGAAATTAATACTTATTTAGTTAGATTCCTAAATTTTGAAGTATTAATTATATATTTAAGAATGTATTTCTAATAGATGACATTTCCTTTTACAAAAGTATCCTGTAACAAATAATTATCCTGATGGCCAAAGAACACTTATTCAAACCATTTTTCTTTTTACACATTTTATTATGGGAAATACCAAACATATGTAAAAGAAGAGAGAATAATGAAAAACGACAGAATGATCTCTGTTCATCTCCAAGGAAAACCATTCAATATCATAGTTATCCAAGTCTATGCACCAGCCAGTAACGCTGAAGAAGCTGAAGTTGAACGGTTCTATGAAGACCTACAAGACCTTTTAGAACTAACACCCAAAAGAGATGTCCTTTTCATTATAGGGGACTGGAATGCTAAAGTAGGAAGTCAGGAAACACCTGGAGTAACAGGCAAATTTGGCCTTGGAACGCAGAATGAAGCAGGGCAAAGACTAATAGAGTTTTGCCAAGAAAATGCACTGGTCATAGCAAACACCCTCTTCCAACAACACAAGAGAAGACTCTACACATGGACATCACCAGATGGTCAACACCGAAATCAGATTGATTATATTCTATGCAGCCAAAGATCTGTCTCTTATACACATCTAGATGTGTATAAGAGACAGCTCCCAATATTTTGGCCACCTGATTCGAAAAGCTGACCCATTTGAAAAGACCCTGATGTTGAGAAAGATTGAAGGCGGGAGAGGAAGGGGACGACAGAGGATGAGATGGTTGGATGGCATCACCCACTAATGGACATGAGTTTGGGTAAACTCTGGGAGTTGGTGATGGACATGGAGGCCCTGTGCTGTCTCTTATACACATCTAGATGTGTATAAGAGACAGAGTGTCAAGTTTCCATCCACATTCCTGTCACCCCAACCATATCTAAGCCTTAACATCTTTCATAAGCTTTAAATGAGAGTAACTGGGCTATTAGCCTATTGAATTCAGAGATCCCTATGATGAGAGAGGCAGTGCTACACAACTGCAAGGCCCTTGACACCTTAAAGCATCTCAGGGAGATATCTGTGCTATAATGCAAACTGAATGCTATGTTTTCATACCTGGTAAATCCTTTAATGTAACATGTTTGAATCACATGAAAAATAAGATTTCTGCTTTAAGTGACCCATTCCCTAATCTTGATGATCTTTTAAGAAAACTGATGTGGGAGGCTCATGGATAAAATATTTACTTTTAATTCTGCTAGTGTTATTAACTACACCATTTATATTTTGCTTGTTTCACAAGATTATAATTTCTTGTATTACCAAGTGTATGAATCTCCAATGAAAATGATGACTAGACTTGAAGCAGCTGATCAAATGTATAGCTCGATATATGATCAATGATTGTAATAATGTAACTATAGGTTTGAAAAGATGCAACGAGAGGGAATACTTTCCTGGACCATAGCTAGAAGACAGGTGTCCAGAGATCTTTGACTATTAAGATCTAGTCCAGTAATAGCACATTGAGTGTCTTATCAACAAAAACCTTCTTTAGAACTGGGAATGAGCCTTCCCAGCAACATAGAACAAAATGCTCATGAAATGCCCGCCAAAGTATGGTCGGATTTATGACCACAAGGGGGCTGTGTCCACTACAAATTGTCATGGACCAAGAGCATTGTCAACGACTGAACAACAAATGAGTCTAGAGATTGAACCCCATGCTGCTATAGCTGTTGACCTTCAACAACCCCATGGAGTGAGGCACTGGGTGCTCCAGGGAATCTGGTGGGACAGGTCTTTAGATAGTTGGATGTTTTTAGGGGCAGATTTTATGATTTCAATCCTTGCATCTCCTCATATCTAGAGAAACATTAAATCCCTTCATGGTGATATCAGATCCTCATGACTAACAAAAAGCCTTTTGTAAAATGAGTGCTTCACATGGTATTGAATTCCCCCTTTGGTAAAGAATCTGCCTGCAGTGCAGGAGACCCAGGTTCAATTCCTGGGTTGGGAAGATCCCCTGGAGAAGGAAATGGCAATCCACTCCTGTATTCTTGCCTGAAGAATCCCATGGACAGAGGAGCCTGGCAGGCTACAGTCCATGGGGTCGCAAGAGTCGGACATGACTTAGCAACTAAACTACTACTTCTACTACTTCCCCAAAACCTTATACATTGTCTTTCCCCATCCTCATATCTAGAGAAACATTAAATCCCTTCATGGTGCTATCAGATCCTCATGACTAACAAAAAGCCTTTTGTAAAATGAGTGCTTCACATGGTATTGAATTCCCCCTTTGGTAAAGAATCTGCCTGCAGTGCAGGAGACCCAGGTTCAATTCCTGGGTTGGGAAGATCCCCTGGAGAAGGAAATGGCAATCCACTCCTGTATTCTTGCCTGAAGAATCCCATGGACAGAGGAGCCTGGCAGGCTACAGTCCATGGGGTCGCAAGAGTCGGACATGACTTAGCAACTAAACTACTACTTCTACTACTTCCCCAAAACCTTATACATTGTCTTTCCCCACTGCTACTTGAGAGAAGTCTTCTCTCAGAGCTATCTGAGATGCTGCCTCCTGGGCTGCAGTCCTCATTTTGCCCCAAATAAAACAACTCGCAACTCTAAAGTTGTACATCTTTTTTTAGTCGACACCTGCCACTGCAAAAGTTACCCTGGGCTCCATAGAGGTGATGAGAGTCAGGGCCTGGGGCCCTGGGCACCTCCAGTATTTCAGTGCTGAGCCTGAGGAGGCTGGTCAGAGCTGGGTCAGAGAACTGCTCAGGACCAGGAGGGGATGTCCAGTTCCCTAGAGGGATCCAATGTCCCTTTGTGCCACAGCTGGGACATGGACCTGCAGGGGGCCTTGGCTTTAGGTGTGACTGGGCCCAGTGGCCTTCTTCACTGCATTTGAAGCAGGGCCCATGTCGCTTCTTTTCTTTGTTGGTTGATGGAGGCTTGGAGCCACGTAGGGCAGTGGCTGCTGCTGCTGCTGCTGCTAAGTCGCTTCAGTTGTGTCCGACTCTGTGCGACCCCACAGATGGCAGCCCACTGGACTCCACCATCCCTGGGATTCTCCAGGCAAGAACACTGGAGTGGGTTGCCATTTCCTTCTCCAGTGCATGAAAGTGAAAAGTGAAAGTGAAGTCGCTCAGTCGTGTCTGACTCAGCGACCCCATGGACTGCAGCCTACAGGCTCCTCCGTCCATGGGAGCTTCCAGGCAAGAGTACTGGAGTGGGATGCCATTGCCTTCTCCGAGGGCAGTGGCTAAAAGGTGGCATTTGGCCTGATCTTGTTGGGCCTCCTCTAGCTTTGCCTGTCCTTCCTGGTTATTGACAATCTTAAAGGCTAAATTTAAAAGGTCTCATTGAGGGGTTTGAAGACCTTCTGCCTTTTTTAGTTTCTTTTGGATATTTGGGGACTACTGGCAGATAAAATGGGTGTTAAGGACAATGGTGCCCTCTGCTGAAGTGCAGTCTAATTTTGAAAATTTTTATAGCGCTTCTGTTAACCTGGCTAGAAACTGTGCTGGGTTTTCATCTAGCCCTTGAGTTATTTCCAAGAGCTTATCAAAGTTGATGGCTTTATGCCTTGCCTTTTGGAAGCCCACAATGAAGCAAGCAACCGTATGATTACAGGCTGCTCGTCCAGGTTTCCCTGCCTGATAATCCCAGTTGGGATCATCACGGGAACAGCTGTTGCCCCTACAGGCTTAGTGTTGTCTGTCCCGTGTATCTCATCAGCATGCGCCTGAGAGACTTGCTATAGTCGTTCCTTCTCTTCTGGGAGAAGCGTGGAGGAAAGGATGATGTAAGTATCATGCCAGGTTAAGTTGTAAGATTGGTTAAGATGCTTGAATTCTTTTAGATAATTATCAGGGTCCAAGGAGAAGGAGCCAAGATGCTTTTCAATCTGAGATAGATCAAAGAAGGAGAATGGGACATGAACCTGAACAATGCCTTCTGCCTCAGCTACTTCCCCTAAACGGAGGAGTGGAGCACAGAAAGGAGTGGAGTCCTGTGGTGAAGTTTCCTGTTTTAAAGGTGTTTAGGGTGGGGTACTAGGGAGGGAATCTAGGGAGATGGGATAAAGCCTTAGGACCCTGGGGTAGAGGATGGGGCTGAGGTCTCAGAGCTTATCTCAGGCACAGGCTGGGGAGGTGGTCGGGAGCTGCAGGGGTGGCCTGTGCCTGAGAAGGAGGGAGGGAGGAGGGGGCATAAGGTGGAGGTTGTGGAACTGGATCTGGAGCTGCTGCAAGGGGATTGGGAGTGATAGGGGGTGGGCTGTGGTCGGAAGGGTGGAAGGAAGAAGAAGGAAAGTCTGAACTTGGAAGGGGAAACATTGTATTTGGAGGATGTGGCCCAGAGTGGATTCACAGAGAGAGGGTCGAGAGTGAAGGGCAAAGAAGGCATGAACATAAGGGATTTCTAACCACTTGTCATTGCGGTGGCAGAAGCTATCGAGGTCCTGTAGAGTATCATAAACAAGAGTTGCATTTTCTTGCCATCGGGACCTGTTATCAAGTCCGTGTTGCAGCCAGACAGTGTTAGAATAGTAAATAAGTCTTTTTGGTCTTATCTTCCCTTGGAAGCCCAAGGCTTTTAGGTTACGGAGAAGGCATCCTAGAGGAGTAGGTTTTGAGGGCTGGGATTGAGAATTTCCCATTGCCACTGAATAGGGAGGTTAGACAAAGGCAAGAGAAAGCGAGAAGAAAGGTGCGAGAGAAAAGGCTTCCCCATTCTCAGGACTCTCTCAGAGAGTAATAACAGTCTGCTTTGATATGGGCATCCCCTATTTCAAAGTCAGACGGAGTGCAAGGGCCATAGAAATCCTCCTGCCCAGCGAGAGAGGATCTGAGAGAATGGGATTTCACTCACTCTTGTAACCTGTGGATGAAAAGTGGGCTGGTGTATGGATGTCAGTCCAGCAAGGCAAGTGGAGAGTCCTGGCCCGGAGATGGTCTCAGTTTCTTGGTAAGGTCCAAGGGAGGGGACAACCGGAGGTGGGCAAGGAGCCCACCCAGTTGCCATGGATCTTCCTTCCCGAGTTTTGGCACCAAAATGTAAGGCGAGTGCAGAGAAAAAGAGAGCAAGCTGGGCAGTCAGGCAAGAAAAGGTAATTCATTAGAGGGAAAAGAGAGGGTGACTGGCTCTTAAGGAGAACCAGCATTCCCCCTTTCTGACAGAGTCTTTCTTATACCCCACCAATGGGAAATTCTCTGAAGGGATTATCACATAGCCAGAGGTCTGGAATCTGGTGGTCTCAAAGCTTTGAGAAGATAGGCACCAGTGAGATAACAGGATGCCATTTGGGCAATTTGGTCAGTCTCACAGATCACTGTGATTTATTCTTTGTGAAATCATCATAATGAGCCATCTTATCAATGAGATCCCATGTGGGCCCAGTCACTTAATAGGCTTGTGCCAAAGTACTGATTCTGAATGTCAGCTCACAAGGCAGCAGCTTGAAAAGTGCATGGGTCATGTGGAAAGGAGAACTATGGGCTAATTTTATGAAAAGTGCCAAAGGGGCAAGGATTTCTTGGAAATTTCTCTAGGGATGAAATCACTTGTTGATGACATTTTTTAAAAATCCTCCCTGTACCTAGCTGGCCCAGTGCTAGCAGGATAGAATTCTGACATTCCCCACTTACCTTGCGAGCACTGCTTGCCCTACTATGTCTCTCTATTACCTGTGGAACACACATATCCAGCCCAGCCATGCCCACAACGCTCCTCCAAAATGGCTTCCCCCTGAGGGCCCGGATTCCCCCCACAACAGACTCCTTCCCGACCACACACAGTGGTTGGACTCAGCCATGACTCACAACCCCTCAAGGTGGTTCCCACTCCATGTCAGCTCCAGCCAGAAGCACATCTGCAACTGTTGAGGTGGGGTTCACGTTCAGCTGCACTGGTGGTCAACCAGACCCACCAGCCTGCCCAAAGCAACGTTGGTACATCCAACAGGACACCACACTCAGCCTACACAGGAGACACACTGGATTTCCTGTCTCTGCTGACCTGGAGGAACTGTTCTTCTGAGCCACACAGGAGACACTGTATACTTAAGTCCACTCATTCAACATGGAATCATAGATCATCTACCTAATATTAATGCATAGAAACAAAAAAGATAGGCAAAATGAGGAGACAAAGACTATATTACAAATGAACAGCTAAGATATAACCTCAGACAAAGAATTAAACAAGATGGAGATAAATAATCTACATCAGATGGGTGCAAAATAAGGGTCATAAAGATATTTACTTCCTTATATCCTTGCTGGTTCATTGGTTAAGATGTTCCTAACAATGTAGGAACATCAATAAAGGACAGGAATGGTATGGACCTAACAGAAGCAGACGATATTAAGAAGAGGTGGCAAGAATACACGGAAGAACTGTCCAAAAAAGAGCTTCACGACCCAGATAATCACGATAGTGTGATCACTCACCTAGAGCCAGACATCCTGGAATGTGAAGTCAAGTGGGCCTTAGAAAGCATCACTATGAACAAAGCTAGTGGAGGTGATGGAATTCCAGTGGAGCTATTTCAAATCCTGAAAGATGATGCTGTGAAAATGCTGCACTCAATATGTCAGTAAATTTGGAAAACTCAGCAGTGGCCACGGGACTGTAAAAGGTCAGTTTTCATTCCAATCCCAAAGAAAGGCAATGCCAGAGAATGCTCAAACTACCGCACAGTTGCACTCATCTCAAAATTCTCCAAGACGGGCTTCAGCAAAATGTGAACCGTGAACTTCCAGATGTTCCAGCTGGTTTTAGAAAAGGCAGAGGAACCAGCGATCAAATTGTCAACATCCACTAGATCATCAAAAAAGCAAGAGAGTTCCAGAAAAACATCTATTTCTGTTTTATTGACTATGCCAAAGCCTTTGACTGTGTGGATCACAATAAACTGTGAAAAATTCTGAAAGAGATGGGAATACCAGACCACCTGATCTACCTCGTGAGAAACCTATATGCAGGTCAGGAAGCAACAGTTAGAACTGGACATGGAACAAGAGACTGGTTCCAAATAGGAAAAGGAGTACTCCACGGCTGTAAATTGTCATTCTGCTTATTTAACTTATATGCAGAGTACATCATGATAAATGCTGGGCTGAAAGAAATACAAGCTGGAATCAGAATTTCCAGGAGAAATATCAATAACCTCGGATATGCAGATGACACCACCCTTATGGCAGAAAAAGGGAATGAACTGCAGATACATTTAAAATTTGTGACTATCAAAGCATTATGCTTAGAGATCAAAGATGACACAAACAGATGGAGAGATACACCATGTTCTTGGATTAAATGAATCAATATTGTGAAAATGACTCTACTACCCAAGGCGATCTAGAGAGTCAATGCAATCCCTGACAAGTTACCAATGGCATGTTTCACAGAATTACAACAAAAATTTTTACAATTTGTGTGGAAACACAAAAGAACCCAAATAGCCAAAGTCATCTTAAGAATGAGAAATGAATCTGGAATAATTAGCCTCCCTCACTTCAGACTATACCACAAAGCTACAGTAATCAAGACAGCACGGCAGTGGCACAAGAACAGAAATAAAGATCAATGGAGGCTGAACCATAGAAGAAGACTTTGATGTCTTCCAAAGAAGACATACAGATGGCCAGAAACCCATGAAAAGATGCTCAACATCACTCACTATTCTGTCAGTACTACAGAAATGCAAATCAAAACTACAAATGTGGTATTACCTCACACCAGTCACAATTGGCATTATCAAAAAATCTACAAACAATGCAGGAGAGGATATAGAGAAAAGGGAACCCTCTTGTGCTCTTGCTGGGAATGTACATTGATATCGCCACTATGGAGGGCAGTATGTACATCCCTTAAAAATCTGAAAAAAGGACTACCTTATGACACATCAAGCTAGGTTACGCTAGAAAACCATAATTTGAAAAGACACATGCACCTTACTGTTCATGGGGTCACAAGGGCTCATACAGGACTGAGCAACTAAGCACAGAATGAATACACACACACACACACACACACACACACACATATAATAGTTCAAAACATAGTTCAAATATATATATATACACACACACATATATGAAATATATATATATATGGAATCTAGAAAAATCATACTGATGAATCTATTTACAGAGCATAAATAGAGGTAAGCCATAAAAAATGAACTCATGGACACAGCAGGGGAGGGAAAGAAGGGGACGAATTGAGAGAGTAGCACTGGCGCATGTACACTACCATGTGTGAAATGCTAGCTAGTGGGAAGTAGCTGAACAGCACAGGGAGCTCAGCTTGCTGCTCTGGGATGACCTAAAGAGGAATGAGGGGTGGAGGGAGGATCAACAGGGAGGGTGTATATGTACACATATAAATGATTCACTCATGTTACAGCAGAGACTAACACAGCATTGTAAAATAACTATAACCCAATTAGAAATAAGGAAAAAGAAAGAACAAATAAAAATATGAATATCCATCACTCCCCTGGTGGTCCAGTGGTGAAGATTCCATGCTCCCAATACAGGGATCCCAGATTCCTGTACCAGTCAGGGAACTAGATCCCACATGCCACAACTGAGACCCAGAGGAAGCAAATAAAAAACTAAATTAAAACATAGAAACACCACGGACAGCATAAATAAACACAATGTTATCCATATATTTCTAATGAACTTTATAGAGAATGGGTACATTTCCTTTTAAGGAAAAGACTTGAACATTAACAGAAATAAATTAAGGAAATTTAAAAACAAAAAGCAAGTGAAAACTTACTATGCCAAACAATAAGTGTAAGACACAAAGGAAAAATACATGAACTGATCTGTATGAAATCCTAGAAAAGTAGATCTAATCTCTGGAGATCAGCAGATTATTGGCTGCCTACGGTTGACTGAAGTGATTGGGAAAAGGACAGGAGAATAGTTGGGGTGATGGATGCATTGTGTATCTATTACATATATAGGTAACCCTCAACCAACACAGGTGTGAACTGCACAGGTCCTCTTACACCTGAATTTTTTTGATAAATACATACTATGACATGACCCATGGTTTTTGAATCCACAGATGTGAAACTGAGGCTACAGAGGGCTGACTGTAAGGTGTACACATTATTTTTGATTACATGGAGAGTCTTAATAATTTTTGCTTTTAAATAACTGAATTTTCTAAAGGGAATGGTGCTCAGAGATAAAAATTGTTACTTTCATCTCCACCTGCCTACCTCCCATCTTCATGTTGATATCTAAGAGATGCTTCAAGCTCAGGCAAGTCCACAGCCGTGACTTGTCACTTCCCGTCTGTTCCACCAGGGGCCTCCTCCATAGTTGTCACTGCTTGTTTCTCGGGCCCAGACAACGGTGTCATAATTGGATACTTCCTTTCCACCAACTCCAGATATGAAGATATGAATTGAAGAAAAATAAAGTTGATTCTGTCTTTCAAATATATCTAGTCTTATCCATATATGAGCACTTACTTTATTACACTACTAGTACCAGTCAGCAGTGAAGTGGATTTTAAGTCAATGGTGCTTTATTAACTGCCCATGTGCTGCTGCTGCTGCGAAGTCGCTTCAGTTGTGTCCGACTCTCTACGACCTCATAGACGGCAGCCCACCAGGCTCCCCCATCCCTGGATTCTCCAGGCAAGAACACTGGAGTGGGTTGCCATTTCCTTCTCCAATGCATGAAAGTGAAAAGTGAAAAGTGAAAGTGATGTAGCTCAGTCGTGTCTGACTCTTAGCAACCTCATGGACTGCAGCCTACCAGGCTCCTCCATCCATAGGATTTTCCAGGCAAGAGTACTGGGGTGGGGTGCCATTGCCTTCTCCGAACTGCCCATGTAGATGGAATAAAATCAGTCCAACAAAAGTCAGTTCCAAGTGAATAGTGGTTCTAAATGGGAAGGTAAGAAAACCTGGAAGACATAGGGGAATCTCTTCATGATTTCAGGTAGGCAAAAACAGACACGAGTCTACTTTGTTCCTGCTGCATCTCCAGTGTAGATGCCCAGTATTAACAGAAGGAACATAAAGGAAACTTCAACAGCTTCTGGAGAAATCTACACACATGCAAGTACTTGAGTCATTGTGAAAATATACAGTGTTCTTATTGATCAGATTGAAAGTGAGAAATGTCACTTCTTATTAGTCTAACATCTAATGCAATCCTAATTAAATAACATTCAGACAGATTTTCAGGATAAACTGAATCTAAGCTTCATACAGAAAAACAGGAATGAGGCCGTTTTCTGCTGTGGCATCTCGAGAGAAATCACGCCTTCCCTCCTGAACCTCAAAGGGTCCCTCACACCCTTGCTGCAACTTAAGAAGTTCCGTGACATACCCGTCTCCACTCGAGAGGAACACTGAGGGTCCCACCACAACACAAGAGGGGCCCCCTTTCCCCCTCCTCTGCTCGAGATGAGGGTTCATTTCCCTGCTTTGTCGGGAAAGGATTCTGGCATTCCTGTCACACAGCAAGAGGACGTGCTCTCAACAGGAAAGTCGAGAGGAACTCCAGAGTACATGTCACCATTCAAAAAGACACTCAAATGTCTCATTCAACTCTAGATGAACCTGATTTCCTTGCATTGCTTCGAAGGTCACCCTGACCATCGAACCACACCATGGTGGCACGTGCGACAGCCCTGTGGCACCTCGAGGGAAAGCCACAGATCCCTGTGTCAACTCGTTGGGAAGACTGACACTGCTGCTACCGCTTGGGAGGAAAACGGACGTGTATGTCTCCAATTGAGAAGAGTCCTGACTCTCCTGTGGAGACTCCAGAGGAACCCCAAGGTACATGTCAGCACTGTAGAGGAGACCTCAGGTTCTGGCCGCAGTTCCAGATGAGGACTTAGGACCCGACACTGACTGGAGAGGAATCCCGAGGGGCCCCTCACAACTCGCATGGAGATTGGTCTTTCCTCAGGCCACACAAGCGGGTCCCTGAGGACGCCATTGTAACTCGAGAGGGACCTGCCGCAACACGAGAAAAACTAGGAGGTTCTCCCCTGCAGGCGAGATGAGGCCCTATTCTGCTGCGGCATCTCAAGAGAAATCACGCCTTCCCTCTTGAACCTAGCGAGGGTCCTTCCCACCCTTGTTGAAACTCAAGAAGTTCCTTGACATACCCGTCCCCACGCAGGAGGAACACCGAGAGTCCCAGCACAACTCAGGACGAGACTCGTTTCCCCCTCATGAGTTCGAGATGAGGGTTCCTTTCCCTGCTTGGTCAGGAAAGGATTCCCACCGTTCCTGTCGCATCTCAACAGGTGGCACTCTCAACAGGAAACCCGGGATCTCCAGGGGTCATGCCAACATAGTAAAAGTCCCCCAGATGTCTCAGTCCTCTCCAGATGAACCTGATTTCCCTGCACTGCCTCGAGTGTCACCCGTGTATCACCTCACACCACAGTGGCTTGTGCCACAGCCCTGTGGCATCTCAAGGGAAAGACAGAGATCCCTGTGTTAACTTGACGGGAAGCCTGACACTGCTGCCACAGCTCAGGAGGAAAGTGGACGTGCATGGAACCACAGGAAACGAGGCCCGACTCCCCTGGGAGACTCCAGAAGAACCCCAAGATCCATGCCAGCACTGGAGAGTAAACCTCAGTTTCCAGCTTCAGCTCCAGACGGGGACTTTGGACCTGGCACTGACTGGAGAGTAATACCGAGGGGCCCCTCTCAACTCGCATGGAGACTGGCCTTTTCTGAGGCCACACGACTGGGTCCCTGAGGTCCCCGTCGTAACTCAAGAGGAACCTGCCACAACTCGAGAAAAACCAGGAGGTTATCTCCTCCAGGCGAAATGTGGCCGTTTTCTGCTGTGGTATACCAATAGAAATCACGCCTTTCCTCCTGAACCTCAAAGGGTCCTTCACACCCTTGCTGCAACTCAAGAAGTTCCCCGACATACCCGTCTCCACGCGGGAGGAACACCCAGGGTCCCGGCACTACTAAAGAGGAGCCCCTTTTCCCTCTCGTGAGCTCGAGATAAGGGTTCCATTCCCTGCTTCTTCGGGAAAGGATTTCCGCCATTCCCATCTCATCTCAAGAGGTGGCGCTCTCAACATAAAAGCCAAGATCTCCAGGGGTCATGCAAACATACTAAAAGTCCCCCAGATGTCTCAGTCCACTCCAGATGAAACTGATTTCCCTGCACTACCTCGAGTGTCACCCACATATCGCCTCACACCACGGTGGCTCTTGCCACAGCCCTGTGGCATCTTGAGGGAAAGACAGAGATCCCTGTGTCAACTCGCCAGGAAGCCTGACACTGCTGCTACAGCTCGGGAGGAAAGTGGACGTGCATGTAACCACAGGAGATGAGGCCTGACTCCCCTGGGGAGACTCCAAAGGAACCTCAAGATCCATGCCAGCACTGGAGAGCAAGACTAAGGTTCCAGCTTTGGCCCCAGACAGGGACATTTGACCTGGCACCGACGGGAAAGGAATCCCGTGGGGCCCATCACAACTCGCATGGAGATAGGCCTTTCCTGAAGCCACACGAGCGGGTCCCTGAGGTCCCTGTCGTAACTTGAGAGGAACCTGCCGCCACTAGAGAAAAATCAGGAGGTTCTCCCCTCCAGATGAGATGAGGCCGTTTTCTGCTGTGGCATCCCGAGAGAAATCACGCCTTCCCTCCTGAACCTCAATCCCTGCACTACCTCGAGTGTCACCCACATATCGCCTCACACCACGGTGGCTCTTGCCACAGCCCTGTGGCATCTTGAGGGAAAGACAGAGATCCCTGTGTCAACTCGCCAGGAAGCCTGACACTGCTGCTACAGCTCGGGAGGAAAGTGGACGTGCATGTAACCACAGGAGATGAGGCCTGACTCCCCTGGGGAGACTCCAAAGGAACCTCAAGATCCATGCCAGCACTGGAGAGCAAGACTAAGGTTCCAGCTTTGGCACCAGACAGGGACATTTGACCTGGCACCGATGGGAAAGGAATCCTGTGGGGCCCATCACAACTCGCATGGAGACAGGCCTTTCCTGAGGCCACACGAGCGGGTCCCTGAGGTCCCCGTCGAAACTCGAGAGGAACCTGCCGCCACTAGAGAAAAATCAGGAAGTTCTCCCCTCCAGGTGAGATGAGGCTGTTTTCTGCTGCGGCATCCCAAGAGAAATCACGCCTTCCCTCCTGAACCTGATAAGGTCCTTCACACCCTTGCTGCAACTCAAGAAGTTTCCCGACATAACTGTCTCCACTCGAGAGGAACACTGAGAGTCCCACTACAACTCAAGAGGAGCCCCCTTTCCTCCTCCTCCACTCAAGATGAGGGATCCTTTCCCTGCTTCGTTGGGAAAGGATTCAGGTGTTCCCGTCGCACAGCAAAGGACGTGCTCTCAACAGGAAAGTCGAGAGGAACTCCAGGGGTCGTGACACCATTCCAAAAGATGCCCAAATATCTCAGTCCGCTCCAGAGGAACCTGATTTCACTGCACTGCCTCGAAGGTCACCCCGAGCAGCGAACAACACCACGGTGGCACGTGCGACAGCCCTGTGGCACCTTGAGGAAATGCCACAGATCCCTGTGTCAAGATACATGTCAGCACTGGAGAGGAAATCTCAGGTTCTGGCCGCAGTTCCAGACGAGGACCTAGGACCCGACACTGACTGGAGAGGAATGCCGAGGGACCCCTTGCAACTTGCATGGAGACTGTTCTTTCCTGAGGCCACACGTGCGGGTGCCTTAGGTCCCCATCATAACTCGAGATGGACCTGTCGCAACTCGAGAAAAACCAGGAGGTTCTTCCCTGCAGGCGAGATGAGGCCCGTTTCTGCTGCGGCGTCTCGAGAGAAATCTCACCTTCCCTCTTGAACCTCGCAAGGGTCCTTCCCACCCTTGCTGCAACTCAGAAGTTCCCTGACATACCCGTCTCCATGCGGGAGGAACACCAAGGGTCCCAGCAAACTCAAGAGGAGTCCCGTTTCCCCCTCAAGAGCTCAAGATGAGGGTTCCTTTCCCTGCTTCGATGGGAAAGTATTCCCGCCATTCCCGTTGCATCTCAAGAGGTGGCACTCTCAACAGGAAAGCCAAGATCTCCAGGGGTCATGCCTACTTACTAAAAGTCCCCCAGAGGTCTCAGTCCATTCCAGATGAACCTGATTTCCCTGCACTACCTCGAGTGTCACCCACGTATCACCTGACACCACGGTGGTTCATGACACAGCCCCGTGGCATCTCAAGGGAAAGACAGAGATCCCTGGGTCAACTCGACGGGAATCCTGACACTGCTGCTACAGCTCGGGAGGAAAGCGGACATGAATGTAATCACAGGAGCCGAGGCCTGACTCCCCTCAAGAGATTTCAGAGGAACACAAGATCCATGCCAGCACTGGAGAGGAAACCTCAGGATCCTGGTTTGGCTCCTGATGGGGGCTTAGGACCCAGCACTGACTGGAGAGGAATCCCGAGGGGCCCCTCTCAACTCGCATGGAGACTGGCCTTTCCTGAGGCCACAGGAGTGGGTCCCTGAGGTCCCCGTCGTAACTCGAGAGGAACCTGCTGCAACTCGAGAAAAAAGAGGGGGTTCTCCCCTCCAGGCGAGAGGAGGCCGTTTTCTGCTGTGGCATCCCGAGAGAAATCACGCCTTCCCTCCGGAACCTCAAAGGGTCTTTCACACCCTTGCTACAACTCAAGAAGTTCCCCGACATACCTGTCTCCACTCGAGAGGAACACTGAGGGTCCCACCACAACTCAAGGGGAGCTCCCTTTCCCCCTCCTCAGTTTGAGATGAGGGTTCCTTTCCCTGCTTCATCGGGAAAGGATTCTGGTGTTCCCTTCAGACAGCAAGAGAACATGCTCTCAACAGGAAAGTCAAGAGGAACTCCAGGTGTCATGCCACCATACCAAAAGACCCCCAATTGTCTCAGTCCACTCCAGAGGAACCTGATTTCCCTGCACTGCATCGAAGGTCAACCCGAGCATCGAATCACACCACAAGGGCACATGCGACAGCCCTGTGGCACCTCGAGGGAAAGCCACAGATCCCTGTGTCAACTTGTCGGGAAGCCAGACACTGCTGCTACAGCTCGGGAGGAAAACGGATGTGTATGTCTCCACTCGAGAAGAGTCCTGACTCTCCTGTGGAGACTCCTGAGGAACCCCAAGACCCATGTCAGCACTGGAGAGGAAACTTCAGGTTCTGGCCACAGTTCCAGACGTGGACTTAGGACCCGACACTGACTGGAGAGGAATCCTGAGGGGCCCCTCACAACTCACATGGAGAGTGGTCTTTCCTGAGGCCATATGAAAGGGTCCCTGAGGTCAGCGTCGTATCTCGAGAGGGACCTGCTGCAACTCAAGAAAAACCAGGAGGTTCTACCCTGCGGGCGAGATGAGGCCCTTTTCTGCTGCGGTGTCTCAAGGGAAATCACGCCTTCCCTCTTGAACCTCACAAGGGTCCTTCCCACCCTTGCTGCAACTCAAGAAGTTACCCGACATAACCGTCTCCACGCGGGAGGAACCCCAAGGGTCCCAGCACAACTCAAGAGGAGCCTCGTTTCCCCCTCGTGAGCTAGAGATGAGGGTTTCCTTCCCGTCTTCATTGGGAAACGATTCCTGCTGTTCCTGTCGCATCTCAAGAGGTGGTGCTCAGAACAGGAAAATCGAGATCTCCAGGGGTTGTGCCAACATAATAAAAGTCCCCCAGATGTCTCAGTCCACTTCAGATGAACCTGATTTCCCTGCACTACCTCGAGTGTCACCCGCGTATCATCTCACACCATGGTGGCTCGTCCTACAGCCCTGTGGGATCTCGAGAGAAAGACAGAGATCCCTGTGTCAACTCGCCGGGAAGCCTGACACTGCTGCTACTGCTCGGGAGGAAAGCGGACGTGCGTGTAACCACAGGAGACGAGGCCTGACTGCCCTGGGGAGACTCCAGAGAATCCCCAAGATCCATGCCAGCACTAGAGATGATACCTCAGCCTCCAGCTTCGCCTCCAGATGGGGACATAGGACCTGGCACCAACTGGAGAGGAATCTTGAGGGGCCCCTCACAACTCTCATGGAGACTGGTCTTTCCTGAGGCCAAGCCAGCGGGTCCCTGAGGTGCCCATCGTAACTCGAGACAAACCTACCGCAACTCAAGAAAAAACAGGAGGTTCTCCCCTCCAGGCGAGATGAGGCCTTTTCTGCTGCAGCATCCCGAGATAAATCACGCCTTCCCTCCAGAACCTCAAAGGGTCATTCACACCCTTGCTGCAACTCAAGAAGTTTCCCGACATAACTGTCTCCACTCGAGAGGAACACTGAGAGTCCCACTACAACTCAAGAGGAGCCCCCTTTCCCCCTCCTCCACTCAAGATGAGGGATCCTTTCCCTGCTTCGTTGGGAAAGGATTCAGGCGTTCCCATCACACAGCAAAGGACGTGGTCTCAACAGGAAAGTCGAGAGGAACTCCAGGGGTCGTGCCACCATTCCAAAAGACCCCCAAATATCTCAGTCCACTCCAGAGGAACCTGATTTCACTGCACTGCCTTGAAGGTCACCCCGAGCATCGAATCACACCACGGGGGCATGTGCGACAGCCCTGTGGCACCTCGAGGGAAAGCCACAGATCCCTGTGTCAACTTGTTGGGAAGCCTGACACTGCTGCTACAGCTCGGGAGGACAACAGATGTGTATGTCTTCACTCGAGAAGAGTCCTGACTCTCCTGTGGAGACTCCAGAGGAACCCCAAGATCCATGTCAGCACTGGAGAGAAAATCTCAGGTTCTGGCCGCAGTTCCAGATGAGGACCTAGGACCCGACACTGACTAGAGAGGAATCCCGAGGGGCCCCTTGCAACTCGCATGGAGACTGATCTTTCCTGAGGCCACACGAGTGGGTGCCTTAGGTCCCTGTCATAACTCGAGACGGACCTGCCGCAACTCGAGAAAAACCAGGAGGTTTTTCCCTGCAGATTAGATGAGGCCCTTTTCTGCTGTGCTGTCTCGAGGGAAATCACACCTTCCCTATTGAACCTCGCAAGGGTCCTTCCCACCCTTGCTGCATCTCAAGAAGTTCCCCGATATACCCATCTCCATGCAGGAGGAACACCGAGGGTCCCAGCACAACTCAAGAGGAGCCCTGTTTCCCCCTTGTGAGCTTGAGATGAGGGTTCCTTTCCTGCTTCGCCGGGAAAAGATTCCCGCCATTCCTGTTGCATCTCAAGAGATGGCGTTCTCAACAGGAAAGCCGAGAACTCCAGGGTTCGTGCCAACATACTAAAAGTCCCTCAGATGTCTCAGTCCACTCCAGATGAACCTGATTTCCCTGCACTGCCTCGAGTGTCACCCATGTATCACCTCACACCACAGTGGCTCGTGCCACAGCCCTGTGGCATCTCCAGGGAAAAACAGAGATCCTTGTGTCAGTTCGACGGGAAGCCTGACACTGTTGCTATAGCTTGGGAGGAAAGCAGACATGCATGTAACCACAGGAGATGAGGCCCGACTCCCCTGGGGAGACTCCAGAGGAAACCCAAAGACCATGCCAGCACTGGAGAGGAATCCTCAGGCTCCAACTTTGGCACTACTGGGAACTTAGTACCTGGCACCGACTGGAGAGGAATCCCGAGTGGCCCCTCTCAACTCACGTGGAGACCGGCCTTTCCTGAGGCCATGAGAGTGGGTCCCTGAGGTCCCCATCGTAACTCAAGAGGAACCTGCCGCAACTCGAGAAAAACCAGGAGGTTCTCCGCTGCAGGCGAGATGAGGACCTTTTCTGCTGCGGCGTCTCGAGGGAAATCCCGCCTTCACTCTTGAACCTCACAAGGGTCCGTCCCACCCTTGCTGCAACTCAGAAGTTCCCCGACATACCCGTCTCCACGTGGGAGGAACACCAAGGGCCCCGACAAACTCAAGAGGAGTCCCATTTCCCCCTCAAGAGCTCAAGATGAGGGTTCCTTTCCCTGCTTCGATGGGAAAGGATTCCCGCCATTCCCGTCGCATCTCAAGGGGTGGTGCTCTCAACAGGAAAGCCAAGATCTCCAGGGGTCATGCCTACTTACTAAAAGTCCCCCAGAGGTCTCAGTCCATTCCAGATGAACCTGATTTCCCTGCACTACCTCGAGTGTCACCCGCGTATCACCTGACACCACGGTGGTTCATGATACAGCCCTGTGGCATCTTGAGGGAAAGACAGAGATCCCTGGGTCAACTCAATGGGAATCCTGACACTGCTGCTACAGCTAGGGAGGAAAGTGGACATGAATGTAATCACAGGAGCCGAGGCCTGACTCCCCTCAAGAAACTTAAGAGGAACAAAAGATCCATGCCAGCACTGGAGAGGAAACCTCAGGATCCAGGTTCAGCTCCTGATGGGGACTTAGGACCCAGCACCGACTAGAGAGGAATCCCGAGGGGCCCCTCTCAACTCGCAAGGAGACTGGCCTTTCCTGAGGCCACAGGAGCAGGTCCCTGAGGTCCCCATTGTAACTCAAGAGGAACCTGCTGCAACTCGAGAAAAAAGAGGAGGTTCTCCCCTCCAGGCGAGAGGAGGCCGTTTTCTGCTGCGGCATCCCGAGAGAAATCATGCCTTCCCTCCGGAACCTCAAAGAGTCTTTCACACCCTTGCTACAACTCAAGAAGTTCCCCTACATACCCATCTCCACTCGAGAGGAACACTGAGGGTCCCACCGCAACTGAAGTGGAGCCCGCTTTCCCCCTCCTCAGTTCCAGATGAGGGTTCCTTTCCCTGCTTCATTGGGAAAGGATTTTGCTGATCCCTTCAGACAGCAAGAGAACGTGTTCTCAACAGGAAAGTCGAGAGGAACTCCAGGGGTCATGCCACCATTCCTAAAGACCCCCAATTGTCTCAGTCCACTCCAGAGGAACCTGATTTCCCTACACTGCCTCGAAGGTCACCCCGAGCATCGAATCACACCATGGGGGCATGTGCGACAGCCCTGTGGCACATCAAGGGAAAGCGACAGATCCCTGTGTCAACTCGTCGGGAAGCCTGACACTGCTGCTACAGCTCGGGAGGAAAACGGACGTACATGTCTCCACTCGAAAAGAGTCCTGACTCTCCTGTGGAGACTCCTGAAGAACCCCAAGATTCATGTCAGCACTGGAGAGGAAATCTCAGGTTCTGGCCACAGTTCCAGATGTGGACTTAGGACCCGACACTGACTGGAGAGGAATCCTGAGGGGCCCCTCGCAACTTGCATGGAGAGTGGTCTTTCCTGAGGCCACACCAGAGGGTCCCTGCGGTCAGCATTGTATCTCGAGAGGGACCTGCCACAACTCGAGAAAAACCAGGAGGTTCTCCCCTGCAGGCAAGATGAGGCCCTTTTCTGCTGCGGCGTCTCGAGGGAAATCACGCCTTCCCTCTTGAACCTCACAAGGGTCCTTCCCACCCTTGCTGCAACTCAAGAAGTTACCCGACATAACTGTCTCCATGCGGGAGGAACCCCGAGGGTCCCGGCACAACTCAAGAGGAGCTCCGTTTCCCCCTCGTGAGCTCGAGATGAGGGTTTCTTTCCTGTCTTAGTTGGGAAACAATTCCCGCCTTTCCCGTCGCATATCAAGAGGTGGCACTCAGAACAGGAAAACCGAGATCTCCAGGGGTCATGCCAACATACTAAAAGTCCCCCAGATGTCTCAGTCCACTCCACATGAAACTGATTTTGCTGCACTACCTCGAGTGTCACCCGCGTATCACTTCACACCATGGTGGCTTGTGCTACTGCCCTGTGGCACCTCTAGGGAAAGACAGAGATCCCTGTGTCAACTTGCTGGAAAGCCTGACACTGCAGCTACCGCTCGGGAGGAAAGCGGACGTGCATGTAACCACAGGAGACAAGGCCTGACTCCCCTGGGGAGACTCCAGAAGACCCCCAAGATCCATGCCAACACTGGAGATGACACCTCAGCCTCCAGCTTCGCCTCCAGATGGGGACTTAGGACCTGGCACCAACTAGAGAGGAATCTTGAGGAGCCCCTCACAACTCTCATGGAGACTGGCCTTTCCTGAGGCCACACGAGTGGGTCCCTGAGGTCCCCGTCATAACTCGAGAGAAACCTACTGCAACTCGAGAAAAACTAGGAGGTTCTCCCCTGCAGGCGAGATGAGGCCATTTTCTGCTGCGGCATCCCGAGATAAATCACTCCTTCCCTCCTGAACCTGATAGGGTCCTTCACACCCTTACTGCAACTCAAGAAGTTCCCCGACATACCCTTGTCCACTCGAGAGGAACACCGAGGGTCCCGGCTCAACTCAAGAGGAGCCCCATTTCCCCCTCGTGAGCTCGAGATAAGGGATCCTTTCCCTGCTTCGTCAGGAAAGGATTCCCACCATTCCCGTCACATCTAAAGAGGTGGCGCTCTCAACAGGAAAGCCGAGATCTCCATGGGTCGTNCGAGGGTCCCGGCTCAACTCAAGAGGAGCCCCATTTCCCCCTCGTGAGCTCGAGATAAGGGATCCTTTCCCTGCTTCGTCAGGAAAGGATTCCCACCATTCCCGTCACATCTAAAGAGGTGGCGCTCTCAACAGGAAAGCCGAGATCTCCATGGGTCGTGTCAACATAATAAAAGTCCCCCAGATGCCTCAGTCCACTCCAGATGAAACTGATTTCCCTGCACTACCTGGAGTGTCACCTGCGTATCGCCTCACACCACGGTGTCTCGTGCCACAGCCCTGTGACATCTCAAGAGAAAGACAGAGATCCCGGGGTCAAGTCGAGGGGAAGCCTGACACTGCAACTACAGCTCAGGAGGAAAGCGGACATGCATGTAACTACAGGAGACAAGGCCTGACATCTCGGGGGAGACTCCAGAGGAACCCCGAGATCCATGCCAGCACTGGAGAGGAAACCTCAGGCTCCAGCTTCGGCTCCAGACAGGAACTTAGGACCTGGCACTACTGGAGTGGAATTCCGAGGGGACCCCATCAACTTGCATGGAGAGTAGTCTTTCCTGAGGCCACACGAGTGGGTCTCTGAGGTCCCCATCGTAACTGGAGAGGGATCTGCCGCAACTCGAGGAAAACCAGGAGGTTCTCCCCTGCAGGCGAGATGAGACCCTTTTCTGCTGCGGCATCTCGAGGCAAATCACGCCATCCTTCTTGAACCTCGCAAGGGTCATTCCCACCCTTGCTGCAACTCAAGAAGTTCCCCAACATACCCGTCTCCACGTGAGAGTAACACCGAGGGTCCAGGTACAACTCCAAAGGAGCCCTGTTTCCCCCTCATGAGCTCGAGATGAGGGTTCCTTTCCCTGCTTCATTGGGAAAGGATTCCCGCCATTCCCATCACATCTCAAGAGGTGGCGCTCTCAACAGGGAAGCCGAGATCTCCAGGGGTCATGCCAACATACTATAAGTCCCCCAGATGTCTCAGTCCACTTCAGATGAACCTGATTTCCCTGCACCTCGAGTGTCACTCGCGTATCGCCTGACAACACGGTGGCTCGTGCCACAGCCCTGTGGGATCTCGAGGGAAAGACAGAGATCCCTGTGTCAACTCGCCGGGAAGCCTGCCACTGCTGCTACCGATGGGAGGAAAGCAGATGTGCATGTAACCACAGGAGATGAGGCCTAATTCCCCTGGGGAGACTACAGGTGAAACCCAAGATCCATGCCAGCACTGGAGAGGAAACCTCAAGTTCCAGCTTCAGCTCCAGACGGGGACTTAGGACCCGGCACCGACTGGAGAGGAATCCCGAGGGGCCCCTCTCAACTCGCACGGAGAGTGGCCTTTCCTGAGGCCATGCGAGGGGGTCCCTGAGTTCCAAGTTGTAACTCGAGAGGTACCTGCAGCAACTTGAGAAAAACAAGGTGGTTCTCCCCTCCAGGCGAGATGAGGCCATTTTCTGCTGCGGCATCCTGAGAGAAATCACACCTTCCCTTCTGAACCTCAAAGGGTCCTTCACACCATTGCTGCAACTCAAGAAGTTCCCCGACATACCCGTCTCCACTCGAGAGGAACACTGAGGGTCCCACCACAACTCAAGAGGTGCCCCCTTTCCCCCTTATCCACTCCAGATGAGGGTTCCTTTCCCTGCTTTGTCAGGAAAGGATTCTGGCATTCCCATCGTACAGCAATAGGATGTGCTCTCAACAGGAATGCCGAGAGGAGCTCCAGGGGTCGTGCCACCATTCCATAAGACCCCTCAAATGTCTCAGCTCACTCCAGATGAACCTGATTTCCCTGCCCTGCCTCGAAGGTCACCCCGAGCATCGAATCACACCATAGTGGCATGTGCGACAGCCCTGTGGCACCTCAAGGGAAAGCCACAGATCCCTGTGTCAACTCTTCGGGAAGACTGACACTGCTGCTACAGCTCGGGAGGAAACCGGACGTGTATGTCCACTCGAGAAGAGTCCTGATTCTCCTGTGGAGACTTCTGAGGAAACCCAAGATCCATGTCAGATCTGGAGAGGAAACCTCAGGTTCTGGCCGTAGTTCAAGACGAGGACCTAGGACCCGACACTGACTGGACCTGACACTGCTCCAGATGAGGGTTCCTTTCCCTGCTTCGTTTGGGAAGAATTCTGGTGTTCCCGTTTCACAGCAAGAGGTGGCACTCTCAACAGGAAAGCCGAGAGGAAATCCAGGGGTCATGCCACCATTCCAAAAGACCCCCAAATGTCTCAGTTCACTCCAGAGGAACCTGATTTCCCTGCACTGCCTCGAAGGTCACCCCGATCATCGAATCACACCACGGTGGCACGTGCAACAGCCCTGTAGCACCTCGAGAGAAAGCCAAAGATCCCTGTGTCAACTCGTCGGGAAGCCAGACACTGCTGCTACAGCTCGGGAGGAAAGCGGACATGTTTGTCTCCACACGAGATGAGACCTGACTCTCCTGTGGAGACTCCAGAAGAACCCCAAATTCCATGTCAGCACTGGAGAGGAAAACTCAGGTTCTGGCCGCAGTTCCAGATGAAGACCTGGGACCCGACACTGACCTGAGAGGAATCCCGAGGGGACCATCACAACTCGCATGGAGACTGGTCTTTCCTGAGGCCATGACAGCGGGTCCCGGAGGTCCCCGTCGTAACTCGAGAGGGACTTGCCGAAACTCGAGAAAAACCAGGAGGTTCTCCCCTTCAGGCGAGATGAGGCCGTTTTCTTCACGGCATCCCGATAGAAATCACGCCTTCCCTCCTGAACCTCAAAGGGTCCTTCACACCCTTGCTGCAAATCAAGACATTCCCCGAAATACCCGTCTCCACTCGAGAGGAACACTGAGGGTCCCACCACAACACAAGAAGAGCCCCCTTTCCCCCTCCTCCTCTCCAGATGAGGGTTCCTTTCCTTACTTAGTCTGGAAAGGATTCTGGCATTCCCGTCACACAGCAAGAGGACTTGTTCTCATCAGGAAAGTCGAGAGGAACTCCAGGGGTCGTGCCAGCATTCCAAAAGACCCCCAAATGTCTCAGTCCACTCCAGATGAACCTCATTTCCCTGAACTGCCTCAAAGATCACCCCAAGCATCGAATCACACATGGTGGCAGGTGCAACAGCCCATTGGCACCTCGAGGGAAAGCTGCAGATCCTTGTGTTAACTTGTCGGGAAGCCTGACACTGCTGCTACAGCTCGGGAGGAAAACGGACGTGCATGCCTCCACTCAAGAAGTGTCCCGACTCTCCTGTGGAGACTCCAGAGGATCCCCAAGATCGATGTCAGCACTGGAGAGGAAACCTCAGGTTCTGGCCGCAGTTCCAGATGACGACCTAGGACCCGACACTGACTGGAGAGAATTCCCGAGGGACCCCTCACACCTCGCATGGAGACTGGTCTTTCCTGAAGCCACCTGAGTGGTTCCCTGAGGTCCCCATTGTAACTCGAGAGGGACCTGCCACAACTCGAGAAAAACCAGGAGGTTCTCCCCTGCAGCCAAGATGAGGCTCTTTTCAGCTGTGGCATCTCAAGGGAAATCACTCCATCCCTCTTTGAACCTTGCAAGGGTCCTTCCCACAATTGCTGCAACTCAAGAAGTTCCCCGCCATACCCGTCTCCCCACGGGAGGAACACCGAGGGTCCCGGCACAACTCAAGAGGAGACATGTGTCCCCCTCGTGAGCTCGAGATGAGGGTTCCTTTCCCTGCTTCGGTGGGAAAGGATTCCCCCTGTTCCCATTGCATCTCAAGAGGTGGCGCTCTCAACAGGAAAGCCGAGATCTCCAGGGGTCTTGGAAACATACTAAAAGTCCCCCAGATGTCTCAGTCCACTCCAGATAAACCTGATTTCCCTGCACTACCTCGAGTGTAACCCGCGTATCGCCTCACACCACGGTGGCTCATGCCACAGCCCTGTGGCATCTCGAGGGAAAGACAGAGATCCCTGGATCAAAACGACGGGAAGACTGAAACTGCTGCTACAGCTCAGGAGAAAAGCGGACATGCATGTATCCATAGGAGACGAGGCCTGACTCCCCTGAGGAGACTCCAGAGGAACCACAAGATCCATGTCAGCACTAGACGGAAACCTCAGGTTCCAGCTTTGGCTCCAGATGGGGACTTAGGACCCGGCACCGACAGGAGAGGAATCCCCAGGGGCCCCTCCCAACTCACATGGAGACTGCCCTTTCCTGAGGCCACGTGAGTGTTTCCCCGAGGTCCCTGTCATAACTCGAGAGGGACCTGTCAAAATTCGAGAGGAACCTGCCACAACTCGAGAAAAACCAGGAGATTCGCCCATCCAGGCGAGATGAGGCCGTATTCTGCTGCAGCATCCTGAGAGAAATCACGCCTTCCCTCCTGCATCTCCAAGGGTCCTTTACACCCTTGCTGTAACTCAAGAAGTTCTCCGACATACCCATCTCACGCGAGAGGAACACTGAGGGTCCCACCACAACTCAAGAGGAGCCCCCTTTCCCCCTCCTCCACACCAGATGAGCGCTCCTTTCCCTGCTTCGTCGAGAAAGGATTCCCGCCGTTCCCATCACATCTCAAGAGGTGGCTCTCTCAACAGGAATTCTGAGATCTCCAGGGGTCATGCCAACATACTAAAATTCCCCCAGATGTCTCAGTCCAATCCAGATGAACCTGATTTACCTGAACTACCTCGAGTGTCACCCGCATATTGCCTCACAACACAGTGGCTCCTGCCCTTGTCCTGTAGCATCTCAAGGGAAAGACAGAGATCCCTGGATCAACTCGACAGGAAGCCTGACATTGCTGCTACAGCTCGGGAGAAAAGAGGACGTGCATGTACCCACAGGAGATGAGGGCTGACTCCAGGGGGGAGACTCCAGAGGAACCCCAAGATCCATGCCAGCGCTGGGGAGGAAACCGCAGGTTCAAGCTTTGACTCCAGATGGGGACTCAGGACCTGGCACCGACTGCAAAGGAATCCCGAGGGGCCCTTCTCAACTCGCACGGAGACTGGACCTTTCCTGAGGCCACGCGAGTGGGTCCCAGACATCCCCGTCATATCTTGAGAGGGACCTGCTACAACACGAGAAAAACCAGGAGGTACTCCCCATCAGGAGAGATGAGGCCGTTTTCTGCAGCGGCATCCCCAGTGAAATCACACCTTCCCTCCTGAACCACAAAGGGTCCTTCACACCTTTGCTGCCACTCAAGAAGTTCCCTGCCATACCAGTCTCCCCTTGAGAGGAACACTGAGGGTCCCACCACAACTCAAGAGGAGCCCCCATTCCCCCTTGTCCACTCCAGATGAGGGTTCCTTTCCCTGCTTCATCAGCATAGGATTCTGGCGTTCCCCTCACACAGCAAGAGGATGTGCTCTCAACAGAAATGTCGAGAGGAACTCCAGGGTTCGTGCCACCATTCCGAAAGACCCCCAAATGTCTCAGTCCACTCCAGAGGAACCTGATTTCCCTGCACTACCTCGAAGGTCACCCTGAGCATCGAATCACACCACGGTGACATGTACGACAGCACTGTGGAACCTTGAGGGAAAGCCACAGATCCCTGTGTCAACTCGTGGGGAAGCCTGACACTGCTGCTACAGCTCAGGATCAAAACGGACGTGTATGTTTCCACTCGAGAAGAGTCCTGATTCTCCTGTGGAGACTCCAGAGGAACCCCAAGATCCATGTCAGCACTGGAGAGGAAACCTCAGTTTCTGGCCGCAGTTCCAGTCAAGGACCTAGGACCCGACACTGACTGGAGAGGAATCCCGAGGGGCCTCTTGCAACTCGCATGGAGACTGGTCTTTCCTGAGACCACATCAGCAGGTCCCTGAGGTCCCCGTCATAACTCGATAGGGACCTGCTGCAAAGCGACAAATACCATGAGGTTCTTTCCCTGCAGGCGATATGAGGCCCTTTTCTGCTGCGGCATCTCGAGGGAAATCATGCCTTCCCTCTTGAACCTCGCAAGGGTAATTCCCACCCTTGCTGCAACTCAAGAAGTTCGCCGACATATCCGTTCCCATGTGGGAGCAACACCCAGTGTCCCGGCACATCTCAGGAGGAGCCCCATTTCACCCTCTTGAGCTCGAGATGAGGGTCCCTTTCCCTGCTTCGTCGGGAAAGGCTTCCCGCCATTCCCATCGCATCTCAAGAGGTGGCACTCTCAACAGGAAAGCCGAGATCTCCAGGGGTCGTGCCAACATACTAAAAGTCCCCGAGATGTCTCAGTCCTCTCCAGATGAACCTGATTTCCCTGCACTACCTCGAGTGTCACCGTGTATCGACTCACACCACAGTGGCTCTTGCCACTGCCCTGTGGGATCTCGAGGGAAAGACAGAGATCCCTGGGTCAACTTGACGGGAAGCCTGACACTGCTGCTACAGCTTGGGAGGAAAGCGGACGTGCATGTAACCACAGGAAACGAGGCCTGACTCCCCTGGGGAGACACCAGAGGAACCCCAAGATCCATGCCACCACTAGAGAGGAAACCTCATGTTCCAGCTTCAGCTCCAGACAGTGACTTAGGACCCGGCACTGATTGGAGAGCAGTCCCGAGGGGCTCCTCTAACCTCGCACGGAGACTGGCCTTTCCTGAGGCCACACGAGCGGATCCCTGAGGTCCCCGTCGTAACTCGTGAGGGACCTGCCGAAACCCGAGAAAAACCAGGAGGTTCTCCCCTCCAGGCGAGATGATTCCGTTTTCTGCTGTGGCATCACGAGAGAAATCACATTTTCCCTCCTGAACCTCAAAGGGTCCTTCACAGCCTTGCTGCATCTCAAGAAGTTCCCCGACATAACCATCTCCCCTCGAGAGGTACACTGATGATTCCACCACAACTCCAGAGGAGCCCCCTTTGCCCCTCCTCCACTCTAGATGAGCGTTCCTTTCCCTGCTTCATTGAGAAAGGATTCTGGCATTCCTGTCGCACAGCTAGAGGACGTGCTTTCAACAGGACAGTCGAGAGGAACTCTACCGGTAGTGCCACTTTTCCAAAAGACCCCCAATGACTCAGTACACTCCAGATGAACCTGATTTCCCTGCCCTGCCTCGAAGATCACCCCAAGCTTCGAATCACATCATGGTGGCAAGTGCGACAACCCTATGGCACCTGCAGTGAAAGCCACAGATACCTGTATCAACCCATCGGGAAGTCTTAAACTGCTGCTACAGCTCGGTAGGAAAATGGACGTGTATGTCTCCACTTGACAGGAGTTCTGACTCTCCTGTGGAGACTCTAGATGAACCCCAAGATCCATGTCAACACTGGAGAGGAAACCTCAGTTTCTGGCAGCAGATCCAGACGAGAACCTAGGACCCAACACTGATTGGAGAGGAATCCCGAGAGGCCATTCCAAATTCGCATGGAGACGGGCCTTTCCTAGGGCAAGCGACGGGTCCCTGAGGTCCCCGTCATAACTTGAGAGGGATCTGCCGCAACTCGTTGAAAACCACGAGGTTCTCCCCTCCAGGCGAGTTGAGGCCGTTTACTGCTGCGGCATCCCGAAAGAAAGCACACCTTCCCTCCTGAACATCAAAGAGTCCTTCACACCCTTGCTGCAATTCAAGAAGTTCCCCGACATACCCGTCTTCACTGGAGAAGAACACTGAGGGTCCCACAAAAACTCAAGCAGGGCTCCATTTCCCCCTCTTCCGCTCCAGATGAGGGTTCCTTTCCCTGCTTGGTCGGGAAAGGACTCTGGCATTCCCATCACACTGCAAGAAGACGTGCTCTCAAAAGGAAAGACGAGAGGAACTCCAGAGGTGGTGCCACCATTCCAATAGACCCCCAAATGTCTCAGTCCACTCCAGATGAACCTGATTTCCCTGCACTACCTCGAAAGTCACTCCGAGCATCTAATCACACCATGGTCACACGTGCGCAGCCCTGTGGCACCTCGAGGGAAAGCCACACATCCCTGTGTCAAGACGTCAGGAAGCCTGACACTGCTGCTGCAGCTCGGGAGGAAAGTGGACGTACATGTAACCACAGAAAATGAGGGATGACTCCCCTGGGGAGACTCCAGAGGAACCCCAAGATCCATGCCAGCCCTGGAGAGGAAATCTCAGGTTCTGGCCGCAGTTACAGAAGAGGACCTAGTACCCGACACTGACAGGAGACAAATCCTGAGGGGTCCCTGGCAGCTCGTATGGAGACTGGTCTTTCCTGAGGCCACGCCAGCGGGTCCCTGAGGTCCCATCTTAACTCGAGAGGGACTTGCCGCAACTCGAGAAAAACCAGGAGGTTCTCCCCTGCAGGCGAGATGAGGCCCTATTCTGCTGTGGCATCACGAGGGAAATCACGCCTTCCCACTTGAACCTCGCAAGTATCCTTCCCACCCTTGCTGCAACTCAAGAAGTTCCCCGACATACCAGTCCCCACACAGGAGGAGCACTCAGGGTCCCGGCAAACCTCAGGAGGAGTCCCGTCTCCCCATCGTGAGCTCCAGATGAGAGTCTATTTCCCTGCTTCGTTGGGAAAGCATTCCCGCCTTTCCCGTCACATCTCAAGTGGTGGTGCTCTCAACAGGAAAGCTGAGATCTCCATGGGTCGTGCCATCACACTTAAAGGCCCCCAGATGTCTCAGTCCACTCCAGATGAACCTGATTTCCCTGCACTGCCTCAAGTGTCACCTGCGTATCGCCTCAAACCACGGTGGCTTGTGCCACAGGCCTGTGGCATCTCGAGGGATAGACAGAGACCCTGGGGTCAAGTCGAAGGGAAGCCTGACACTGCAGCTACAGCTTGGGAGGAAAGTGGACGTGCATGCAACCACAGGATACGAGGACTGACTGACCTTGAGAGACTCCACAGAATCCCCAAGTTCCATGCAAGCACTGGAGAGTAAACCTCAGGTTCCAGCTTCAGCTCCAGATCGGGACTTAGGACCTGGCAACGACTGGAGAGAAATCCCGAGGAGCCCCTCTCAACTTGCACAGAGACTGGCCCTTCCTGAGGCCACGCGAGAGGATCCCTGAATTCCCCATCGTAACTCGAGAGGGACCTGCCGCAACTCGAGAAAAACCCGGAGGTTCTCCCCTCCAGGCGAGATGAGGCATTTTTCTGCTGCGACATCCGAAGAGAAAACCGGCCTTCCCTCCTGAACCTCACAGGGTCCTTCACAGCCTTGCTACAACTCAAGAAGTTCCCCGACATAATCATCTCCAGCCGAGAGGAACACTGAGGGTCCCACCACAACTCAAGAGGAGTCCCCTTTCCCCCTCCTCCGCTCCCGATGAGGGATCGTTTCCCTGCTTTGACAGGAAAGGATTCTGGCGTTCTCGTCGCACAGCAAGAGGGCGTGCTCTCAACAGGAAAGTCCAGAGGAACTCCAGGGTCATGCCACCATTCCCAAAGACCTGCAAATGTCTCAGTCCAGTCCAGATGAACCTGATTTCCCTCCGCTGCCTCGAAGGTCACCCTGAGCATAGAATCACACCACAGTAGCATTTGGGACAGCCCGGTGGCACCTCGAGGGAAAGCCACAGATCCCTGTATCAACGCGTCGGTAAGCCTGACACTGCTGCTACAGCTTGGGAGGAAAACGGAGGTGCATGTCTCCACTTGAGAAGAGTCCTGACTCTCCTGTGGAGACTCCAGAGGACGCCAAGATCCATGTCAGCACTGGAGAGGAAACCTCAGGTTCTGGCTTCAGTTCCAGACAAGTACTTAGGACCCGACACTGACTGGACAGGAATCCCGAGGAGCCCCTCACAACTCGTATGGAGATTGGTCTTTCCTGAGGACATGCCAGCAGGTCCCTGAGGTCCCCGTCGTAACTCGAGAGGGACCTGCCGCAACTCGAGAAAAACCAGGAGGTTCTCCCCTGCAGGCGAGATGAGGCCCTTTTCTGCTGTGGCATCACGAGGAAATCAGGCCTTCCAACTTGAACCTCGCAAGCGTCCTTCCAACCCTTGCTGCAACTCAAGAAGTTCCCCGACATACCAGTCCCCACGCGGGAGGAACACTAAGGGTCGTGGCACACCTCAGGAGGAGCCTCGTTTCCCCCTCGTGAGCTCGAGATGAGGGTTCCTTTCCCTGCTTCGTCTTGAAAGGATCCCCGCATTTCCCGTCATGTCTCTAGAGGTGGCACTCTCAAGAGAAAAGCCGAGATCTCCAGGGGTTGTGCCAACATACTAAAAGTCCCCCAGATGTCTCAGTCCATTCCAGATGAGCCTGATTTCCCTGCACTACCTCGAGTGTCACCAGCGTAACGCCTCCCACCATGGTGGCTCATGCCACAGCCCTATGGCATCTCGAGGGAAAGACAGAGATCCCTGGGTCAAATCGATGGGAAGTATGACTATGCTGCTACAGCTCAGAAGGAAAGCGGATGAGCATGGAACCACAGGAGATGAGGCCTGAGTCCCCTGGGGAGACTGCAGAGGAACCCCAAGATCCATGCCAGCACTGGAGAGGAAACCTCAGGTTCCAGCTTTGGCTGCAGATGGGGACTTATGACTGGGCACGGAATGAAGAGGAATCCCAAGGGGCCCCTCCCAACTCGCACGGAGACTGGCCTTTCCTGAGGCCACGCAAGCGGGTCCCTGAGGTCCCCATCATAACTCGAGAGGGACCTGCCGCAACTCGAGAAAAACCAGGAGGTTCTCCCCTCCAGGCGAGATGAGGCCGTTTTCTGCTGCGGCATCCCAAGAAGAAACCGGCCTTCCCTCCTGAACCTCAAAGGGTCCTTCATAGCCTTGCTACAACCCAAGAAGTTCCCCGACATAACCATCTCCACACGAGAGGAACACGGAGGGTCCCACCACAACTCAAGAGGAGCCCCCTTTCCCTTTCCTCCACTCCCGATGAGGGATCCTTTCCCTGCTTTGACAGGAGAGGATTCTGGCGTTCCCGTTGCACAGCAAGAGGGTGTGCTCTCAACAAGAAAGTCGACAGGAACTCCAGGGGTCATGCCACCATTCCAAAAGACCCCCAAATGACTCAGTCCACTCCAGATGAACCTGATTTCCCTGCACTGCCTCGAAAGTCACCCTGAGCATCAAATCACACCACGGTGGCATCTGTGACAGCCCTGTGGCACCTCGAGGGAAAGCCACAGATCCCTGTGTCAACGCGTCGGGAAGCCTGAAACTGCTGCTACAGCATGGGAGGAAAACAGACGTGTATGTCTCCACTTGAGAAGAGTCCTGACTCTCCTGTGGAGACTCCAGAGGAACCCCAAGATCCATGTCAGCACTGGAGAGGAAACCTCAGGTTCTAGCTGAGGTTCCAGACGAGTACCTAAGACCCGACACTGGCTGGACAGGAATCCCGAGGGGACCCATCGAAATTCGTATGGAGACTGGTCTTTCCTGAGGCCACGCCAGCGGGTCCCTGAGGTCCCCGTTGTAACTCGAGAAGGACCTCCCGCAACTCGAGAAAAACCAGGAGGTTCTCCCCTCCAGGCGAGATGAGGCCGTTTTCTGCTGCAGCATCCCAAGAGAAAACCGGCCTTCCCTCCTGAACCTGAAAGGGTCCTTTACAGCCTTGCTACCACCCAAGAAGTTCCGTGACATAACCATCTCCACTGGAGAGGAACACTGAGGGTCCCACCACAATTCAAGAGGAGCCCTCCTTTCCCCCTCCTCCACTCCACATGAGAGGCCGTTTTCTGCTGCAGCATCCCAAGAGAAAACCGGCCTTCCCTCCTGAACCTGAAAGGGTCCTTTACAGCCTTGCTACCACCCAAGAAGTTCCGTGACATAACCATCTCCACTGGAGAGGAACACTGAGGGTCCCACCACAATTCAAGAGGAGCCCTCCTTTCCCCCTCCTCTGCTCCACATGAGGGATTCTTTCCCTGCTTCCACAGGAAAGGATTCTGGCATTCCCGTCACACAGCAAGAGGGCGTGCTCTCAAGAGGAAAGTCAGGAGGAAATTTAGGGGTCGTGCCAACATTCCAAAAGATCCCCAAATGTCTCAGTGCACTACAGATGAAACTGATTTCCCTGCACTGCCTCGAAGGTTACCCAGAGTAACGAAACACACCCCGGTGGCATCTGACAGCCCTGTGGCACCTCGAGCGACAGTCACAGATCCCTGTGTCAACTCGTCTGGAAGCCTGACACTGCTACTACAGCTTGGGAGGAAAACGGACGTGTATGTTACCACTTGAGAAGAGTCCTGACTCTCCTTTGTAGACTCCAGAGGAACCCCAAGATCCATGTCAGCACTGGAGAGGAAACCTCAGGTTCTGGCTGCAGTTCCAGACGAGTACCTAGGACCCAACACTGACTGGACAGGAATTCCGAGAGGCCCCTCGCAACTCTTATGGAGACTGATCTTTCCTGAGGCCACGCCAGCGGGTCCCTGAGGTCCCCATCGCAACTCAAGAGGGACCTGCTGCAACTCGAGAAAAACCAGGAGGTTCTCCCCTGCAGGCGAGATGAGGCCCTTTTCTGCTGTGGCATCACGAGGAAATCAGGCCTTCCAACTTGAACATCGCAAGCGTCCTTCCCACCCTTGCTGCAACTCAAGAAGTTCCCCAACATACCAGTCCCCACGCGGGAGGAACACTAAGGGTCCCGGCACACCTCAGGAGGAGCCTCGTTTCCCCATCATGAGCTCGAGATGAGGGTCTTTTTCCCTGCTTCGGCGGGAAAGGATTCCCGCCGTTCCCATCACATCTCAAGAGGTGGTGCTCTAAACAGGAAAGCCGAGATCTCCAGGGGTTGTGTCAACATACTAAAAGTCCCCCAGATGTCTCAGTCCACTCCAGATGAACCTGATTTTCCTACACTACCTCGAGTGTCACCTGTGTATTGCCTCACACCATGGTGGCTCGTGCCACAGGCCTGTGGCATCTCGAGGGAAAGACAGAGATCCCGGGGTTAAGTTGAGGCGAAGCCTTACACTTCAGCTACAGCTCGTGAGAAAAGTGGATGTNCCCAGATGTCTCAGTCCACTCCAGATGAACCTGATTTTCCTACACTACCTCGAGTGTCACCTGTGTATCGCCTCACACCACGGTGGCTCGTGCCACAGGCCTGTGGCATCTCGAGGGAAAGACAGAGATCCCGGGGTTAAGTTGAGGCGAAGCCTTACACTTCAGCTACAGCTCGTGAGAAAAGTGGATGTGCATGCCACCACAGGAGACGAGTCCTGACTCCCCTTGAGAGATTCCAGAGAAACCCCAAGTTCCATGCCAGCACTGGAGAGGAAACCTCAGGTTCCAGCTTCGGCTCCAGACGGGGACTTAGGACCCGGCACCGACTGAAGAGGAATCCCGAGGAGCCCCTCTCAACTGGCTCAGAGACTGGCCTTTGCTGAGGCCACGCGAGAGGGTCCCTGAGGTCCCGGTGATAAGTCAAGAATGACTTGCCGCAACTCGAGAAAAACCAGGAGGTTCTCCCCTCCAGATGAGTTGAGGCCGTTTTCTGCTGCGGCATCCCAAGAGATAACCGGCCTTCCCTCCTGAACCTCAAAGGGTCCTTCACAGCCTTGCTAAAAATGAAGAAGTTCCCCGACATAACCATCTCCATCGAGAGGAACACTGAGGGTCTGACCACAAATCAAGACGAGCCCCCATTCCCCCTCCTCTGATGCCGATGTGGGATCCTTTCCCTCCTTTGACAGGAAAGGATTCTGGCATTACCGTCACACAAAAAAGGGGATGCTCTCAACAGGAAAGTCGACAGGAACTCTAGGCTTCATGCCACCATTCCAAAAGACCCCCAAATATCTCAGTCCACTCCAGATAAACCTGATTTCCCTGCACTGCCTCGAAGGTCACCCTGAGCATTGAATCACACCACAGTGGCATCTGCAACTGCCCTGTGGCACCTCGAGGGAAAGCCACAGATCCCTGTGTCAACTCGTCGGGAAGCCTGACACTGCTGCTACAGACTGGGAGGAAAACGGACGTGTATGTCTCCACTTGAGAAGAGTCTTGACTCTCCTGTGGAGACTCCAGAGGAACCCCAAGATCCATGTCAGCACTGGAGAGGAAACCTCAGGTTCTGGATGTAGTTCCAGATGAGTACCTAGGATTCGACAATGACTGTGCAGGAATCCCATGGGGCCCCTCGCGACTCGTATGGAGACTGGTCTTTCCTGAGGCCATGTCAGCGGGTCCCTGAGGTTCCCATCGTAACTCGAGAGGGACCTGCCTCAACTCAAGAAAACCCAGGAGGTCCTCCCCTCCAGGTGAGATGAGGCCGTTTTCTGCTGCTGCATTCCAAGAGAAAACCGGCCTTTACTCCTGAACCTCAAAGGGCCCTTCACAGCCTTGCTACAACCCAAGAAGTTCCCTGACATAACCACCTCCATTTGAGAGGAACAATGTGGGTCCCACCACAACTCAAGAGGAGCCCCCTTTCCCCCTCCTCCGCTCCTGATGAGGGATCCTTTCCCTGCTTCGACAGGAAAGGCTTCTGGCATTCCCGTCAAACAAAAGAGGGCGTGCTCTCAACAGGAAAGTCGAGAGGAATTCCAGGGATCATGCCACCATTCCAAAAGACCTCCAAATGTCTCTGTCCACTCCAGATGAAACTGATTTCCCTGCACTGCCTCAAAGGTCACCCTGAGCATCGAATCACACCACGGTGGTATCTGCGACAGCCCTGGGGCACCTCGAGGGAAAGACACAGATCCCTGTGTCAACTCGTCGGGAAGCCTGACACTGCTGCTACAGCTTGGGAGGAAAACGGACGTGTATGTCTCCACTTGAGAAGAGTCCTGACTCTCCTGTTGAGACTCCAGAGGAACCCCAAGATCCATGTCAGTACTAGAGAGGAAACCTCAGGTTCTGGCTGCAGTTCCAGACGAGTACTTGGGATCCGTCACTGACTGGACAGGAATCCCTTGTGGCCCCTCGCAACTCGTATGGAGACTGGTCTTTCCTGGGGCCACACCAGTGGGTCCCCGAGGTCCTCATCATAACTCAAAAGGGACCTGCTGCAACTCGAGAAAAACCAGGAGGTTCTCCCCTGCAGGCGAGATGAGGCCCTTTTCTGCTGTGGCATCACGAGGGAAATCACGCCTTCCCACTGGAACCTCGCAAGCGTCCTTCCCACCATTGCTGCAACTCAAGAAGTTCCGCGACATACCAGTCCCCATGCGGGAGGAACACTAAGGGTCCCGGCACACCTCAGGAGGAGCCTCGTTTCCCCATCATGAGCTCCAGATGACGGTCTTTTTCCCTGATTCGTCGGGAAAGGATTCCCGCCGTTCCTATCACAACTCAAGAGGTGGCGCTCTCAACAGAAAAGCCGAGATCTCCAGGGTTCGTGACAACATACTAAAAGTCCCCCAGATGTCTCAGTCCACTCCAGATGAACCTGATTTCCCTGCACTACCTCGATTATCACCTGCGTATCACCTCACACCATGGTGGCTCGTGCCACAGGCCTGTGGCATCTCGAGGGAAAGACAGAGATCCCGGGATCAAGTCGAGGGGAAGCCTGACACTGCAGCTAGAGCTCGCGAGGAAAGCGGACATGCATGCAATGACAGGAGACGAGGCCTGACTCCCCTTGAGAGACTCCAGAGAAACCCCAAGTTCCATGCCAGCACTGGAGAAGAAACCTCAGGTTCCAGCTTCCTCTCCATTCGGGGACTTAGGACCCGGCACCGACTAGAGAGGTATCTCGAGGAGCCCTTCTCAACTCACACAGAGACTGGCCTTTCCTGAGGCCACGCGAGAGGGTCCCTGAGGTCCCCATGGTACCTCGAGAGGGACCTGACGCAACTCGAGAAAGACCAGGAGGTTCTCCCCTCCAGGCGAGATGAGGCACTTTACTGCCGTGGCATCACGAGGGAAATCACGCCTTCCCACTTGAACCTCGCAAGTGTCCTTCCCACCCTTGGTGCAACTCAAGAAGGTCCCAACATACCAGTCCCCACGCGGGAGGAACACTAAGGGTCCCAGCACTCCTCTGGAGGAGCCTCGTTTCCCCATTGTGAGCTCGAGATGAGGGTCTTTTTCCCTGCTTTGGCGGGAAATGATTCCCGCCCTTCTGGTCACATCTCAAGAGGTGGCGGTCTCAACAGGAAATCCGAGATCTCCAGGGGCCGTGCCAACATACCAAAAGTCCCCCAGATGTCTCAGTCCACTCTAGATGAACCTGATTTCCCTGCACTGGCTCGAGTGTCAACTGCGTATCGCTTCACACCACGTTGGCTCATGCCACAGGCCTGTGGCATCTCGAGGGAAAGACAGAGATCCCGGGGTCAAGTCGATGGGAAGGCTGACACTGCAGCTACAGCTCAGGAGGAAAGCGGATGTGCATGCAACCACAGGAGACAAGGCCTGACTCCCCTTGAGAGACTCCAGAGAAACCCCAAGTTCCATGCCAGCACTGGAGTAGAAACCTCAGGATCCATCTTCGGCTCCACATGGGGTCTTAGACCCGGCAATGACTGGAGAGGAATCCCATGGAGCCCCTCTCAACTCGTACGGAGACTGGCCTTTCCTGAGGCCACACGAGAGAGTCCCTGAGGTCCCCATCGTAACTCGAGAGGGACCTGCCACAACTCGAGATAAACCAGGATGTTCTCCCCTCTAGGCGAGATGAGGCCGTTTTCTGCTGCAGCATCCAAGAGAAAACCGGCCTTCCCTCATGAACCTCAAAGGGTCCTTCTCAGCCTTACTACAACCCAAGAAGTTCCCCAACATAACCATCTCCACTCGAGAGGAACACTGAGAGTCCCACCACAACTCAAGAGGAGCCCCATTTCCCCCTCCTCTGCTCCTGATGAGGGATCCTTTCCCTGCTTCTACAGGAAAGGATTCTGGCGTTCCCGTCGCACAGCAAGAGGGCATGCTCTCAACATGAAAGTCGAGAGGAACTCCAGGGGTCATGTCACCATTCCAAAAGACCCCCAAATGTCTCAGTCCACTCCAAATGAACCTAATTTCCATGCACTGCCTCGAAGGCCAACCTGAGCATCGAATCACACCACGGTCTTATCTGTGCCAGCCCTGTGGCACCTCGAGGGAAAGCCACAGATCCCTGTGTCAATGCGCCGGGAAGCCTGACACTGCTGCTACAGCTTGGGAGGAAAACGGACGTGTATGTCTCCACCTGAGAAGAGTCCTGACTCTCCTGTGGAGACTCCAGAGGAACCCCAAGACCCATGTCAGCACTGGAGAGGAAACCTCAGGTTCTGGCTGCAGTTCCAGATGAGTACGTAGGACCTGACACTGACTGGACAGGAATCCCGAGAGGGCCCTCGCAACTCGTATAGAGACTGGTCTTTCCTGGGGCCATGCCAGCAGGTCCCTGAGGTCCTCGTCGCAACTCGAAAGGGACCTGCTGCAACTCGAGAAAAACCAGGAGGTTCTCCCCTGCAGGCGAGATGAGGCCCTTTTCTGCTGTGGCATCATGAGGGAAATCACACCTTCCCACTTAAACCTCGCAAGCGTCCTTCACACCATTGCTGCAAATCAAAAAGTTCCCCGACATACCCATCCCCACGCGGGAGGAACACTAAGGGTCCTGGGACACCTCAGGAGGAGCCTTGTTTCCCCATCATGAGCTTGCGATGAGGGTCTTTTTCCCTGCTTCGGCGGGAAATGATTCCCGCCGTTCTGGTCACATCTCAAGAGGTGGCGCTCTCAACAGGAAAGCCGAGATCTCCAGGGGTCATGCCAACATACTAAAAGTCCCCCAGATGTCTCAGTCCACTCTAGATGAACCTGATTTCCCTGCACTCCTTTGAGTGTCACCCGCGTATCGCCTCACACCACGGTGGCTCGTGCCACAGGCCTGTGGCATTTCAAGGGAAAGCCAGAGATCTCGGGGTCAAGTCGATGGGAAGACTGACATGGCAGCTACAGCTCGGGAGGAAAGCAGACGTGCATGCAACCACAGGAGACGGGGCCTGACTCCCCTGGGGATCGCCTCACACCACGGTGGCTCGTGCCACAGGCCTGTGGCATTTCAAGGGAAAGCCAGAGATCTCGGGGTCAAGTCGATGGGAAGACTGACATGGCAGCTACAGCTCGGGAGGAAAGCAGACGTGCATGCAACCACAGGAGACGGGGCCTGACTCCCCTGGGGAGACTCCAGAGAAACCCCAAGTTCCATGCCAGCACTGGAAAGGAAAACTCAGGTTCCTGCTTCAGCTCCAGATGGGGACTTAGGACCCAGCTCCGACTGGAGATGAATCTTGAGGGGCCCCTCTCAACTCGCACGGAGACTGGCCTTTCCTGAGGCCACGTGATCAGGTCCCTGAGGTCCCCGTCGTAACTCAAGAGAGACCTGCCGCAACTCGAGAAAAACCAGGAGATTCTCCACTCCAGGCCAGATGAGGCCGTTTTCTGCTGCGGCATCCCGAGAGAAATCACGCCTTCCCTCCGGAACCAAAACTCGCATGGAGACTGGACTTTCCTAAGGCCATGCCAGCGGGTCCCTGAGGTACCCAACGTAACTCAAGAGGGACCTGCTGCAACTCGAGAAAAACCAGGAGATTTTCCCCTGTAGGCGAGATGAGGCCCTTTTCTGCTGCAGCATCTCGAGGGAAATCAGGTCTTCCCTCTTGAACCTCGCAAGGGTCCTTCCCACCCTTGCTGCAACTCAAGAAGTTCCCCGACATACACGTCCCCACACCAGGAGGAGCACCGAGGGTCCTGGGACAACTCAGGAGGAGCCCCGTTTCCCCCGCGTGAGCTCGAGATGAGGGTCCCTTTCCCTGCTTCGTCAGGAAAGGATTCCCGCCATTCCCTTCACATCTCAAGATGTGGCGCTCTCAACAGGAAAGCCGAGATCTCCAGGGGTTGTGTGTACATACTAAAAGTCCCCCAGATGTATCAGTCCACTCCAGATAAACCTCATTTCCCTGCACTACCTCGAGTGTCACCCGCGAATAGCCTTTCACCACGGTGGCTCGTGTCACAGCCCTCTAGTATCTCGAGGGAAAGACAGAGATCCCTGTGTCAACTCGATGGGAAGCCTGACACTGCTGCTAGAGCTCGGGAGGATAGCAGACATGCGTGTAACCACAGGAGACCTTGCCTGACTCCCCTGGGGAGACTCCAGAAGAACCACAACATCCATGCCAGCACTGGAGAGGAAACCTCAGGTTCCAGCTTTGACTCCAGACAGGGAGTTAGGACCCGGCACCAACTTTAGAGGAATCCCATGGGAACCCTCTCAACTTGCACAGAGACTGGCCTGTCCTGAGGTCATGCGAGTGGGTCCCTGAGGTCCCCGTCGTAACTCGAGAGGGACCTGCTGAAACTCGAGAAACACCAGGAGGTTCTCCCCTCCAGGCGAGATGAGGCCGTTTTCTGCTGCAGCATCCCGAGAGAAATCACGCCTTCCTTCCTGAACGTCAAAGGGTCCTTCACACCCTTGCTGAAACTCAAGAAGTTCCCCGACATACCCGTCTCCACTCGAGAGGAACACTGATGGGCCCACCACAACTCAAGAGGGGCCCCCTTTCCCCCTCCTCCGCTCCAGACGAGGGTTCCTTTCTCTGCTTTGTCGGGAAAGGATTTCCGCCATTTCCGTCGCATCTCAAGATGTGGCACTCTCAACAGGAAAGCGGAGATCTCCTGGGGTCGGCCCAACATACTAAAAGTCCCCCAGATGTCTCCGTCCACTCCAGATGAAACTGATTTTCCTTCACTGCCTCGAAGGTCACCCTGAGCATCGAATCACACCATGGAGGCTTGTGCCACAGCTCTGTGGCATCTGGAGGGAAAGACAGAGATCCCTGGGTCAACTTGACGGGAAGCCTGACACTGCTGCTACAGCTCTGAAGGAAAGCGGACATGCGTGTAACCACAGGAGATGAGGCATGACTCCCCTGGGGAGACTCCAGAGGAACCCCAAGATCCAAGCCAGCACTGGAGAGGAAACCTCAGGTTCCAGCTTTGCCTCCAGATGGGGACTTAGGAACTGGCACTGACTGGAGAGGAATACCGAGGGAACCCTCTCAACTCGCACAGACACTGGCCTTTCCTGAGGCCACGCGAGAGGATACCTGTGGTCCTCGTCGTAACTCAAGAGGGACCTGCCATAACTCGAGAAAAACCAGGAGGTTCTCCCCTCCAGGTGAGATGAGGCCGTTTTCTGCTGCGGCATCCTGAGAGAAATCACGCCTTCCCTCCTGAACCTCAAAGGGTCCTTAACACCTTTGCTGCAACTAAAAATTTCCCCGACATACCCGTCTCCACTCGAGAGGAACACTGAGGGTGCCACCACAACTCAAGAGGAGCCCCCTTTCCCCCTTGTTCGATCCATATGAGGGTTCCTTTCCCTGCTTCATTGGGAAAAGATTCTGACATTCCTGTTGCATAGCAAGAGGACGTGCTCTCAACAAGAAAGTCGAAAGGAACTCCAGGGGTTATGACCACATTCCAAAAGACCCCCAAATGTCTCAGTCCACTCCAGATGAACCTGATTTCCCTACACTGCCTCGACGGTCACCCTGAGCATCGAATCACACCACGGTGGCACGTGCAAGAGCCCTGTGGCACCTCTAGGGAAAGACACAGATCCCTGTGTCAATGCGTCGGGAAGACTGACACTGCTGCAACAGCTCGGGAGGAAAACGGACGTGTATGTCTCCACTCGAGAAGAGTCCTGACTCTCCTGTGGAGACTCCAGAGGAACCCCAAGATCCATGTCAGCACTGGAGAGGAAACCTCAGGTTCTGGCCGCAGTTCCAGATGAGGACTTAGGACCCAACACTGACTGGAGAGGAATCCCGAGGGGCCCCTGGCAACTCGCATGGAGACTGGTCTTTCCTGAGGCCACACCAGCGGGTCCCTGTGGTCCCCGTCATAACTCGAGAGGGACCTCCTGCAACTCGAGAAAAACCAGGAGGTTCTCCCCTGCAGGCGAGGTGAGGCCCTTTTCTGCTGCAGCGCCTCAAGGGAAATTACACCTTCCCCCTTGAAACTCGCAAGGGTCCTTCCCAACCTTGTTGCAACTCAAGAAGTTCCCCAACATACCCATGTCCAGTCGAGAAGAACACCGAGGGTCCCGCCAAATTCAAGAGGAGCCCCGTTTGCCCCTCCTCTGCTCGAGATGAGGATTCCTTTCCCTGCTTCTTCGGGAAAGGTTTCCCGGCGTCCTGTCACATATCAAGAGCAGGCACTTTCAACAGGAATGTGAGAGGAACTCCAGGGGTCGTGCCACCATTCCAAAAGACCCCCAATGTCTCAGTCCACTCCAGATGAATCTGATTTCCCTGCCCTGCCTCGAAGGTCACCCAAGCATCGAGTCACACCATGGTGGAACATGCGACCATCCTGTGGCACCTCGAGGGAAAGCCACAGGTCCCTGTGTCAACTCGTTGTAAATACTGACACTGCTGCTACAGCCCAGGAGGAAAATGGACGTGTAGGTCTTCAGTTGAGAAGATGCCTGACTCTCCTGTGGAGACTCCAGAGGAACCGCAAGATCTATGTCAGCACTTGAGAGGAAACCTGAGGTTCTGGTCACAGATCAGGACAAGGATCTAGGACCCGATACTGACAAGAGAGGAATCCTGAGGGGCCCCTCGCAACTCACATGGAGACTGGTCTTTCCAGAGGCCATGCCAGCGGGTCCCTGAGGTCCCATCGTAACTCAAGAGGGACCAGCTGCAACTCGAGAAAAACAGGGAGGTTCTTCCCTGCAGGCGAGATGAGGCCCTTTTCTGCTGCGGCGTCTCGAGGAAAATCACGCCTTCCCTCTTGAACCTCACAAGGGTCCTTCCCACCCTTGTTGCAACTCAAGACGCTCCCCGACATATCCAACCCCATGCGGGAGGAACACTGAGGCTCCCGGCACAACTCAGGAGGAGACCCGTTTCCCCCTCGTGAGCTCGAGATGAGGGTCCCTTTCCCTGCTTCGTTGGGAAAGGATTCCTGCCCTTCCCATCGTATGTCAAGAGGTGGCACTCTCAACAGGAACCCCAAGATCTCCAGGGGTCATTCCAACATACTAACAGTACCCCAGATGTCTCAGTCCACTCCAGATGAACCTGATTTCCCTTCCCTATCTCGAGTGTCACCCGTGTTTCGCTCACACCACGGTGGCTGGTGTCACAGCCCTGTGGCATCTCGAGGGAAAGACAGAGATTCCTGGGTCAAGTCCACGGGAAGCCTGACACTGCTGCTAGAGCTTGGGAGGAAAGCGGACGTGTATGTAACCACAGGAGACGAGGCCTGACTCCCCTGGGGAGACTCCAGAGGAACCCAAAGTTCCATGCCAGGACTGGAGAGGCAACCTCAGATTCTAGTTTCGGTTCCAGACGTGGACCTAGGAACTGGCAGCGACTGGAGAGGAATCCTGAGGGTCCCCTCACAACTCGCCTGGAATCTGGCCTTTCCTGAGGCCACGCAAGCGATTCCCTGAGGTCCCCGTCATAACTCGAGAGGGACCTGCCGCAACTCGAGGAAAACCAGGAGGTTCACCCCTCCAGGCGAGATGAGGCTTTTCTGCTGCGGCATCCCGAGAGAAATCACGCTTTCCCTCCTGAACCTCAAAGGGTCCTTCACTCCCTTGCTGCAACTGGAGAAGTTCCCCCACATACCTGTCTCCACTCGAGAGGAACACAGAGGGTCCCATCGCAACTCAAGAGGAGACCCTTTTCCCCCTCCTCCACTCCAGATGAGGGTTCCTTTCACTGCTTCGTCGGGAAAGGATTCTGGCGTTCCTGAGGCACAACAAGAGGATGTGTTCTCAACAGGAATATCAAGAGGAATTCCAGGCGTCATGCCACTATTCCAAAAGGCCCCCAAATGTTTCAGTCCACTCCAGATGAACGTGATTTCCCTTACCTGCCTCGAAGGTCACCCCGAGCATTGAATCACACCATGGTGGCACGTGCAACAGTCCTGTGGCACCTCGAGGGAAAGTCACAGATCCCTGTGTCAACTCATCGGGAAGCCTGACACTACTGCTACACCTCGGGAGGAAAACGGACGTGCATGTCTCCACTCGAGAAGAGTTCTGACTCTCCTGTGGAGACTCCAGAGGAACCCCAAGATCCATGTCAGCACTGGAGAGGAAACCTCAGGTTCTGGCCGCAGTTCCAGACGAGGACCTAAGACCCGACACTGACTGGTGAAGAGTCCCGAGGGGCCCCTCGTACCTCACATGGAGACTGCTCTTTCCAGAAGCCACGCCAGCGGGTCCCTGAGGTCCCCGTCGTAACTCGAGAGGGACCTGCCGCAACCCGAGAAAAACCAGGAATTCTCCTCTGCAGACAAGATGAGCCCCTTTTCACCTGCGGCTTCTCGAGGGAAATCACGCCTTCCCTCTAGAACCTTGCAAGGGACTTTCCCACCCTTGCTGCAACTCAAGAAGTTCTCTGCATACCCGTCCCCACACAGAAGGAACTGCAAGGGTCCAGGCACAACTCTGGAGGAGCCCCGTTTCCCCCTCGTGAGCTCGAGATGAGGGTCCCTTTCCCTGCTTCGTCAGGAAAAGATTCCCACCAATCCCGTCGCATTTCAAGAGATGTGGCTTTCAACAGGATAGCCGAGATCTCCTGGGGTAGTGCCAACATACTAAAAGTCCCCAGAGGTCTCAGTCCACTCCAGATGAACCTGATTTCCCTGCCCTATCTCGAGTGTCAACCGCATATCGCCTCACACCACGGTGGCTCGTGCCACAGCCCTGTGGTATCTCAAGGGAAAGACAGAGATCCCTGGGACAACTTGACCAGAAGCCTGACACTGCAGCTACAGCTCGAGAGGAAAGTGGACGTGCATGTAACCACAGGAGATGAGGCCTGACTCCCCTGGGGAGACTCCAGAGGAACCCCAAGATCCATGCCAGCACCGGAGTGGAAAACTCAGGTCCCAGCTTCGGCTCCAGACGGGGACTTAGGAACCGGCTCCGAAAGGAGAGGAATCCCGAGGAGCTCCTCGCAACTCGCATGGAGACTGACCTTTCCTTAGGCCATGCGAGCAGGTCCCTGAGGTACCCGTTGTAACTCGAGAGGGACCTGCCGCAACTAGAGAAAAAGCAGGAGGTTCTCCACTCTAGGCGAGATGAGCCATTTTCTGCTGCGGCATCATGAGAGAAATCACGCTTTCCCTCCTGAACCTCAATGAGTCCTTCTCTCCCTTGCTGCAACAGGAGAAGTACCCCCACATACCCGTCTCCACTCAAGAGGAACACAGTGGGTCCCACCGCAACTCAAGAGGAGACCCGTTTCCCCCTCCTCCACTCCAGATGAGGGTTCCTTTCTCTGCTTCGTCGGGAAAGGATTCTGGCGTTCCTGAAGCACAGCAAGAGGACATGCTCTCAACAGGAATGTCAAGAGGAATTCCAGGCCTCGTGCCACCATTCCAAATGACGCCCAAGTGTCTCAGTCCCCTCCAGATGAACATGATATCCCTGCCCTGCCTCGAAGGTCACCCCGAGCATCTAGTCACACCACGGTGGCATGTGCGACTGTCCTGTGGCACCTCGAAGGAAAGCCACAGGTCCCTGTGTCAACTCGTTTTGAATACTGACAATGCTGCTACAGTTCAGGAGGAAAACGGACGTGTATCTCTCCAGTCGAGAAGAGTCCTGACTCTCCTGTGGAGACTCCAGAGGAACCCCAAGATCCATGTCAGCACTCGAGAGGAAACCTCAGGTTCTGGCCGCAGTTCCAGACGAGGACCTAGGACCCGAAACTGACTGGAGAGGAATCCCAAGGGGTCCCTGGCAACTCGCATGGTGACTGGTCTTTCCTGAGGCCACGCCAGCGGGTCCCTGAGGTCCCTGTTGTAACTCGAGGGGACCTGCTGCAACTCGAGAAAAACAAGGAGGTTCTCCCCTGTGGGCGAGATGAGGCCATTTTCTGCTGTGGCGTTTCGAGTCAAATCACGCCTTCCCTCTTGAACCTCACAAGGGTCCTTCCCACCCTTGATGAAATTCAAGAAGTTTCCCGACATACCTGTCCCCAAGAGGAAAGAACACCGAGGGTCCCGGCACAATTCAGGAGGAGACCCGTTTCCCCCTCGTGAGCTCAAGATGAGGGACCCTTTCCAGGCTTCATCAGGAAAGGATTCCCACCGTTCCCGTTGCATCTTAAGAGGTGGCACTCTCAACAGGAAAGCCGGGATCTCCAGGGGTCGTGCCAACCTGCTAAAAGTCCCCCAAATGTCTCAGTCCACTACAGATGAACCTGATTTCCCTGCCCTCCCTCGAATGTCACCCCGAGCATCGAATCACACCAGGGTGGCACGTGCGACAGCCCTGTGGCACCTTGAGGGAAAGCCACAGATCCCTGTGTCAACTCGTTGGGAAGCCTAACAGTGCTGCTACAGCTCGTTAGGAAAATGGACGTGTATGTCTCCACTCAAGAAGAGCCCTGACTCTTCTGTGGAAACTCCAGAGGAACCCCAAGATCCACATCAGCACTGGAGAGGAAACCTCAGGTTCTGGTCGCAGTTCATGACAAGGACCTAGGGCCCGACACTGACTGGAGAGGAATACCGAGGGGCCCATCGCAGCTCGCACGGAGACTGGCCTTTCCTGAGGCCACGTGAGCGGGTCCCTGAGGTCCCCATCGTAACTCAAGAGGGACCTACCGCAAATCGAGAAAAACCAGGATATTCTACCCTGCAGGCGAGATGATGCCCTTTTCTGCTGCGGCATCTCGAGGGAACTCACACCTTATCTCTTGAACCTCGCAAGGGTTCTTCCCACCCTTGCTGCAACTCAAGAAGTTCCCCGACATACCCAACTCTACGTGGGACAAACACTGAGGGTCCCAGCACAACTCAGGAGGAGACTCGTTTCCCCCTCGTGAGCTCAAGATGAGGGTCCCTTTCCTTGCTTCGTCGGGTAATGATTCCCACCATTCCTGTCGCATCTCAAGAGGTGGCACTCACATCAGGAAAGCCAAGATCTCCAGGGGTTGTGCCAACATAATAAAAGTCCCCCAGATGTCTCAGTCCACTCCAGATTAACCTGATTTCCCTGTCCTATCTTGAGTGTCACCCGCGTATCGCCTCACACCACGGTGGCTCATGCCACAGTCCTGTGGCATCTCGAGGGAAAGACAGAGATCCCTGGGACAACTTGATGGGAAGTCTGACACTGCAGCTACAGCTCGGGTGGAAAGCGGACGTGCATGTAACCACAGGAGACGAAGACTGACTCCCCTGGGGAGACTCCAGAGTAACCGCAAGATCCAAGCCAGCACTGGAGAGGAAACCTCAGGTTCCAGCTTTGGCTCCAGATGGGGACTCAGGACCCGGCACCAACTGGAGAGGAATCCTAACAGGCCCCTCTTAACTAGCACGGAGAGTGGCCTTTCCAGAGGCCTCGCGAGCAGGTCCCTGAGGTCCCAATCATAACTCGAGAGGGACCTGCCCCAACTCGAGAAAAACCAGGAGGTTCTCCCCTGAAGGCGAGATGAGGCCCTTTTCTGCTGCGGCGTCTTGAGGGAAATCACGCCTTCCCTCTTGAACCTCGCAAGGGTCCTTCCCACCCTGCTGCAACTCAAGAAATTCCCCGACATACCCGTCCCAACCCAGGAGGAACACCGAGGGTCCCGGCACAGCTCAAGAAGAGCCACGTTTCTCCATCATGAGCTCGAGATGAGGGTTCCTTTCCCTGCTTCGTCGGGAAAGGATTTCCGCTGTTCCCGTTGCATCTCAAGTGGTGGCGCTCTAAACAGGAAAGACGAGATCTCCAGAGGCCATGCCAACATACTTAAAGTCCCCCAGATGTCTCAGTCCACTCCAGATGAACCTGATTTCCCTGCCTAGCCTTGAGAATCACCCGTGCATCTCCTCACATCACAGTAGTTCGTGCCACAGCCAGGTGGCATCTCGAGGGAAAGATAGAAGTCCCTATGTGAACTCGATGAGAAACCTGACACTCAAAGGGTGGTGCCCGCCTATCGGCACACAACACGGTGGCTCATGCCACAGCCTTGTGGCAACTTGAGGGAAAGCCACAGGTCCCTGTGTCAACTCGTCGGGAAGCCTGACATTGCTGCTACAGCTTGGGAGGAAAACGGACATGTATGTCTCCACTTGAGAAGAGTCCTGACTCTCCTGTGGAGACTCCAGAGGAATCCCAAGATTGATGTCAGCACTAGAGAGGAAGCCTCAGGTTCTGGCTGAAGTTCCACACGAGTACCTAGGACCCGACACTGACTGGACAGGAATCCCGAGGGGCCCCTTTCAACTCGCACGGAGACTGGCCTTTCCTGAGGCCACGCGAGCGGGTCCCTGAGTTCCCTGTTGTAACTCGAGAGGGACGTTCCGCAACTCGAGAAAAACCAGGAGGTTCTCCCCTGCAGGCGAGATGAGGCCGTTTTCTGCTGCAGCATCCCAACAGAAAACTGGCCTTTCCTCCTGAACCTAAAATGGTCCTTCACAGCCTTGCTTCAACTCAAGAAGTTCCTCGACATACGCGTCCCCAGGCAAGAGGAACACCAAGGGTCCCAGCACAACTCAGGAGGAGTCCAGTTTGCCCCTCTTGAGCTCGAGATGAAGGTCCTTTTACCTGATTCGCCGGGACAGGATTCCTGTCATTCCCGTCGCATCTCAAGAGGTGGCGTTCTCAACAGGAAAGCCGAGATCTCCAGGGGTCGTGCCAACATAGTAAAAGCCCCCCTGATGTCTCAGTCCACTGCAGGTGAATCTGATTTCCATGCACTACCTCGAGTGTCACCCGCGTATCACCTCACACCACGGTGGTTCATGCCACAGGCCTGTGGCAGCTTGAGGGAAAGACAGAGATCCCGGGGTCAAGTCGAGGGGAAGCCTGAAACTGGAGCTACATCTCAGGAGGAAAGCAGACGTGCATGAAACCACAGGAGACGAGGCCTGACTATCCTTGAGAGACTCCAGAGAAACCCCAAGTTCCATGCCAGCACTGGAGAGGAAACCTCAGGTTCCAGCTTCGACTCCAGATGGGGACTTAGGATCCGTCATCGACTGGAGAGGAATCCCGAGGAGCCCCTCTCAACTCGCACTGAGACTGGCCTTTCCTGAGGCCACATGAAAGGGTACCTGAGGTCCCCATCATAACTCGCGAGGGACCTGCCATAACTCGAGAAAAACCAGGAGGTTCTCCCCTCCAGGAGAGATGAGGCCGTTTTCTGCTGCGGCATCCCAAAAGAAAACCGGCCTTTCCTCCTGAACCTCAAAGGGTACTTCACAGCCTTGCTACAACTCAAGAAGTTCCCCGACATACCCATCTCCACTCGAGAGGAACACTGAGGGTCCCACCACAACTCAAGAGGAGCCCCCTTTCCCCTTCCTCCGCTCCTGATGAGGGATCCTTTCCCTGCTGCGACAGGAAAGGAGTCTGGCGTTCCCGACGCACAGCAAGAGAGCTTGCTCTCAACAGCAACGTCGAGAGGAACTCCAGGGTTCATGCCACCATGCCAAAAGACCCCTAAATGTCTCAGACCACTACAGATGAACCTGATTTCCCTGCACTGCCTCGAAGGTCACCCTGAGCATCGAATCACACCACGGTGGCATCTGGAACAGCCCTGTGGCAACTCTAGGAAAGCCACAGATCGCTGTGTCAATGCGTTGGGATGCCTGACACTGCTGCAACAGCTTGGGAGGAAAAGTGACGTGTATGTATCCACTTGAGTCCTGATTCTCCTGTGGAGACTCCAGAGGAACCCCAAGATCCATGTCAGCACTGGAGAGGAAACCTCAGCTTCTGGCTGCAGTTCCAGACGAGTACCTAGGACCCGACACTGACTGGACAGGAATCCCAAGGGGCCCCTCGCAACTCGTATGGAGACTGGTCTTTCCTGAGACCACACCAGCGGGTCCCTGAGGTCTCCATCGAAACTCGAGAGGGACCTGCTGCAACTCGAGAAAAACCATGAGGTTCTTTCCCTGCAGGCGAGATGAGGCCCTTTTCTGCTGCGGCGTCTCGAGGGAGAGGGGCCCCTTGGACTCGCATGGAGACTGGTCTTTCCTGAGATCACGCCAGCGGGTCCCTGAGGTCTCCATTGAAACTCAAGAGGGACCTGCCGCAACTCGAGAAAACCCATGAGGTTCTTTCCCTGCAGGCGAGGAGGGCCTTTTCTGCTGTGGCATCTCAAGGGAAATCACGCCTTCCCTCTTGAACCTCGCAAGGGTCCTTCCCACCCTTGCTGCAACTCAAAAAGTTCCCCGACATACCAGTCCCCACCAGGGAGGAACACTGAGGGTCCCAGCACATCTCAGGAGGAGCCCCGTTTCCCCCTCGTAAGCTCGAGATGAATGTCCCTTTCCCTGCTTCGTCGGGAAAGGATTCCCGCCGTTCCCATCACATCTCAAGAGGTGGCACTCTCAACAGGAAAGCTGCGATCTCCAGGGGTCGTGCCAACATACTAAAAGTCCCCCAGATATCTCAGTCCTCTCCA
>SJYT01037594.1:141581-164224 GCA_006410635.1 Cephalophus harveyi
GTAAGCTCGAGATGAATGTCCCTTTCCCTGCTTCGTCGGGAAAGGATTCCCGCCGTTCCCATCACATCTCAAGAGGTGGCACTCTCAACAGGAAAGCTGAGATCTCCAGGGGTCGTGCCAACATACTAAAAGTCCCCCAGATATCTCAGTCCTCTCCAGATGAACCTGATTTCCCTGTACTACCTCGAGTGTCACCATGTATCGACTCACACCAAAGTGGCTCGTGCCACAACCCTGTCGCATCTTGAGGGAAAGACAGAGATCCCTGTGTCAACTCGACGGGAAGCCTGACACTGCTATTACAGTTCGGGAGGAAAGCGGATGTGCATGTAACCACAGGAGACGAGGCCTGACTCCCCTGTGGAGACTCCAGAGAAACCCCATGATCCACGCCAACACTGGAGAGGAAACCTCAGGTTCCAGCTTTGGATCCAGACAGGGACTTAGGATCCGGCACCATCTGGAGAGGAATCCTGAAGAGCCCCTCTCAACTCACACAGAGACTGGCCTTTCCTGAGGCCACGTGAGTGGGTTCCTGAGGTCCCCATCGTAACTCGAGAGGGACCTGCCTCAACTCGACAAAAACCATGAGGTTCTCCCCTCCAGGCGAGATGAGGCCGTTTTCTGCTACGGCATCCTGAGAGAAATCACCCCTCCCCTCCTGAACTTCAGTGGGTCCTTCACACCCTTGCTGCAAATGAAGAAGTTCCCCGACATACCCGTTTCTACTCGAGAGGAACACTGAGGATCCGACACAACTCAAGAGGGGCCACCTTAAACCCCAAGATCCACACCAACACTGGAGAAGAAACCTCAGGTTCCAGCTTTGGCTCCAGACAGGGACTTAGGATCTGGCACCATCTGGAGAGGAATCCCGAAGAGCCCTTCTCAATTCGCATGGAGACTGGCCTTTCCTGAGGCCACATGAGTGGGTCCCTGAGGTCCCCATCGTAACTCGAGAGGGACCTGCCTCAACTAGACAAAAACAAGGAGGTTCTCCCCTCCAGGCGAGATGAGGCCGTTTTCTGCTACGGCATCCCGAGATAAATCACCCCTTCCCTCCTGAATTTCAATGGGTCCTTCACACCCTTGCTGCAAATGAAGAAGTTCCCCGACATACCCGTCTCTACTCGAGAGGAACACTGAGGGTCCCACCACAACTCAAGAGGGGCCACCTTTCCCCCTCCTCCACTCCAGATGAGGGTTCCTTTCCCTGTTTCGTTGGGAAAGGATCCTGGCATTCCCGCTGTACAGCAAGAGGACGTGCTCTCAACAGGAAAGTCGAGAGGAACTCCAGGGTTGGTGCCACTATTCCAAAAGACCCCCAAATGTTTCAGTCCACTCCAGATGAACCTGATTTCCCTGCTCTGCCTCGAAGGTCACCCTGAGTATCCAATCACACAACGGTGGCACGTGTGACAGCCCTGTGGGAACTCGAGGGAAAGCCACAGATCCCTGTGTCAAGAAGTTGGGAAGCCTGACACTGCTGCTACAGCTCAGGAGGAAAACGGACATGTATGTCTCCATCGAATAGACTTCTGACTGTCCTGTGGAGACTCCAGAGGGACCCCAAGATCCATGTCAGCACTGGAGAGGAAACCTCAGGTTCTGGCCACAGTTCCAGATGAGGACTTAGGACCCGACAATGACAGGAGAGGAATCCCGAGTGGCCCCTCGTAACTCGCATGGAGACTTGTCTTTCCTTAGGATACGCGAGCGTGTCCCTGAGGTCCCTGTCATAACTCGAGAGGGACTTACTGCACCTCGAGAAAAACCAGGAGGTTCTCCCCTACAGTCGAAATGAGACACTTTTCTGCTGCGGCATCTCGAAGGAAATCACGCCTTCCCTCTTGAACCTCGCAAGGGTACTTCCCACCCTTTCTGCAACTCAAGAAGTTTCGCGACATACCCGTCCCCCACGCGGGAGGAACACCGAGTATCCCAGCACAACTCAGGAGAAGCCCCATTTGCCTCTTGTGAGCTCGAGATGAGGGTCCTTTCCCTGCTTCGTCGGGAAAGGAATCCCACCGTTCCCGTCGCATCTCAAGAGGTGGCCATCACAACAGAAAAGCCTAGATCTCCAGGTTTCGTTCCAACATACTAAAATTGCGCCAGATGTCTCAGTCCATTCCAGATGAACTTGATTTCCCTGCACTACCTCGAGTGTCACCGCGTATCACCTCTTACCACGGTGGCTCATGCCACAGCCCTGTGGCATCTCGAGGGAAAGACAGAGATCCCTGGATCAACTCGACGGGAAGCCTGACACTGCTGCTACAGCTCAGGAGGAAAGCAGACGTGCATGAAACCACAGGAGACGAGGCCTGACTCCCCTGAGGAGACTCCAGAGGAACCTCAAGATCCATGCCACCACTGGGGAGGAAACCTCAGGTTTCAGTTTCGGCTCCAGATGGGGACTTACGACCTGGCACCGACTGGAGAGGAATCCCGAAGGGCCCCTCTCAAATCACACGGAGACTGGCCATTCCAGAGGCCTCTCGAGTGGGTCCTTGAGGTCCCCATCGTAACTCGAGCGGGGACTGCCGCAACTCGAGAAAAACCAAAAGGTTCTCCCCTGCAGGCGAGATGAGGCCCTTTTCTGCTGCAGTGTCTTGAGGGAAATTACGCCTTCCCTTCTGAACCTCACAAGGGTCCTTGTCACCCTTGCTGCAACTCAAGACGATCCCCGACATACCAGTCCCCATGCGGGAGGAACACCGAGGGTCCCGGCACCACTCAGGAGGAGCACCGATTCCCCCTGGTGAGCTCAAGATGAGGGTCCCTTTCACTGCTTCATTGGGAAAGGATTCCCACCATTCCCATCGCCTCTCAAGAAGTGGCGCTCTCAACAGAAAAGATGAGATCTCCAGGGGTCGTGCCAACATACTAAAAGTCCCCCAGATGTCTCAGTCCACTCCAGATGAACCTGACTTCCCTGCACTACCTCGAGTTTCACCCGCATATCGCCTCACACCACGGTGGCTCGTGCCACAGGCCTGTGGCATCTCGAGGGAAAGACAGAGATCCCTGGGTCAACTCGACGGGAAGCCTGAAACTGCTGCTACACCTCGGGAGGAAAGCGGACGTGCACGTAACCACAGGAGACGAGGCCTGATTCCCCTGGGGAGACTCCAGAGACTCCAAGATCCATGCCACCACTAGAGAGGAAACGTCATGTTCCAGTTTCGTCTCCAGACGGGGATTTAGGACCCGGCACTGACTGGAGAGGAATGCTGAGGGGCTCGTCTAACCTCGCATGGAGACTGGCCTTTACTGAGGCAACACAAGCGGATCCCTGAGGTCCCCGTCGTAACTCGTGAGGGACCTGCCGCAACCCAAGAAAAACCAGGAGGTTCTCCCTGCCAGGCGAGATGAGGCCGTTTTCTGCTGCAGCATCACGAGAGAAATCACGCCTTCCCTCCTGAACCTCAAAGGGTCCTTCACAGCCTTGCTGCAACTCAAGAAGTTCCCCGACATAACCGTCTCCACTCGAGAGGAACACTGAGGGTTCCACCACAACTCAAGAGGAGCCCCCTTTGCCTCTCCTCTACTCCAGATGAGGGTTCCTTTCCCTCCTTCATTGAGAAAAGATTCTGGCATTCCTGTCTCACAGCAAGAGGATGTGCTCTCAACAGGACAGTCGAGAGGAACTCTAGCGGTCGTGCCACTTTTACAAAAGACCCCCAATGACTCAGTACACTCCAGATGAACCTGATTTCCCTGCCCTGCCTCGAAGTTCACCCCAAGCTTCGAATCACACCATGGTGGCACGTGCGACAGCCCTTTGGCACCTGAAGTGAAGGCCACAGATACCTGTGTCAACCTGTCGGGAAGCCTTAAACTGCTGCTACAGCTCGGCAGGAAAACGGAAGTGTATGTCTCCACTTGACATGAGTCCTGACTCTCCTGTGGAGACTCTAGATGAACCCCAAGATCCATGTCAACACTGGAGAGGAAACCTCAGGTTCTGGCAGCAGATCCAGACGAGGATCTACCACCCGAGACTGATTGGAGAGGAATCCCGAGAGGCCACTCGAAACTCACATGGATACTGGCCTTTCCTGAGGCCACGCCAGCAGGTCCCTGAGGTCCCTGTCGTAACTCGAGAGGGATCTGCCACAACTCGTTAAAAACCACGAGGTTCTCCCCTCCAGGCGAGTTGAGGCCGTTTACTGCTGCGGCATCCCAAAAGAAAGCACACCTTCCCTCCTGAACATCAAAGCATCCTTCACACCCTTGCTGCAATTCAAGAAGTTCCCCGACATACCCGTCTCCACTCGAGAAGAACACTGCGGGTCCCACCACATATCAAGTGGGGCTCCATTTCCCCCTCTTGGGCTCCAGATGAGGGTTCCTTTCCCTGCTTAGTCGGGAAAGGATTCTGGTGTTCCCATCGCACAGCAAGAGGACGTGCTCTCAACAGGAAAGCCGAGAGGAACTCCAGAGGTGGTGTCACCATTCCAATAGACCCCAAATGTCTCAGTCCACTCCAGATCAACCTGATTTCCCTGCCCTGCCTCAAAAGTCACTCCGAGCATCGAATCAGACCAAGGTCTCACGTGCGACAGCCCTGTGGTACCTCGAGGGAAAGCCACAGATCCCTGTGCCAACTCGTCAGGAAGCCTGACACTGCTGCTGCAGCTCGGGAGGAAAGTGAACGTGCATGTAACCAAAGAAGATGAGGGCTGACTCCCCTGGGGAGACTCCAGAGGAACCCCAATATCCATGCCAGCACTGGAGAAGAAATCTCAGGTTCTGGCTGCAGTTTCAGATGAGGACCTAGTACCCGACACTGACAGGAGATGAATCCCGAGGGGCCCCTTGCAACTCGCATGGAGACTGGTCTTTCCTGAGGCCACGCCAGCGGGTCCCTGAGGTCCCCATCATAATTCGAGAGGGACTTGCTGCAACTGCAGAAAAACTAGGAGGTTCTCCCCAGCATGCGAGATGAGGCCCTTTTCTGCTGTGGCATTTCGAGGGAAATCACGCCTTCCCTCTTGAATCTCTCAAGGGTACTTCACACCCTTTCTGCAACACAAGAAGTTCCATGACATACCCGTCCCTACGCGGGAGGAACACCAAGTATCCCGGCACAACTCAGGAGGAGTGCCGTTTGCCCTCGTGACTTCGAGATGAGGGTCCTTTCCCTGATTCGTGGGGAAATGAATCCCGCCGTTCCCATGCATCTCAAGAGGTGGCGCTCTCAACAGAAAAGCAGAGATCTCCAGGGGTCGTGCCAACATACTAAAAGTCCCCCAGATGTCTCAGTCCACTCCAGATGAACCTGATTTCCCTGCACTACCTCGAGTGTCACCTGCGTATCGCCTCACACCACAGTGGCTCGTGCCAAAGGCCTGTGGCATCTCGAGGGAAAGACAGAGATACCGGGGTCAAGTCGAGGGGAAACCTGACACTGCAGCTACAGCTCGGGAGGAAAGCGCACGTGCATGCAACTACAGGAGACGAGGCCTGACTCCCCTTGAGAGACTCCAGAGTAACCCCAAGTTCCATGCCAGCACTGGAGAGGAAACCATAGGTTCCAGCTTCGGCTCCAGATGGGGACTTAGGACCAGGAACTGACTGGAGACGAATCCTGAGGAGCCCCTCTCAACTCGCACGGATACTAGCCTTTCCTGAGGCCACGCGAGAGGGTCCCTGAGGTCCCCATCATAACTCGAGAGGGACCTGCCACAACTCGAGAAAAAACAGGAGGTTCTCCCCTCCAGGCGAGATGAGGCCATTTTCTGCTGCAGCATACCAAGAGAAAACCGGCCTTCCGTCCTGAACCTCAAAGGTCCTTCACAGCCTTGCTACAAATCAAGAAGTTCCCTGACATAACCATCTCCACTCGAGAGGAACACTGAGGGTCCCACCACAACTCAAGAGGAACCCCTTTCCCCCTCCTTCACTCCTGATGAGGGATCCTTTCCCTGCTTCAACAGGAAAGGATTCTGTCGTTCCCATCCCACAGCAAGAGGGTGTTCTCTCAACAGGAAAGTCGAGAGGAATTCCAGGGGTCATGCCATCATTTCAAAAGAACCCCAAATGTCTCAGTCAACTCCAGATGAACCTGATTTGCCTACACTTCCTCGAAGGTCACCCTGAGCATCGAATCACACCACGGTGGCATCTGTGACAGCCCTGTTGCACCTCAAGGGAAAGCCACAGATCCCTGTGTCAACCCATCGGGAAGCCTGACACTGCTGCTACAGCTTGGGAGGAAAACGGAAGTGTATGTCTCCACTTGAGAAAAGTTCTTACTCTCCTGAGGAGTCTCCAGAGGAACCCCAAAATCCATGTCAGCCCTGGAGAGGAAGCCTCAGGTTCTGGCTGCAGTTCCAGATGAGGACCTAGGACCCGAAACTGACTGGACAGGAATCCCGAGGGGCCCCTCGCAACTCGTATGGAGACTGGTCTTTCCTGAGGCCACACCAGTGGTTCCCTGTGGTACCCATCGTAACTCGAGAGGGACCTGCCGCAATTCGAGAAAAACAAGGAGGTTCTCCCCTGCAGGCGAAATGAGGGCCTTTTCTGCTGTGGCATCACGAGGGAAATCACGCCTTCCCACTTGAACCTTGCAAGCGTCCTTCCCACCCTTGCTGCAACTCAAGAAGTTCCCCGACATACCAGTCCCCAAGCGGGAGGAACACTAAGGGTCCTGGCACATCACAGGAGGAGCCTCGTTTCCCCATCGTGAGCTCGAGATGAGGGTCTTTTTCCCTGCTTCGTCGGGAAAGGATTCCCGCCGTTCCTGTCACATCTCAAGAGGTGGCGCGCTCAACAGGAAAGCCGAGATCTCCAGGGGCATGCCAACATACTAAAAGTCCCCCAGATGTCTCAGTCCACTCCAGATGAACCTGATTTCCCTGCACTACCTCGAGTGTCACCTGCATATCGCCTCACACCACGGTGGCTCATGTCACAGGCCTGTGGCATTTCGAGGGAAAGACAGAGATCCCGGGGTCAAGTCGAGGGGAAGCCTGACACTGCAGCTACAACTCGGGAGGAAAGCAGATGTGCATGCAACCAGAGGAGACGAGGCCTGACTCCCCTTGAGAGACTCCAGAGAAACTCCAGTTCCATGCCAGCACTGCAGAGTAAACCTCAGGTTCCAGCTTCGGCGCCAGATGGGGTCTTTAGACCCAGAACCGAATGGAGAAGAATCCTGAGGAGCCCCTCTCAACTCGCACGGAGACTGGCCTTTCCTGAGGCCACGCGAGAGGGTCCCTGAGGTCCCTGTCGTAACTCGAGAGGGACCTGCCGCAACTCAAGAAAAACCAGGAGGTTCTCCCCTCCAGGCGAGATGAGGCCGTTTTCTGCTGCGGCATCCCAAGAGAAAACCGGCCTTCCCTCCTGTACCTCAAACGGTCCTTCACAGACTTGCTACAACTCAAGAAGTTCCCCGACATAACCATCTCCACTCGAGAGGAACACTGAGGGTCCCACCACAACACAAGAGGAACCCCCTTACCCCCTCCTCCGCTCCCGATGAGGGATCCTTTCCCTGCTTCGACAGGAAAGGATTCTGGCATTCCCGTCGCAGAGCAAGAGGGCGTGCTCTCAACAGGAATGGCGAGAGGAATTCCAGGGTTCATGCCACCATTACAAAAGACCCCAAATGTCTCAATCCACTCCAGATAAAAATGATTTCCCTGCACTGCCTCGAAGGTCACCCTGAGCATCGAATCACACCATGGTGGCATCTGGGCCAGCCCTGTGGCACCTCGAGGGAAAGCCACAGATCCCTGTCAACTCATCGGGTAGCCTGACACTGCTGCTACAGCTTGGGAGGAAAACGGAAGTGTATGTCTCCACTTGAGAAGAGGCCTGACTCTCCTGTGCAGACTCCAGAGGAACCCTAAGATCCATGTCAGCACTGGAGAGGAAACCTCAGATTCTGGCTGCATTTCCAGATGAGTACCTAGGACCCGACACTGACTGGACAGGAATCCTGAGGGGCCCCTCACAACTCATATGGAGACTGGTCTTTCCTGAAGCCATGCCAGTGGTTCCCTGAGGTACCCATCGTAACTTGAGAGGGACCTGCCGCAACTCGAGAAAAATCACGAGGTTCTCCCCTGCAGGCGAGATGAGACCCTTTTCTGCTGTGGCATAACGAGGCAAAACACGCCTTCCCACTTGAACCTCACAAGCGTCCTTCCCACCCTTTCTGCAACTCAAGAAGTTCCCTGACATACCAGTCCCCACGCGGGAGGAACACTAATGGTCCTGGCACCCCTCAGGAGGAGCCTCGTTTCCCCATCATGAGCTCGAGATGAGGGTCTTTTTCCCTGCTTTTTGGGGAAAGGATTCCCGCTGTTCCTGTCACATCTCAAGAGGTGGCGCTCTCAACAGGAAAGCCGAGATCTCCAGGGGTCGTGCCAACATACTAAAAGTCCCCCAGATGTCTCAGTCCACTCCAGATGAACCTGATTTTCCTGCACTACCTCGAGGGTCACCAGCGTATCGCCTCACACCACGGTGGCTCGAGGGAAAGACAGAGATCCCGGGGTCAAGTCGAGGGGAAGTCTGACACTGAAGCTACAGCTCAGCAGGAAAGTGGACGTGCATGCAACCACAGAGATGAGGCCTGAATCCCCTTGAGAGACTCCAGATGAACCCCAGTTTCCATGCCAGCACTGGAGAGGAAACCTCAGGTTCCAGCTTTGGCTCCAGACAGGGACTCAGGACCCGGCACAGACAGGAGAGGAATCCTGAGGGTCTGCTCTCAACTCGCACGGAGACTGGCATTTCGTGAGGCTACGCGAGCGGGTCCCTGAGGTCCCCGTTGTAACCTGAGAAGCACCTGCCGGTACTTGAGAACACCCATAAGGTTCTCCCCTCCAGGCGAAATGAGGACGTTTTCTGCTGCGGTATCCTGAGAGAAACCACTCCTTCCCTCCTGAACCTCAAAGGGTCCTTCACACCCTTGCTGCAACTCAAGAAGTTCCTGACATATCCGTCTGCACTCGAGAGGAACACTGAGGGTCCCACCACAACTCAAGAGGGGCTCCCTTTCCCCCTCATCTGCTACAGATGAGGGCTCCCTTCCCTGCTTCATTGGGAAAGGATTCTGGCTTTCCCGTCGCACAGCAAGATGACGTGCTCTGAACAGGTATGTCGAGAGGGACTCCAGGAGACGTACCACCATTCCAAAGGACCCCCAAATGTTGCAGTCCACTCCAGATGAAGCTGATTTTCCTACCCTGCCTCGAAGGTCACCCCGAGCATCGAATCACACCACTGTGGCACGTGCGACAACCCTGTGTCACCTCGAGGAAAAGCCACAGATCCCTGTGTCAACTCGTAGGGAAGCCTTACATTGCTCCTACAGCTTGGGAGGAAAACGGACGTGTATGTCTCCACTCGAGAAGAGTCCTGACTGTCCTGTGGAGACTCCAGAGGAACCCCAATATCCATGTCAGCACTGGAGAGGAAACCTCAGGTTTTGGCCGCAGTTCCAGCCAAGGACTTAGGAACCGACATGACTGGAGAGGAATCCTGAGGGGCCCCTCACAACTCGCATGGAGGCTGTCTTTCCTGAGGCCATGCCAGCGGGTCGCTGAGGTTCCCGTCGTAAATTGAGAGGGACTTCCCGCAACTTGAGAAAAACCAGGTGGTTCTCCCCGGCAGGCGAGATGAGGCCCTTTTCTGCTGCGGCATCTCGAGGGCATTCACACCTTCTCTCTTGAACCTCACAAGGGTCCTTCCCACCCTTGCTGCAACTCAAGAAATTCCCCGACATACCCGTCCCCACATTGGTGGAACACCGAGGGTCCCAGCACAACTCAGGAGGAGCCCCGTTTCCCCACCGTGAGCTCGAGATGAGGGTCCCTTTACCTGCTTCGTCGGGAAAGAATTCCCGCCATTCCCGTCGCATCTCAAGAGGTGGCACTCTCAACAGGAAAGTGGAGTTCTCCTGGGGTCAGGCCACCATACTAAAAGTCCCACAGATGTCTCAGTCCACTCCAGATGAACGTGATTTCCCTGCACTACCTCGAGTGTCACCCGGGTATCGCCTCACACCATGGTGGCTCATTCCACAGCCCTGTGGCATCTCGAGGGAAAGACAGAGATCCCTGGGTCAACTCGACGGGAACCCTGACACTGCTGCTACAGCTCGGGAGGAAAGAGGACGTGCACGTAACCACAGGAGACCAGGCCTGACTCCCCTGGGGAGACTCCAGAGGAACCCCCAGATTCATGCCAGCACTGGAGAGGAAACATGAGGTTCCAGCTTCGGCTCTAGATGGGGACTTAGGACCCAGCACCGACTGGAGAGGAATCCCGAGGGGCTACTCTCAACTCGCATGGAGAATCGCCTTTCCTGAAGTAACGAGAGCAGGTCCCTGAGGTCCCCGTCGTACCTCGAGAATAACCTGCCGCAACTCGAGAAAAACCAGGAGGTTCTCCCCTCCATGCGAGATGAGGCCTTTTTCTGCTGCAGCATCCCGATATAAATCACGTCTTCCCTCCTGAACCTCAAAGGGTCCTTCACACCCTTGCTGCAACTCAAGAAGTTCTCCGACATATCCCTCTCCACTCGAGAGGACACTGAGGGGCCCACCACAATTCAATAGGGGCCCCCTTTCCCCCTCCTCCGCTCCAGATGAGTTTTCCTTTCCCTGATTCGTCGGGAAAGGATTATGGCATTCCCTTCGCACAGCAAGTGCACGTGCTCTCAACAAGAAAGTTGAGAGGAACACCAGGGTTAGTACAACCATTCCAAAAGACCCCCAAGTTTCTCAGTCCACTCCAGATGAACCTGATTTCCCTGCACTGCCTCGAAGGACACCCCAAGCATCGAATCACATGACGGTGGCACGTATGACAGCCTTGTGGCACCACGAGTGAAAGCCACAGATCCCTCTGTCCACTCGTGGGGAAGCCGGACACTGTTGCTACAGCTCAGGAGGAAAGGGGACGTGCTTGTAACCACAGGAGACGAGGTCTGACTCCTCTAGTGCAAGTCCAGATGAACCCCAAGATCCATGCCAGATGTGGAGAGGAAGCCTCAGGTTCCAGCTTCGTCTCCAGACAGGGACTCAGGACCCGGCACAGACAGGAGATGAATCCCGAGGGGCCTCTCTCAACTCGCACGAAGACTGGCATTTCCTGAGGCCACGCGAGTGGGTCCCTGAGGTCCCTGTCGTAACTTGAGAAGGACCTGCCGCTACTTGAGAATAACCATAAGGTTCTCCCCTACAGGCGAGATGAGGCCGTTTTCTGCTGCGGCATCCCGAGAGAAATCACTCCTTCCTTCCTGAACTTCAAAGGGTCCTTCACACCCTTGCTGCAACTCGAGAAGTTCCTGACATACCCGTCTCCACTCAAGAGGAACACTGAGGGTCCCACCACAACTCAAGAGGGGCCCCCTTTCCCCCTCATCTGCTACAGATGAGGGTTCCCTTCCCTGCTTCATTGGGAAAGGATTCTGACTTTCCCGTCGCACAGCAAGATGACGTGCTCTCAACAGGAATGACGAGAGGGACTCCAGGGGAAGTGCCACCATTCCAAAAGACCCCCAAATGTCGCAGTCCACTCCAGAGGAACCTGATTTCCCTACCCTGCCTCGAAGGTCATCCCGAGCATCGAATCACACCACTGTGGCACGTGCGACAGCCCTGTGGCACCTCGAGTGAAAGCCACAGATCCCTCTGTCCACTTATGGGGAAGGCAGACACTGCTGCTACAGATCGGGAGGAAAACGGATGTGTATGTCTCCACTCGAGAAGAGTCCTGACTCTCCTGTGGAGACTCCAGAGGAACCCCAAGATCCATGTCAGCACTGGAGAGGAAACCTCAGGTTCTGGCCACAGTTCCAGCCAAGGATGTAGGAACCGACATGACTGGAGAGGAATCCCGAGGGGCCACTCACAACTCACATGGAGGCTGGTCTTTCCTGAGGCCACGCCAGTTGGTCCCTGAGGTTCCTGTTATAACTCAAGAGGGACCTGCCACAACTCGAGAAAAACCAGGAGTTTCTCCCTGCAGGCGAGAGGAGGCCCTTTTCTGCTGCGGCATCTGAGAGAAATGAAAACCTTCCCTCTTGAACTTCACAAGGGTCAATCCCACGCTTGCTGCAACTAAAGAAGTTCCCCGACATACCCATCCCCACGTGGGAGGAACACCGAGGGTCCTGGCACAACTCAGGGGGAACCTCGTTTCCCCACCGTGAGCTCAAGATGAGGGTCCCTTTCCCTGCTTCGTCAGGAAAGTTTTCTGCCATTCCCGTCGCATCTCAAGTGGTGGCCCTCTCAACAGGAAAGCAGAGATCTCCAGGGGTCGTGCCAACATACTAAAGGTCCTCCAGATGTCTCAGTCCACTCCAGATGAACCTGATTTCCTCGCACTACCTCGAGTGTCACACTCGTATCGCCTCACACCATGGTGGAAAGTGCCACAGGCCTGTGGCATCTTGAGGGAAAGACAGACAATCCTGGGTCAACTCGACGGGAAGACTGACACTGCTGCTACAGCTTGGGAGGAAAGCGGACGTGCATGTAACCACAGGAGATGAGCACTGACTCTCCTGGGACGACTCCAGATGAACCCCAAGTTCCATGCCAGATGTGGAGGGGAAACCTCAGGTTCCAGCTTTGGCTCCAGACAAGGACTCAGGACCTGGCACAGACAGCAGAGGAATCCCGAGGGGCCGCTCTCAACTCACACGGAGACTGGCATTTCCTGAGGCCACGGGAGCGGGTCCCTGAGGTCCCCGTCGTAACTTGAGAAGGACCTGCCGCTACTCAAGAAAAACCAGGAGGTTCTCCTGTGCAGGCGAGATGAGGCCCTTTTCTGCTGTGGCATCTCGAGGGAAATCACACCTTCTCTCTTGAACCTCACAGGGTCCTTCCCACCCTTGCTGCAACTCAAGAAATTCCCTGATATACCCGTCCCCACATTGGTGGAACACCGAGGGTCCCAGCACAACTCAGGAGGAGCCCCGTTTCCCCACCGTGAGCTCGAGATGAGGGTCCCTTTACCTGCTTCGTCGGGAAAGAATTCCCACCATTCCCATCGCATCTCAAGAGGTGGCACTCTCAACAGGAAAGCGGAGTTCTCCTGGGGTCAGGCCACCATACTAAAAGTCCCACAGATGTCTCAGTCCACTCCAGATGAACGTGATTTCCCTGCACTACCTCGAGTGTCACCCGGGTATCGCCTCACACCACGGTGGCTCCTTCCACAGCCCTGTGGCATCTCGAGGGAAAGACAGAGATCCCAGGGTCAACTCGACGGGAACCCTGACACTGCTGCTACAGCTCGGGAGGAAAGAGGGCGTGCACGAACACCACGGTGGCATGTGCGAGAGCCCTGTGGCATCTCGAGGGAAAGCCACAGATCCCTGTGTCCACTCGTCGGGAACCCTGACACTGCTGCTACAGCTCGGGAGGAAAGAGGACGTGCACGTAACCACAGGAGACCAGGCCTGACTCCCCTGAGTAGACTCCAGAGGAACCCCAAGATCCATGCCAGCACTGGAGAGGAAACATGAGGTTCCAGCTTCAGCTTCAGATGGGGACTTAGGACCCGGCACTGACTGGAGAGGAATCCCGAGGGGCTACTCTCAACTCGCACAGAGAATCGCCTTTCCTGAGGCCACGCGAGCGGGTTCCTCAGGTCCCCGTCATAACTCGAGAGGGACCTGCCGCAACTCGAGAAACACCAGGAGGTTCTCCCCTCCAGGCGAGATAAGGCCGTTTTCTGCAGCGGCAGCCTGAAAGAAATCACGCCTCTCCTCTTGAACCACAAAGGGTCCTTCACACCCTTGCTGCAACTCAAGAAGTTCCCTGACATACCCGTCTCCACTCGAGAGGAATAGTGAGGGTCCCACCACAAATCAAGAGGGGCCCCCTTTCACCCTCCTCTGCTCCAGATGAGGGTTCCTTCCCTGCTTCGTCAGGAATGGATTCTGGCGTTCCCGTCGCACAGCAAGAGGACACACTCTCAACAGGAATGTCGAGAGGAACTCCTGGGGTCGTTCCACCATTCCAGAAGACCCCCAAGTATCTCAGTCCACTTCAGATGAACCTGGTTTTCATGCCCTGCCTCGAAGGTCACCCCGAGAATCGAATCACACCACGGTGGCACGTGCCACAGCCCTGTGGCAGCTCGAGGGAAAGCCACACTTCCCTGTGTCGAGTCGTCGGGTAGCCTGACACTGCTGCTACAACTCGGGAGTAAAATGAACGTGTTTGTCTCCACTCGAGAAGAGTCCTGACTCTCCTGTAAAGACTCCAGAGGAATCTCAAGATCCATGTCAGCACTGGAGAGGAAACCTCAGGTTCCAGCCGCAGTTCTAGACGAGGGCCTAGGACCCGACATTGCCTGGAGAGGAATCCCGAGGGGCCCCTTGCAAGTCGCATGGAGATTGGTCTTTCCTGAGGCCACACCAGCGGGTCCCTGAGGTCCTCGTTGAAACTCAAGAGGGATCTGCCGTAACTCGAGAAAAACAAGGAGGCTCTCCCCTGCAGGCGAGTTGAGGTCCTTTTCTGCTGCGAAGTCTCGAGGGAAATCATGCCTTCCCTCTTGAACCTTGCAAGGGTCCTTCCCACCCCTGCTGCAACTCAAGAAGTTCCCTGACATACCCCTCCCCGTGCGGGAGGAACACCGAGGTTCCCGGTACAACTCAAGAGGAGACCCGTTTACCCCTCGTGAGCTCGAGATGAGTGTCCCTTTCTTGGCTTCATCGGGAAAGGATTCCCGCCGTTCCCATCGCATATCAAGAGGTGGCACTCTGAACAGGAAAGCTGAGATCTCCAGAGGTCGTGCCAACTTACTAAAAGCTCCCCAAATGTCTCAGTCCACTCCAGATGGACCTGATTTCCCTGCCCTGCCTCGAGTGTCACCTGCATATCGCCTCACACCATGATGGCTCATGCCATAGCCCTGTGGCATCTCGAGGGAAAGACAGAGATCCCTGGGTCAACTCGATGGGAAGACTGACACTGCTGCTACAGCTTGGGAGGAAAGCGGATGTGCATGTAACCACAGGAGACGAGGCCTGACTCCCCTGGGGATTCTGCAGAAGAACCCCAAGATCCATGCCAGCACTGGTGAGGAAATCTGAGGTTCCAGCTTCAGCTCTGGACTGGGACTTAGGTCCCGGCACTGACTGGAGAAGAATCCCGAGGAGCCCCTCTCAACTCGCACAGAGACTGGCCTTTCCTGAGTCCACGGGAGCAGCTCTTTAAGGTCCCCATTGTAACTCGAAAGGGACCTGCCGCAACTCGAGAAAAAACAAAAGGTTCTCCCCTTCAGGTGAGATGAGGCCGTTTTCTGCTGTGGCATCAATAGAGAAATCACGCCTTCCCTCCTGAACCTCAAAGGGTCCTTCACACCCTTGCTGCAACTCAGGAAGTTCCCCGACATACCCGTCCACACGTCAGAAGAACACCGAGGGTCCCGGGAAAACTCAGGAGGAGCCCCGTTTCCCCCTCGTGAGCTCGAGATGAGGGACCCATTTCCTGCTTCGTTGGGAAAGGATTCCCGCCCTTCCCGTCGCATCTCAAGAGGTGGCACTCCCATCAGGAAATCCGAGATCTCCAGGGGTCGTGCCAACATACTAAAAGTCCCCTAAATGTCTAAGTCCACTCCAGATGAACCTGATTACCCTGCCCTGCCTCGAGTGTCTCCAGCGTATCACCTCACACCGTGGTGGCTCGTGCCACAGCCCTGTGGCATCTCAAGAGAAAGACAGAGATCACTGGGTCAATTCAACGGGAAGCCTGACACTGCTGCTACAGCTCAGGAGGAAAGCAGACGTGCATGCAACCACAGGAGACGAGGCCTGACTCCCCTGGGGAGACTACAGAGGAACCCCAAGATCCATGCCAGCACTGGAGAGGAAGCCTGAGGTTCCAGCTTCAGGTCCGGACTGGGACTTAGGACCCGGCATCGACTGGAGAGGAAACCCGAGGGGCTCCTCTCAACTCGCACGGAGACTGGCCTCTCCTGAGGCCACAGGAGTGGGTCCCTAACGTCCCCATCATAACTCAAAAGGGAGCTGCGCAACGTGATAAAAAAAACAGGAGGTTCTCCCCTCCAGGCGAGATGAGGCCGTTTTCTACTGCGGCATCCCGAGAGAAACCACGCCTTCACTCCTGAACCTCAAAGGGACATTCACACCCTTGCTGCAACTCAAGAAGTTCCCCGACATACTCGTCACCACTTGGGAGGAACACCGAGGGTTCCGGCACAACTCAGGAGGAGACCCGTTTCCCCCTCGTGAGCTCGAGATGAGGGACCCATTTTCTTCTTCGTTGGGAAAGGATTCCCGCCCTTCCCATCGCATCTCAAGAGGTGGCGCTCTCAACAGGAAGGCCGAGATCTCCTGGGTTCGTGCCAACATACTAAAAGTCCCCCAGATGTCTCAGTCCACTCCAGATGAACGTGATTTCTCTGCACTACCTCGAGTGTCACCCGCATATCGCCTCACACCATGGTGGCTCATGCCACAGTCCTGTGGCATCTCGAGGGAAAGAAAGAGATCCTTGGGTCAACTCAGTGCGAAGCCTGACACTGATGCTACAGCTCGGGAGGAAAGCAGACTTGCATGTAACTACAGGAGACGAGGCCTGACTCCCCTGGGGAGACTCCAGAGAAACCCCAAGATCCATGCCAGCACTGGAGAGGAAACCTCAGGTTCCAGCTTTGACTCCAGATGGGGACTTAGGACCCGGCACCGACTGGAGAGGAATCCCGAGGGCCCCCTCTAAACTCGAATGGAGACTGGCCTTTTCTGAGGCCACGTGAGCTGGTCCCTGAGGTCCCCGTCGTAACTCGAAAGGGACCTGACGCAANATGCCAGCACTGGAGAGGAAACCTCATGTTCCAGCTTCGCCTCTATACGGGGACTTAGGACCTGGCACCGACTGGAGAGGAATCCCGAGGGGCCTCTCTCAACTCGCAGGGAGAATTGCCTTTCCTGAGGCCATGCGAGTGGGTCCCTGAGGTCCCCGTCATAACTCGAGAGGGACCTGCCACACCTCGCGAAAAACCAGGAGGTTCTCTCCTGCAGGCCAAATGAGGCCCTTTTCTCCTGCGGAGTCTCGAGGGAAATCACACCTTCCCTCTTGAACCTCGCAAGGGTCCTTCCAACCCTTGCTGCAACTCAAGAAGTTCCCCGACATACCCGTCCCCACGCGGGAGGAACACCAAAGGTCCCGGCACAACTCAAGAGGAGACCCATATCCCTCGTGAGCTTGAGATGAGTGTCCCTTTCCCTGCTTCATCGAGAAAGGATTCCCGCCGTACCGTCACATCTCAAGAGGTGGTGCTCTCAACAGGAAAGTCGAGATCTCCAGGGTTCATGCCAACTTACTAAAAGTCCTCCAGATGTCTCAGTCCACTCCAGATGAACCTGATTTCCCTATCCTGCCACGAGTGTCACCTGCATATCGCTTCACACCACGGTGTCTTGTGCCACAGCCCTGTGGCATCTCGAGGGAAAGACAGAGATCCCTGGGTCAACTCGACAGGAAGCCTGACACTGCTGCTGCAGCTCAGAAGGAAAGCGGACGTGCATGTAACCACAGGAGACAAGCCTGACTCCCCTGTGGAGAGAGAAACCCCTAGATCCATGCCTGCACTGGAGAGGAAACCTCAGGTTCCAGCTTTGGCTCCAGACGGGGACTAAGGACGCTGCACTGACTGGAGTGGAATCCCGAGGGGCCCCTCTCAACTCGCACACAGACTGGCCTTTCCTGATGCCACCTGAACGGGTCCCTGAGGTTGCCACCGTAACTCGAGAGGGACTAGCCGCAACTCAGAAAATCCAGTATGTTCTCCCCTCCAGGCGAGATGAGGCTGTTTTCTGCTGCGGCATCCTGAGAGAAATCACGCCTTCCCTCTTGAACCTCAAAGGGTGCTTCACAGCCTTGCTGCAACTCAAGAAGTTCCCCGACATACCCGTCTCCACTCAAAAGGAATTCTGAGGGGCCCATCACAATTCAAGAGGGGCCTGCTTTCCCCCTCCTCAGTTCCAGATGAGGATTCCTTTCCCTGCTTCGTCGGGAAAGGATTCTGACTTTCCCGTCGCACAGCAAGATGACGTGCTTTCAAAAGAAAAGACGACAAGAACTCAAGGGGTCGTGCCACCATTCGAAAAGACCCCCAAATGTCTCAGTTCACTCCAGATGAACCTGATTTCCCTGCCCTGCCTCAAAGGTCACCCCAAGCATCGAATCATACCATGGTGGCACGTGCGACAGCCCTGTGGCACCTCGAGGGAAAGCCACAGATCCCTGTGTCAACTCATTGGGAAGCCTGACACTACTGCTACAGCTCATGAGGAAAATGGTCGTGTATGACTCCACTCGAGAAGAGTCCTGACTTTCCTGTTGAGACTCCAGAGGAACCCCAAGATCCATGTCAGTACTGAAGAGGAAACCTGAGTTTCTGTCCGCAGTTCCAGACGAGGACCGAGGACCCGACACTGACTGGACAGGAATCCCGAGGGGCCCTTCGCAACTCGCATGGAGACTGGTCTTTCCTGAGGCCACACGAATGGGTCCCTGAGGTCCCCGTCGTAAATTGAGAGGGACTTGCCACAACTCGAGAAAATCAGGAGCTTCTCCCCTGCAGGCGAGATGAGGCCCTTTTCTGTTGCAGGGTCATGAGAGAAATCACGCCTTCCCTCTTGAACCTCGCAAGGGTCCTTCCCACCCTTGCTGCAACTCAAGACGTTCCCCGACATACCCATCAACACGTGGGAGGAGACCCGAGGCTCCCGGCACAACTCTGGAGGAGCCCCGTTTCCCCACCGTGAGTTCGAGATGAGGGTGCCTCTTCCTGCTTCGTTGGGAAATGACTCCCGCCATTCCCGTCGCATCTCAAGAGGTGGCACTCTCAACAGGAAAGCTGAGATCTCCTGGGGTCATGCCAACATACTAAAAGTCCCCCAGATGTCTCAGTCCACTCCAGATGAATGTGATTTTCCTGCACTACCTCGAGTGTCACCCGCGTATCGCCTCACACCACGGTGCCTTGTGCCAAAGCACTGTGGCATCTCGAGGGAAAGACAGAGAACCAAGGGTCAAATTGGCGGGAAGCCTTCCACTGCTTCTAAAGCTCGGGAGGAAAGCAGACATGCATGTAACCACGGGTGACGAGGCCTGACTCCTCTGGGGAGACTTCATGAGGAACCCCAAGTTCCATGCCAGCACTGGAGAGGAAATCTCAGGTTCCAGCTTCGGCTCCAGCCAGGGACTTAGGATCCGGCACCAACTGGAGAGGAATCCAGAAGGGCCGCTCTAAACTCGCATGGAGACTGTCCTTTTCTGAGGCCACACGAGCATGTCCCTGAGGTCCCCATCGTAATGCAACTCAAGAATTTCCCCGACATNTCTCAGGTTCTGGCCACAGTTCCAGATGAGGACTTAGGACCTGACACTGACTGGAGAGGAATCCCGAGGGGCCCCTCGCAACTCGCATGGAGACGGGGCTTTCCTGAGGATACGCGTGCTGGTCCCTGAGGTCCCCGACATAACTCTAGAGGGACCTGCCGCAACTCGAGAAAAACCAGGAGGTTCTCCCCTCCAGGCTAGATGAGGCCGTTTTCTGCTTTGGCATCCAAAGAGAAATCACGCCTTCCCTCCTGAACCTCAAAGGGTCCTTCACACGCTTGCTGCAACTCAATAAGTTCCCTGACATACTTGCCTCCACTCGAGAGGATCACTGAGGGTCCCACAATAACTCAATGAGGCCCCCTTTCCCCTACTCTGCTTCAGATGAGGGTTCCTTTCTCTACTTCGTCGGGAAAGGATTCTGGCATTCCCCTCGCACAGCAAGAGGACATGCTCTCAACAGGAATGTCGAGAGGAACTCCAGGGGTCATGCCACATGCTGCAACACAAGAAGTTCCCCAACATACCCGTCCCCACGTGGGAGGAACACCGAGGGTCCCGGCCCAATTCAGGAGGAGCCCCGTTTTCCCACCGTGTGCTCGAGATTAGGGTCCCTTTCCCTGCTTCGTCGGGAAAGTTCTCCTGCCGTTCCCGTCGCATCTCAAGAGGTCGCACTCTCAACAGGAAAGCCGAGATCTCCAGGGGTTGTGCCAACATACTAAAAGTCCCCCAGATATCTCAGTTCACTCCAGATGACCCTGATTTCCCTGCACTACCTTGAGTGTCACCTGCATATCGCCTCCCACCACCGTGGCTCGTGCCACAGCCCTGTGGCATCTCGAGGGAAAGACAGAGATCTCTGGGTCAACTCGACAGGAAGATTAACACTGCTGCTACAGCTCAGGATGAAAGCAGATGTGCATGAAACCACAGGAGACGAGGCCTGACTCCCCTGGGGAGACTCCAGAGGAANCCGTGGCTCGTGCCACAGCCCTGTGGCATCTCGAGGGAAAGACAGAGATCTCTGGGTCAACTCGACAGGAAGATTAACACTGCTGCTACAGCTCAGGATGAAAGCAGATGTGCATGAAACCACAGGAGACGAGGCCTGACTCCCCTGGGGAGACTCCAGAGGAAAGCCAGGTTCCATGCCAGCAGTGGAGAGGAAACCTCAGGTTCCAGCTTCGATACCAGACAGAGACTTATGACCCAGCACCAAATGGAGAGGAATCCCGAGGGGCCTCTCTCAACTCGCACGGAGACTGGCCTTTCCAGAGGCTATGCGAGTGGGTACCTGATGTCCCCGTCGTAACACGAGAGGGACCTGCCGCAACTCGAATAAAACCAAGATGTTCTCCCCTCCAGGCGCGATGAGACCGTGTTTTGTTGCGGTATCACGAGAGAAATCACGCCTTCCCTCCTGAACCTCAAACGGTCCTTCACACACTTGCTGCAACTCAAGGAGTTCCCCGACATAACCATCTCCATTCGAGAGGAACACTGAGGGTCCCACCACTACTCAAGAGGGGACCCCTTTCCCGCTCCTCAGCTCCAGATGAGGATTCTTTCCCTGCTTCATCAGGAAAGGATTCTGGCTTTCCCGTCGCAGAGCAAGAGGACGTGCTCTCAACAGGAAAGACCAGAGAAAATCCAGGGACCGTGCCACCATTGCAAAAGACCCCCAAATGTCTCAGTCCACTCCAGATGAACTTTATTTCCCTACCCTGCCCTGAAGGTCACCCACGTATCACCTCACACCACGGTAGCTCGAGCCACAGCCCTGTGGCATCTCGAGGAAAATACAGAGATCCCTGGGCCAACTCGACGGGAAGCCTGACACTACTGCTAAAGCTCGGGAGGAAAATGGACGTGTATGCCTCCACTCGAGGAGTCCTGACTCTCCTGTGGAGACTCCAGAGGAACCCCAAGATCCATGCCAGCACTGGAGAAGAAACCTCAGGTTCCAGTTTCGGCTCCTGATGGGGACTTAGGACCCGGCACTGACTGGAGAGGAATCCCGTGGGGCCCCTCTCAACTCGCATGGAGACTGGCCTTTCCTGAGGCCACGCGAGCAGTTCCCTGAGGTCCCCATCGTACCTTGAGAGGGACCTGCTGCAACTCGAATTAAACCAGGAGGTTCTCCCCTCCAGGCGAGATGAGGCCGTTTTCTGCTGCAGCATCCCGAGAGAAATCACGCCTTCCTTCTTGAACCTCAAAGGGTCCTTCACAGCCTTGCTGCAACTCAAGAAGTTCCCCGACATACCCATCTCCACTCGACAGGAATTCTGAGGGGCCCATCACAATTCAAGAGGGACCCGCTTTCCCCCTCCTCTATTCCAGATGAGGATTCCTTTCCCTGCTTTGTCGGGAAAGGATTGTGACTTTCCCGTCGCAGAGCAAGATGTCTTCCTTTCAACAGAAAAGACGACAGGACCTCAAGGGGTCGTGCCACCATTCGAAAAGACCCCCAAATGTCTCAGTCCACTCCAGATGAACCTGATTTCCCTGCTCTGCCTCGAAGGTCATCCCAAGCATCGAATCATACTATGGTGGCACGTGCAACAGTCCTGTGGAACCTCGAGGGAAAGCCACAGATCCCTGTGTAAACTCATTGGGAAGCCTGACACTACTGCTACAGATCGTGAGGAAAACGGTCATGTATGTCTCCACTCGAGAAGAGTCCTGACTCTCCTGTGGAGACTCCAGAGGAACCTCAAGATCCATGTCAGTAATGAAGAGGAAACCTGAGATTCTGGCCGCAGTTACAGATGAGGACCTAGGACCCGACACTGAGACAAATCCCGAGGGGCCCTTCGCAACTCCCATGGAGACTGGTCTTTCCTGAGGCCACACGGACGGGTCCCTGAGTTCCCCATCGTAAATTGAGAGGGACCTGCCCCAACTCGAGAAAAACCAGGAGGTTCTCCCCTGCAGGCGAGATGAGGCCCTTTTCTGCTGCTGCAACTCGAGGGAAATCACGCCTTCCCTCTTGAACCTCACAAGGTTCCTTCCCACCCTTGCTGTAACTGAAGAAGTTCCCTGACATACCCATCAACACGTGGGAGGAAACCCGAGGGTCCCGGCACAATTCTGGAGGAGCCCCGTTTCCCCACCGTGAGCTCGAGATGAGGGTGCCTTTCCCTGCTTCGTCGGGAAAGGACTCCCACCATTCCCGTAGCATCTCAAGCGGTGGCACTCTGAACAGGAAAGCCGAGATCTCCTGGGGTCGTGCCAACAAACTTAAAGTCCCCCAGATGTCTCAGTCCACTCCAGATGAACGTGATTTCCCTGCAC
>SJYT01037596.1:14464-38926 GCA_006410635.1 Cephalophus harveyi
TGAAACTCCAATACTTTGGCCACATGATGCAAAAAGCTGACTCATTTGAAAAGATCCTGATGCTGGGAAAGATTGAAGGCCAGAGGCTGTCTCTTATACACATCTAGATGTGTATAAGAGACAGCTTTTGAACTGTGGTGTTGGAGAAGACTCTTGAGAGTCCCTTGGACTGCAAGGAGATCCAACCAGTCCATTCTGAAAGAGATCAACCCTGGGATTTCTTTGGAAGGAATGATGCTAAAGCTGAAACTCCAGTACTTTGGCCACCTCATGCGAAGAGTTGACTCATTGGAAAAGACTCTGATGCTGGGAGGGACTGGGGGCAGGAGGAGAAGGGGATGACTGAGGATGAGATGGCTGGATGGCATCACGGACTCGATGGACGTGAGTCTGAGTGAACTCTGAGAGATGGTAATGAACAGGGAGGCCTGGCGTGCTGCGATTCATGGGGTCCCAAAGAGTCAGACACGACTGAGTGACTGAACTGAACTGAACTGAAAGAGTTAAAAACTCCTTAATTAGAACAATTTTTTTTTCAGTTTGTATGGAAATACAGCAGATAATGAATAGTGAAAACGATCTTGAGAAAGAAAAATGAGACTGGAGAAATCAGGCTCCTGGACTTCAGACTATACTACAAAACTGTAGTCATCACACCAGTATGGTACTCACACAAAACACAGACATATAGATCAGTGAAATAAGATAGAAAGTCTAGAGATAAACCCACACACCTATGATCACCTAATCTATTAGAAAAGAGGCAAGAATATACAATGGAGAAAATATGATCTCTTCAATAAGTTGTGCTGGCAGAAGTGGACAGCTACATGTGAAAGAATGAAATTAGAACACTTCCTAAGTGGATTAAAGACCTAAATGTAAGGCTGGATGCTATAAAATTCTTAGAGGAAAACAGGCAGAACACTCTTTGACATAAATCACAGCAAGATCTTTTTTGATCCAACTCTTCGAATAATGAAAATAAAAACAAAAATGAACAAATGAGATCTAATTAAACTTAAAAGCTTTTGCATAGCAAAGGAAACCATAAAAAATGAAAAAACAGCTCACATAATGGAAGAAAATATTTGCAAGTGAATCAACCAAAAAGGGATTAATCTCTTAAATATTCAAACAGTTTATATGGTTCAATATTAAAAAAAAAATAAAAAATGGGCAGAAGATCTACACTTGATCCTAGCCAGAAGTCTGAGAAGTGATGAGCAGAAGTTCTATGTAGACATTTCTCCAAAGAAGATATATAGATGGCTAAAGAGCTCTTGAAAAGTTGCTCAACATCACTGATTATTAGAGAAATACAATTCAAACTATCACCTCACACTGGTCAGAATGGTCATTATCAAAAAATCTACAAACATAAACACTGGGGAGCATGTGGAGAAAAGGGAACTCTCCTACACTGTTGGTAGGAATGTAGATTGGTACAGTCACTATGGAGAACAGTGCGGAGATTCCTTAGAGTGTTAGTCGTTCAGCTGTGCCCGACTCTCTGCAACACTACGGACTGCAGCCAACCAGGCTACTCTGTCCATGAGATTTTCCAGGCAAGGATACTGGAGTAGGCTGCCATTTGCTTCTCCAGGGGATCTTCCCAACCCCGGGATCAAACCTGGGTCTCCTGCACTGCAGGCAGATTCTTTACTGAGCTACAAGCCATCATATGATCTAGCAATTCAACTTCTAGGAATGTATTTGTAGAAAACCATAATTTGAAAAGATACATGCACCCCATTGTTCATTGTAGCACTATTTACAATAGCCAGGACATGGAAGCAATTTAGATGCCTATGAACAGAAGAATGGATAAAGGTGTAGTACATATATACAATGGAATATTACTCAGCTGTTAAAAGAGTGCAATAATGCCATTTGCAACAAGATGAATGGACATAGAGATTGCCATACTGAGTGAAGTAAGTCAGATACAGAAAGAAAAATATCACATTACATCTGTTATAAATGGAATCTAAAAAAAGGGTACAAATGAACTTATCTACAAAATAGATATACAAAACACCTATGATCAACCTAGACAGCATATTAAAAAGCAGAGACATGACTTGGCCAACAAAGGTCCACCTAGTCAAAGCTATGCTTTTTCAAGTAGTCATGTATGGATGTGAGAGTTGGACTATAAAGTAAGCTGAGTGCCGAAGAATTGATGCTTTTGAACTGTGATGTTGGAGAGACTCTTGAGAGTCTCTTGGACTGCAAGGAGAGCCAACCAGTCCATCCTAAAGGACATCAGTCCTGAATATTCATTGAAAGGACTGATGCTGAAGCTCCAATACTTTGTCCACCTGATTCAGAGAACTGACTCATTTGAAAGGACCCTGATGCTGGGAAAGATTGAAGGCCAGAGGAGGAGGGATGACAGAGGATGAGATGGTTGAATGGCATCACTGACCCAATAGACATGAGTTTGAGTAAGCTCCGGGAGTTGGTGATGGACAGGGAAGCCCGGTGTGCTGCATCCATGGGATCTCAAAGAGTCAGACATGACTGAGCAACTGAACTGAACTGAACTGACAGAACTAGAGTCACAGATATAGAAAACAAACTTACGTTACTGGGGGTAATATGGGGGAAGGGATAAATTGGGAGACTGGGATTGACATTGCACGCTATTTTATATAAAATAGGTAACTAATAAAGACCTTCTATACAGCACAGAGAATTCTACTCAATACCCTGTAATGGCGCATATTGGAAAAGATTCTAAAAAAGAATGGATATATGTGTTTATACAGCTAATTCAGTTCTAGATGTATATGTACACCTGAAACTAAACCAACATTGTAAATCAACAATACTCTAATACACTTTTTTAATTCCTAAGTTTATAGTGCTGCTTCTCTGTCTTAATACCTGCCATTGGCTTTTAAACTCATTTAGGCTAGAAATTGTATTTTATTCATGGGCAAGTTCCTATCATTAGCATTGTGCCTGGGAACCTGTCTGACCTGTGGGCACACTGTAAGTGTTTGTTGAATGCACTTTGAACTTCTCAGCACTGGCAAATTCCTGATAGATTGACAAAGCAAGTAAAAAAGATTCATGTAGTGCTCTATTTTGTATCACAATATCTATAGCTTTCTGTAGCATTTATTTGTTTCATGTTGTCAAAGTGTGGATAACATTCAAATATCTAAGGAGGCAGATAGGCAATTGGCATTAAGAAAGTTTGCCAATAGGAATACAATCTACATAGGGCACAGCAGGGAAGCATGGTCCATTCTGTCTCAGCACAGAATTTTAGAGTGGCTTAATAAAAGTGGTAGCACTTAAGTTTTGCAAACTAAGATGGTATTTCAAAAATTAAGAATAAAAAAGACAATCTTTTATTTTAGAACTAGATGGCAGAGTAACATGAAGACCCATAACATGGTTTTCTCTAGATGGGGATCTTTGAGTAATTTGTAGATTCACAGACTACATGTCTTGTGTGTATGGGATTTTGTGTGTTTGTTTATTCCTGTTTGGGTTAGTCTTCAGAAAAAAGATAATATCAGTTTATCTTGCTTATTTATACTTGTTTTCTTCTAATGGCTTCCCTGAAGTTTCAAATGCCCATGCAGAAAAGAGGGTATTTTATATAAGGAGAGAAAATCAGTTGAGCTTGCTAATCAGATTCTCCTCTTCCCTAGAGCCTTCAGAATTGATGTTTTCCGGTCATGGAGTAACTGGGCATTGTGCCACCATGTCGGTGCCTGGACTGTGTTTAACAAGAAGCTTCATTAGATTGTCCTCAGTTTCTTGGGAGGTAATCCTGTTAGGCAGTGTTTATCAGTCATTGTGTGCTCTTCTTGTCATTCCTATCCTGTTCAGTAGAAGCACTCCTAGGGGAATATGGAGTGTGTGTGTATATGAGTAGTGTGTATGTGCACAAATAATACTGCCAGAATTGTTTTATAAAAGAGATATCCTCCCAAAAGTAGAGAAAACAGAAAAGAGACTGAGCAGCAAGCCTTTAACACACACACACACAAATTACATTACAATAGAGTTTTCAGTTTATGAACAAGATCTGTGCCAAATTCAGAAAGAAAACCAGTATCAGTTTTTTAGATCATTTAGTTGACCTAAGTAGCACACTTCCTACTTTAGCATTCCAGTCCCCTATAATGAAAAGGACATCTTTTTTGGGTGTTAGTTCTAACAGATCGTGTAGGTCTTCATAAAACCGTTCCACTTCAGCTTCTTCAGCATTACTGGTTGGGTCATAGACTTGGATAACTGTGATATTGAATGGTTTTCCTTGGAGACGAACAGAGATCATTCTGTCATTTTTGAGATTGCATCCAAGTACTGCATTTCGGACTCTTTTGTTGACCATGATGGCTACTCCATNATTTCCTGGTACACTGGAATATACACTGGAAAGAAATATTCTCTTGCTTTCTTTTTCTCTCCAAAACTCATTTGTTATATATATATACACAGAGAGAGAGAGAGAGAGCATATGTTAAACAACACTATCATACATTTCCCAGCTCTTTTGCACTCAGAGTTAAGTGAACAGTATTTCTCTTTTATCTGATATTTCTGGTAAATATTCTGGAAGTGGTATGTGCCCTCTACTTCATACCTCCTATTTATTATCTTTCTTTCATTTTACGGTTTATTAATATAGCTCTTTCTTTCTAGCCTTACTTATCACTAGATTATATTTTCATACAGTCTTAGTCTTACAGCATTAAGGCTGTTTTTTTGTTTACATTCTTACTTAAATCATAGCTACTTTATTGCTTTTTTATACTTAGAGATTTAGAGTTTCTTTCACTTCAGTTCAGTTCAGTCGCTCAGTCATGTCCGACTCTTTGCGACTCTTTGTTACCCCATGAATCGCAGCATGCCAGGCCTCCCTGTTCATTACCATCTCTCAGAGTTCACTCAGACTCACGTCCATCGAGTCCGTGATGCCATCCAGCCATCTCATCCTCGGTCGTCCCCTTCTCCTCCTGCCCCCAATCCCTCCCAGCATCAGAGTCTTTTCCAATGAGTCAGTTCTTCGCATGAGGTGGCCAAAGTACTGGAGTTTCAGCTTTAGCATCATTCCTTCCAAAGAAATCCCAGGGTTGATCTCTTTCAGAATGGACTGGTTGGATCTCCTTGCAGTCCAAGGGATTCTCAAGAGTCTTCTCCAACACCACAGTTCAAAAGCATCAATTCTTCGGCACTCTGCCTTCTTCACAGTCCAACTCTCACATCCATACATGACCACAGGAAAAACCATAGCCTTGACCAGACGGACCTTAGTCGGCAAAGTAATGTCTCTGCTTTTGAAAATACTATCTAGGTTGGACATAACTTTTCTTCCAAGGAGTAAGCGTCTTCTAATTTCATGGCTGCAGTCACTATCTGCACTGATTTTCACTCTCCTCTTTCACTTTCATCAAGAGGTCTTTTAGTTCCTCTTCACTTTCTGCCATAAGGGTGGTGTCATCTGCATATCTGAGGTTATTGATATTTCTCCCGGCAATCTTGATTCCAGCTTGTGTTTCTTCTAGTCCAGCGTTTCTCATGATGTACTCTGCATAGAAGTTAAATAAGCAGGGTGACAATATACAGCCTTGACGTACTCCTTTGCTGATATTTCCCCAGATCCTAGAATACTATCTGGCACATACTAGGTCTATGAATGAATGATCTGATTGAATGAATGAGAAAACTACAAGAGACTATGGCAGTGCCTTAGAGTGGGAGTACTGAGCTGTTCACTACTGCAGTACCTTTAGAATGGCATTCTGCCTGCTAGACTGGCCTACCTATGTCTACCTAAAACTATGGTCTCCTCACTTTGCCAAATATCCTAATAGTCAACATTTTCACACACCTACCCTATAAGAACTGTACTGAGTTTGAATTTGTGGGCAAGAGATTCTATGTCAAATGATGACTTCCTTAAGAATAATTGATCATAAAGTTATTGATTGAATCTGATAAAATTTAAAGTGTACTTATTTATAGTATAATAATAGTAATATGGAATAAAATGCATATAAAGAATTATGCATAATAAAAATAACAGTTACATTTATTTTGAAAGTCTTGGAAAAAATCCCATGTCTTTGGGGATGTGGTGCCTTTACTCTGTTTTGGGTCAGCAGTCATGAAATTAAATCATGAGAACTTGATTGGTAAAGTTATAAAAGTAAGATTATATGGAAAAGTTCAACTACTTTGCACATATTCATTTACAAAAATGAAGTACATCTTGAACATACCTGGGAGAAGTCTCCACAAGCATTATCACTACAAAATCACACATAAATAAATAATCAGATGGGGAGCAACCCACCAGCTAACTCTAGCTTAGCTTAAGAAAGGTTTGAAAGAAATTTAAAAAGAGAATAAGATCACAAGATCCATGTAGCTGGAAATAAAAACAATTCTAGCAGCTTACAATTCTAGAAGCTTATGAAAACTTTCTAGGTGCTACACATGCTGGTCACTATATTCATTTGGTTGAAGCCACTACACATTTGTTGTTTTGCAGAATTGTGCTTCAATTGTCTAACAGGTTGGCATGACTATGTGGAAGGTATTTTCCACTGCAGGATTGCAGAACTCAAGATTTGAGGAAGTTACTTGGAAATTGTGGCCATTTTAAAAAATCTTATGCCTATGTTTTGTTCTCTGTCCCTATCTATTTCTAAGAATTGTGAAGCTCATTCCAAGTAGTTTAATGGTAAAATATATCTCTGGAATTTATCTACACATACTTTTCTCATTAAAAATTATATTTTATAAAGTAACATATTTTATGTATATTTATATGTTTATATTTTTCTTTAAAATTAGTGGAAAATTTCATCATGCAGTATGAATACGTTTGCCATTTAACTTTTAAAAATAAGAAACATATACTGGTATTTATATTACCTCTTTATCCTATTCATCTGCTTTAAAAACAAATTGGGAATGTTCCCAGAGTGAAACACAGGCGCTAAAAACATATAACAGAACTCAACAGTTACACATAGTCCCAGTAACCCCTTATTGCCACTGTGATAAGTCGCTTCAGTCATGTCTGATTCTTTGTGATCCCATGGACCATAGACTGCCAGGCTCCTCAGTCTATGGGATTTCCCAGGCAAGAATACTGGATTGGGGTTGCCAGGGGATCTTCTTCAGGGGATCTTCCCTGTCTCTTATACACATCTAGATGTGTATAAGAGACAGCAGTATTAATAATAATCATTATACATTAAATCATTTTAAGGAATAGCAGAATTTGTTTTTCGTAAAACTCTACTCTTCTGTAACCATAATTTAGTAGTCCTAAATTTATTAGCATTGCTTAAATATATCTGATTATATCAATGTTAATTTTTATGTCTTTACCTGTATCAGAATTAGTGGAATCAAATGACATATCAATATATTCAGGCTGTGGCTTAATCTCACAGTATCACAGGATATAAATATATTTATATACATTTATAAATACGTTGGACTTCTCTGGTACCTTAGCTGGTAAGGAACCTGCCTGCAATGCAGGAGACCGTGGTTCAGTTCCTGGGTCAGGAAGATGCTCTTGAGAAGGGACAGGCTACCCACTCTGGTATTCTTGGGCTGCCCTGGTATCTCAGATGCTAAAGAATCTGCCTGCAATGCAGGAGACCTGGGTTTGATCCCTGGGTTGGAAAGATCCCCTGGAGGAGGGCATGGCAACCCACTCCAGTATTCTCACCTGGAGAATCCCGATGGACAGAGGAGCCTGGCGAGCTACAGTCCATGGGGTTACAGAGTTGGACACAACTGAGCAACTAAGCACAGCACAGCACATAAATGCATTATCAACAGCAAATTAAACATACTGATTCACTGCTGCTGCTGCTGCTAAGTCACTTCTGTCATGTTTGACTCTTGTGCGACCCCAGAGACGGCAGCCCACCAGGCTCCCCCATCCCTGGGATTCTCCAGGCAAGAACACTGGAGTGGGTTGCCATTTCCTTCTCCAATCCATGAAAGTGAAAAGTCAAAGTGAAGTCATTCAGTCATGTCTGACTCCTAGAGACCCCAAGGACTGCAACGTACCAGGCTCCTCCATCCATGGGATTTTTCAGGCGAGAGTACTGGAGTAGGTTGCCATTGCCTTCTCTGATTGATTCATTATTTATGTAAAAATACTTCATAACNATTCAGTCATGTCTGACTCTTAGAGACCCCATGGACTGCAACGTACCAGGCTCCTCCATCCATGGGATTTTTCAGGCGAGAGTACTGGAGTAGGTTGCCATTGCCTTCTCTGATTGATTCATTATTTATGTAAAAATACTTCATAACAAAGTAGCAAAAGCCAACAGTCCGTGGCTTAAAACAAGTGTTTGTTACTGCTTACATCTCTGAGGATTGTTTGAAGGTCAGCTGATGGAGCTGACCTTTGTGGGGTTCCTCTTATTTTGGCTGGCTCACTCACATGTCTGCAAGATATCTGATTGTCTCATAGAAGCAAGCCCCATAGGGTAGCTCTGCTCCACACTGCAAGTATGTAGTTCTTATCTGCTCCATGTGTCTGTGCTTCAATCATCTTCCTTGGAGAACCCAGCTAGCCAAGGTGCCACTGCTCCTAGCAAAGCACAAAAGGGAAGAAGGAAAGATACAAGTCCTCTTGAGATCTAAGCTCAAACAAGGCTCCACGATGTTTCTCAGTCTATTGATCAGAGTAAGTCATGTGACTGGACCAAAAGTGAAAGCATGAAAAAATAATTTCTTTGTCTTTGGTAAGATGAACTACAAGGTCACATGGCAAGAGATGTGGATACGTGAATGCATGAGGCTAATGATGCAGTCACCCATCCATACTGGATATATTATTCAATACAATTCAAAATGCTTCACTGTTCAACACTACAGCTCAAGACAAAAGAGTTATTCATTCACTCAATATATTCAGGCTGTGGCTTAATCTCACAGTATCACAGGATATAAATATATTTATATACATTTATAAATACATTGGACTTCTCTCTCAGGTAAGGAATCTGCTTACCTGGGCCACACCCAACCCTAGGTCCTGAAGATACAATAAGAAATTAAACAGACAAAACTTCCCATTCTTGGTAGGTACAGAATATGAGAAATGGATGAACTGTTCTTTTTTTGTTTTAGCTTAATAAATAATTTTTTAAAAATCAGGTAGATAGCCTGTGTTTCAGCTTGCTAGTTACGGTTGAAATCTCCTTTGTGTTCTATACAACAGAGAACACTCCAGATTTAATGCACATCTCTTGATTTTTAGCAGCTCCAACCCTAATCCAAAATGAAACAAAAATGAAACTTTCCACTGTCATAAAACTTACATTCTAATTAAGGAAAGGAAAGAAGAGAACCAAGAGATAGGGGGAAAAGTGGCTTGGGGTATGAGTAGTAGGAAAAAACAAATGATATCAATCAATCAAACAACTCAGGGCATGAAACTTAAAATCCCTTAGCTATGTTAGAGTGTTATCACACTACTCCCTTTGGATCAATGGTTCTGGGACCAGTTCTTAGCTCTACAGCTCAATAACTGTATGATCTTGGTCAAGTTATTATTCACTCCAGGATTGAGCTTCTGTAAACAAATACTGGTGGCTCAGAGGTTAAAGCGTCTGCCTCTAATGCGGGAGACCCGGGTTCGATCCCTGGGTCGGGAAGATCCCCTGGAGAAGGAAATGGCAATCCACTCCAGTATTCTTGCCTGGAGAATCCCACGGACGGAGAAGCCTAGTAGGTTACAGTCCACGGGGTCGCAAAGAGTCGGACACGACTGAGCGACTGAACTGAACTGAAACAAATAGTAAATGTATTTTTGTAAACAAATAGTAAATGGAAACAAATAGTAAATGCCACCTTGCAACTAGATGATCACAATCACATTATGTGGGATGTGAGGAATAGTGGCAAAGTAATTTACCATGGCTGGGAGCTTTGGGGTTTTGGAGTAACCTTGCTTCTGCGACCAACTCAGCTGGTAATATGGAGAAATCAATCCTTCTGTAGTTCAATTTATCAGTCTGTAAATTGGGAATGTTCCCAGAGTGAAACACAGGCGCTAAAAACATATAACAGAACTCAACAGTTACACATAGTCCCAGTAACCCCTTATTGCCACTGTGATAAGTCGCTTCAGTCATGTCTGATTCTTTGTGATCCCATGGACCATAGACTGCCAGGCTCCTCAGTCTATGGGATTTCCCAGGCAAGAATACTGGATTGGGGTTGCCAGGGGATCTTCTTCAGGGGATCTTCCTGACCCAGGCACTGAATTTGCATTGCTAACATCTCTTGCTTTGACAGGTGGGTTCTTTATCACTAGTGCCACCTGGGAAACCCCCAGTATTACCACTAGTACTTTTATAATTATTGTGGTTAAATTTCAGGTATCTAGTGAGTGACAATAAAGTTGAGTATTTCCTGTCATGTACAAGTAAGCTTGCAAGTTGGAACAAAAAAGAGATGAACTTGTTTTGGTGATTCAGTTTAATAACTGGTTTAATTATTTCCATTAACCATACAAATAGAACAAAGTTTAATAAAGATGAAAGCATCTTCACTGAATGGCAACTGAAGGTCACTCATGTAGTTTTAAACCAGTAGTTGGTTCAGTGATTCTGGGTCTAGTTGCTCTACCCCTTACCAGCTGCATGACCTTGGATAAGTTTTTACCTAGTCTATCTAAACAGAAATAATAAGAGCAACATAAAGTTATTATAAGGATTGAATGTAGATTAAATATATATTGCTTAACACAATGTTTGGCACATAGTTGTTCAATAAACATTGTTCATGTTATTTACCATCCTGTCTAACTCTTGGGAAAGAATTGACAAAAGTTCAGTTAGAGAACAATAATAACTACTAACATCAATTGAAGTCTTTTTGATACCAGATGCTACACTCAGCACTTTATAAGGATTATCTCAGTAAATCTTCAAAATAACCTTGAGGGAACACTAAGGATTAAATTTTACAGATGTGTCTTAGAGAGTTTTAGTAACTTGCCCACAGGCTTTCAGCTGTAAGTAGCAGAGTCAAACATCAAATCCACATCTCCTTTCCTTCTGAATCCTTGCTCCTAGCAACTGTGACACACTGCCCCTTTTCCCTTCCAAAACTGGAGTGATATGGGTCAATAAAGGGGAGTGAATAAGTTAATAAGTAATTATTTTCAGATAGAGCCTTTATTTAGTTACTTACTCAAAAAGTTGTGTTTTATTTTTAACATCAGGTATAGTAAGATGTCAAAATACAAAAATGATTAGGTCTTAGTTTCTACCCTTGAGATGTTCATATTTCATGGAATTTCAACAATGATTATAGGTCAGTTGGCTTAAAATTTAAGAGGGAGCTTCATAGGCAAAATACTTCCTGCATAAAAACTTGTCTACCTACAAACAAGTCAGTTCTTTTGACCAAATCATATTTGAAATGGTCATCCCCAAGGTTAAGAGAAGACACTGTACCAAGTTGGTTATCTAATCTGGCCAACTGCAGAGTTGTAAACAGAAATCTTGCTTTGGCTTACAATAAACCCAGTTGTTAGTCATGGATTAATGTATGAAGTAAATACTACCAATGTTCAATATTCAATTCTCCTGTCTCTCTGGGCATAAAGACTGCACTTCTGAGACACCAAATGTGTAGAACCATCTGACTTATCACAGCCAATGAAAAGGAGCAGAAGAGACACATATCTTCCTGTTTCAAGCTGAGCAGTAAAAAGAATTCTCTAGGCTTTCTTTTCCTATATGATGATGCCCAGAGAGGTCACTTATTCCTGACATGACAGTCACAAGTTTGTGGAACTTGGTCACTGAAGGAACAAGGAATAAAACCTTGATATGGTAAGCCTCTAGAATTGGAAGATTATTTGTTTCTTCAGCATAATCTGACCAATTCTGACTAACACAATACAAATCCCTCAGGACATACATTATTGACCATAAGAAATACTCAGGAAAGAGACTGGTGTGGAAAAGTATACTTTCTGTGGGAGAACAGAACAGAAAGAAGCCATATTGAGAAATTCCCAGATTTCACTGAAGCCTTGAGAAATCAAATCCTTCCAGACAAGCTTTCCTTATGTTGGGTTTTTGAATAACTTTTTCAATAGAATAAAATTTACTAATTAATAGTTTTTGTTCTTATTTATCATTTATCAACATAATATATAATTAATAAATATTTACTATTTACAATAATAACTTATTTATTGCATTCTTACTATATGCCAGTCAGAGACCTAATACTGGTGACACAACTGTTAACCAAACTTAGTCTCCATTCTCAGGTTGCTTAAAGTCTAGCCTGGAATGCAGGCCAAATAGGAAAATGCAATTCTTTATGATAAATGCAGGATTAGAGAAAGCACAAGGATTACATAAGAAAAGCACCATACCACGGAAGGAAGGAAGGACTGAAGGAAGCTAGGACATAAAGGATGAGGAGTTACACAAGCAGCCATCATAGTGAGGATTATATGTTTCATATTTATATTTTAATAATAAGAAGAACTGATGTTTCCATTACACATACTACGGTCAACCACTCTACCATGTGCTTTAAACATATAAAATAGTTCCCACAACCACCTTTGAGGTAAGATATAATTATCTCCATCCTTATTTTATAAATGTATAAGTATTTTCCAGGAAAAAAAGAAGGTGGAGGTTACAAGCTGAAGGAGCACAGTAAGCAAGAATAAAGAGATGTGAAGCATTAATATTAATAGTTCAGAAAAACAGAAGAATAATTTAATGGAGGGTGGGGAGGTTGGGCAGTGTGAGAACAGGAAGAGAAGCAATGGATCTACCTGGAATCTTGGAAGCTTTTCTCCAACCTGCTTCAGGCCTTGGCTCATTGTCTGCCTCATAGAGATGCCTCCTCTGACCACCCTGACTTAAATTAAACACCACCTTTACTCTCCATCCCCTCCTCTGCTTATTTTTTCTCCACAGCCTTATTACTGGTTGACAAACTGCATGATTTCCTTATTTAACTTTCATATTGTCTCTCTCTCCTCATTAAAATGTAAGCTCCATGAGGCAGAGATTTCTGCCTGCAGTTTTTTGTCTAGTGCTATACCCTCTGCCTCTTGATAAACCTATATGCAGCTCAGGAAGCAACAGTTAGAACTGGACATGGAACAACAAACTGGTTCCAAATAGGAAAAGAAGTACATCAAGGCGATATATTCTCATCCTGCTTATTTAACTTCTATGCAGAGTACATCATGAGAAACGCTGGGCTGGAAGAAACACAAGCTGGAATCAAGATTGCCGGGAGAAATATCAATAACCTCAGATATGCAGATGACACCACCCTTACTGCAGAAAGTGAAGAGGAGCTAAAAAGCCTCTTGATGAAAGTGAAAGAGGAGAGTAAAAAAGTTGGCTTAAAGTTCAACATTCAGAAAACTAAGATCATGGCATCTGGCCCCATCATTTCATGGGAAATAGATGGGGAAACAGTGGAAATAGTATCAGACTTTATTTTTGGGGGCTCCAAAATCACTGCAGATGGTGACTGCAGCCATGAAATTAAAAGACGCTTACTCCTTGGAAGGAAAGTTATGACCAACCTAGATAGCATATTCAAAAGCAGAGACATTACTTTGCCTAAAAAGATCTGTCTAGTCAAGGCTATGGTTTTTCCACTGGTCATGTATGGATGTGAGAGCTGGACTGGGAAGAAAGCTGAGAGCTGAAGAATTGATGCTCTTGAACTGTGGTGTTGGAGAAGACTCTTGGGAGTCCCTTGGACTGCAAGGAGATCCAACCAGTCTATTCTAAAGATCAGTCCTGGGTGTTCTTTGGAAGGACTGATGCTGAAGCTGAAACTCCAGTACTTTGGCCACCTCACGCAAAGAGTTGACTCATTGGAAAAGACTCTGATGCTGGGAGGGATTGGGGGCAGGAGGAGAAGGGGACGACCGAGGATGAGATGGCTGGATGGCATCACCGACTCGATCCACATGAGTTTGGGTGAACTCCAGGAGTTGGTGATGGACGGCGAGGCCTGGCGTGCTGCAATTCATGGGGTCACAGAGAGTCGGACATGACTGAGTGACTGAACTGACTGACTGACTGACTGACTGATACCATCTAAAACAGAGCCTGAGTCATAGGAAGCATCCACTGAATAATGTTGAATGGTGCTCTTAATTTTATCCTCACTTTATAATCATGGAAATTTTGAGGCACAAAGTTTAGTAACTTGTCAGGTTCACAGTAAATGGCAAAACTAGAATTCAAACTGAGGCAATTTGCTCTGGATTCTATGTTTTTAGTTACTATATTGGACCCTTCCTTCCAAAGCAGTCATTTAGTAGGGGAATAAAAATCAAAGGAATAAGTGAATCTAGCATATAAAATCAGGTGATACTATATTTTTTAAAAATGAAGAAGGAAACTCCAGTGTTAGGCAGTGGGCATGGATGTCATTTTAGACTGGGTAGTTAAAGCAGTTTAATCAGAGGATCTGATATTTGGGGTGGTTAGGGGAAGCTGAAAGAAGGTAACAAGGCATGCTCTGCACACCCGATCACATATATAGATCCTGGAGCCATAAACAACATGGTGATGTGAGAGTAAATGAGATCTTCCAGGTTGAGGTTGCAGAAAGAGAGTACCTTCTAAGAACTGAATCTTGGGAAACTAACTTTCAAGCATGATGAACAAAGATGCAGAAGAAACAAAGAAGCAGGAATATCTGAAAAGAAGGCTGTCATGTTAGTAAGTCAAGAGGGAAAATTGTCCCCTAAAAAAACTCAATTGTCAAACATGCAGTACTTGGGTCCAATCTCAAAAACCACAGAATTATTTCAAAGGCAAACCATTCAATATCACAGTAACCCAAGTCTATGCCCCAACCACTAATGCTGAATAAGCTGAAGTTAAATAGTTCTATGAAGACCTGCAAGATCTTCTAGAACTAACACCAAAAAAAGCTGTCCTTTTCATCATAGGGGACTTGAATGCAAAAGTAGGAAGTCAAGAGATACCTGGAGTAACAGGCAAGTTTGGCCTTGGAGTACAAACTGAAACAGGGCAAAGGTTAATAGAGTTTTGCCAAGACAATATACTGGTCATAACAAACACACACTTCCAACAAAGCAAGAGACAATGCTATGCATGGACATCACCAGATGGTCAATACCAAAATCAGACTGATCATAGTCTTTGCAGTTGAAGATGAAGAAGCTCTATGCTGCTGCTGCTGCTGCTAAGTTGCTTCAGTCGTGTCCGACTCTGTGCAACCCCATAGATGGCAGCCCACAAGGCTCCCCCATCCCTGGGATTCTCCAGGCAAGAACACTGGAGTGGCTGCCATTTCCTTCTCCAATGCATGAAAGTGAAAAGTGAAAGTGAAGTCACTCAGTTGTGTCTGACTCTTAGCCACCCCATGGACTGCAGCCTACCAGGCTCCTCTATCCATGTGATTTTTCAGGCAAGAGTACTGGAATGGGTTGCCATTGCCTTCTCTGAAGAACCTCTATACAGTCAGCTAAACCAGGAGCTGAGTGAGGCTGAGATCATGAACTCCTTACTGTAAAATTTAGACTTAAGTTGAAGAAAGTAAGGAAAACCACTAGGCCATTCAGTTATGAAGTCAAGTGGGCCTTAAGAAGCATCACTACGAGCAAAGCTAGTGGAGGTGATGGAATTCCAACTAAACTATTTCAAATTCTAAAAGATGATGCTGCACTCAATATGCCAGCATATTTGGAATACTCAGCAGTGGCCACAGGACTGGTAAAGGTCAAATTTACTTTCAATCCCTGAGAAAGCCAATTCAAAACAATGTTCAGACTACCACACTATTGCACTCATCTCACATGCTAGTAAAGTAATGCTCAAAATTCTCCAAGCTAGGCTTCAACAGTACATGAACCAAGAACTTCTAAGTGTTCTTAGAAAATTTAGAAAAGGCAGAACCACAGACCAAAATTCCAAAATCCGTTGGATCATAGAAAATGCAAAAGAGTTCCAGAAAAACATCTACTTCTGCTTTGGTGACCACACTAAAGCCTTTAACTGTGTGGATCACAACAAACTGTGGAAAATCCTTAAAGTGAAGAGAATATCAGACCACCTTACCTGCCTCCTGAGAAATCTGTATGCAGGTCAAGAAGCAAAAAAAAAACAAAAAAGGAACAACAGACTGGTTCAAACTTGGGAAAGGAGTAGAACAACACTGTTTATTTTCCCCCTTCTTATTTAACTTGTGCAGAGGACATCAAGCAACAGTTTGATCCAGATACGGAACAATGGACTGGATCCAAATTGGGAAAGGAGTACGTCAAGGATGTATATTGTCACCTTGCTTATTTAACATATGCAGAGTACATCATGCAAAATGCCAGACTGGATAAAGCACAAGCTGGAATCAAGATTGTCAGGAGAAATATCAATAACCTCAGATATGCAGATGTCATCACCCTTATGGCATAAAGTGAAAAAGAACTAAAGAGCCTCTTGATGAAAGTGAAAGAGGAGAGTGGAAAAGTTGACTTAAAACTCAACATTCAAAATCAAAGATCACAGCATCCGGTCCCATCATTTCATGGCAAATACATGGGGAAACAATGGAAACAGTGATAGACTTTATTTTTGTAGGCTCCAAAATCACTGCAGATGATGACTGCAGCCACGAAATTAAAAGACACTTGCTCCTTGGAAGAAAATCTATGACTAACCTAGACAGCATATTAAAAAGCAGAGACATTACTTCACCGACAAAGATCTGTCTAGTCAAAGATGACTTTTGATATTTCCAGTAGTCATGTATGCATGTGAGAGTTGGACTATAAAGAGAGCTGAACGCCAAACCATTGATGCTTTTGAACTGTGGTGCTGAAGAAGACTCTTGAGCGTCCCTTGGATTGCAAAAAGATCAAACCAGTCAATTCTAAATGAAATCAGTACTGAATGTTCCTTGGAAGGACTGATGGTGAAGCTGAAACTCCAATACTTTGGGCACCTGATGCAAAGATCTTGCTCATTGGAAAAGACCCTGATGGTGGGAAAGATTGAAGGTAGGAGGAGAAGTGAACAACAGAGGATGAGATGGTTGATGGCATCAACAACTCAATGGACATGAGTTTGAGCAAGCTCCAGGAGTTGTTGATAGACAGGGAAGCCTGGAGTGCTACAGTTCATGGGGTCACAAAGGGTCAGACACGACTGAGCAACTGAACTGAAAATGAGATCACTAAGCATAGCAATTGAACAGAATGCATTGATTTTGGCAACAAAAGGAGCCTACTAGGAGACAAGACTGTAATACAATTTAAAATTAGACCATGCATATCTAAGGAAGGAGGGAGACAACTGAGAATAAACTTGAAAATGCAAAAAAGAAAGAAATAATACAAGTTTTAGAAGATGCTAAAAGCCAGACTGGAGAAGCAAGAGCTCAGATAGAGCCCTGATCGGAAAGAGGGCAGCTTTTTTGCATCCATCCAGCAGAGTTGTTAAGGGCATACCTATGTTTGGGTCCTGGCTTATCCACATCATACCTGGCTTAACTTCAGACAGATTGCTTCTATATTATTCAGTTCAAGCTGCCATAATAAAATATCACTGACTGGCTGGCTTAAATAACAGGAATTTATTCCTCACAGTTCAGGAACCTGGTAAATACACAAGCAAGGCCAATTCAGCTCTCTCTTGGGTTGCAGATGACCACATTTTTACTGTGTCTTCACATAGGTAGGAAGAAAATGGTGTAGAAACTGGGCCAAGAGACCAATGCCACTGCCTATAGCAGCAAGGCAGAATCATGACTGGTGATGAACATGACAATGAGAGGAAACATTTAAGCAAGATTTACTCTGAGCCAGACACTGATCTAAGTCTTTTACATGTCATTTCCTTGTAATCCCACAACAACTATCTGAGGAAAATACTATTTTTGTTTTTTAGTTGAGGACATTGAAGCAATTAACAAAAGAAATCTGGCTGCTAGGTCTCATTTCTAATCACCAGGAGGAATCTGGAGATCAAAATAGTTAAGTTCTGACGGATCCATGAATTTCCGTCCTGATAACATAAATTCAATAGATTTAATGTTGGGTTTTGAAGTATGTATACTATAATATTGAATAAATTCACAATTATCAAGATTATTCTGTGAGCACCAATCCATCCTCTATCACCATAATCTCTAGGCAGGATGAAACTGTCAATACACAAGTGTAGGGACAGCAGCAAGGGAGCCCCAGCCCCCCTTCCCCATTCCCCATACATAACCTATTAATATGCGACCTGCTCTCAGACCTACTTGAAAGTACAAAACACACGAATTTATTTGCTAGTAAAGCATGTGGATGTTGAAGCTTTCTGACATTCAGGCAGTTAACCCTCCTGTTAAAAGCCTTCACCACTACAACAGCCTGAGGCACAGTCGAAGGAAATGTCAACGATATCCAGAATGCTCAAGTGAATAAATGGGCTTCTCTCCAAAGCCCCAGGAAAGAGCAAGCTGGGCTTAGTGAAAACACAGTGGGAATCTTGCAGTATTAGCCATTGCCATTGCAGGGACATTCATATTACCATGTTTAAGGGAGGGAGCTCTTTGGGTAGTTGTCCCTCTGTTCTCCTAAGTATTAACAAAGAGAACTGCAAAATGAGGCAACAGTGAGAAAAGGTGTAGATGGACTTTTCCTCTCAATTTCAACAATTTTTGTTAAGACTTCTGGCTTGCATTCTTTCTCTCTCCCTCACACACACACACACACCCGTACATTATACACATGCACAAAGATGAACAATGAAATCTTTAAATAATCATTCAATGATGCAGTTTTACCTAAAACTGACTGCTGACTGGAAACTGCTAACTAAAAAGCTTAACTAGAGATCAAACATAATTTTAATAGAATCTATACATGAAGATGCTTTAGAATTCATGACTTCACTGGAAAGTCAGCTGGCTGGAGCTGCCTTGATGCGGGGCTCTCTCTGAAATCTCCTAATGAGGTGCAAAGCCAGTCTGTTTCACCAGGCTCATGCTCAGAAATCAGATTCTGTGAATCTTATTTTAAAATGCCCATAGTCTTTGGGGGTTTGAAGGGTTTTTGCCTTTCCCTTAAAGCAGTTATTGAGAAGCACAGGTACTTACCTGAAGCTGCAATTCAGCAAAACTGTTTCTTTAAAAACTCAATAAGTAGATATACTATAAAAAATACATTTTTAAACTATACATACAAAAAGTGTTTGGTTCAATGTATTTATTGCTTTACTGGGATCAGGAAACATCTAGGATATTATCAAGAAGTACATCAAAATATAACATGAAAAAAGATAAAAGCACATGTCAACTGTGATTTACATATGATAATAAGGGCTCTTAAGCAGTTCCATAATTTGGTCTGGTGGAAGGCAAACCTCTTAGGCAACACAAGTGCCAACATTTAAAATAGAATATAGTACTATTTTAAAAAATATTTAAAAAATATTGAATGAATTAAACTACCTTCTTTTTAAGAAAATCAAATAAGCTAAAAGTGTAATTGTACCTTTAAGATGATTTTACACTTTCTGGAGAGTCTTAGCTATTTTAGACTCTGACAGACAGCTGGCATAGTAATGCAAAGCATGTTTCAGTTCATTTTTCTGATGCTTCTTCCTTTCGAAGGATAAGCTGCCAAAAACAATTCAAGGTACTTTTAAAAGAGAGCCTTTTGCTATCATGCTATCTATGGGCCATTTCAGTGCCTGAAGCATCTGAGACAAAACCCTGCCAGTTCATAGACGTACATTAGAATAAATCCACAATACTTAGGACAAACTATCAAATGCTAAAATTTACCTTCACATTTCATTAAAAAATGAGTTTTTCTCCAACACCTACTAAAATATGATTAAAGAAATAGGATAAACCACTACCCTCCCTCTTCTTTCTTCAGGCATCACAGCTCATGGACCAGCTGGCTACATTTAAAGGTCACTTCTGGCACTCAAAAGCTTTGTGAGCTTAGACAAGTTCCTTAACCTCAGTTTTGGCTCAGTTCCCTCATGAGTTCAGAAAAGGCAATGGCACCCCACTCCAATACTCTTGCCTAGAAAATCCCATGGATGGAGGAGCCTGGTAGGCTGCAGTCAATGGGGTCGCTAAGAGTTGGACACAACTGAGTGACTTCACTTTCACTTTTCACTTTCATGCATTGGAAAAGGAAATGGCAACCCACTCCAGTGTTCTTGCCTGGAGAATCCCAGGGACGGGGGAGCCTGGTGAGCTGCCGTCTCTGGGGTCACACAGAGTTGGACAAGACTGCAGCAACTTAGCAGCAGCAGCAGCAGCCTCCTGAGTTAAAAGATACTCACACTAATTACAATATGGAGATTTTGTAAGAATGAAGTAGGTTGATACTTTTTAAGCACTTAAAAAAGTACATAGCATATGGTAAATGTTCAATACATGTTAATATTATAATTATTATATACATACATAGGCTAAATATGTTCTCCCTTTGTACTTCCATATTTCCCAAAACTTTAAATAGCAATATTCCATGACAATAAACTTATGTATCTCTAATGCCAGTATATTTCTTAGGCTATAGATTTGTACTGTGATTTGACTGCCCCCAGGCTTTAATGTCCCTTGTCAGATGTGCATTCCTTTGTTTCTGGTCTTAGTTATTGGTGTTACAATCCCCTAATTTTTTTAAGCCAGTCTTCAAAATCCGTATTTATTGAGTATGCTGTTAAGAAGCGGTTAATCAGTGGTGAACTACATAGATTTAATCTCTGACTTTATGGCATTTACAGCTATATAAGAAAAACAGTACATTGAACTAAAGTCAGAGAACAAGTATGAGTTGGTCACTATTCTCTGAGGCCCACTTACCACACCATTCTAAAAAGAGAGTCCAAGAAAGAGCAAGGATTCCTACTAGCCTGCTCTTGCCCCTGAGCTGCTACAGAGAACTGAGAAAACAAGCTGATAAAATGTTCTCTGTGCCACTCATCAGGAGGGAGGGCCAGGCTGGATTCATCATGATTATGGGAAGCAGGGGACTCTAGAGATTCACAGAAGATTGAGATGTTTGAGGGATGGAATTGTGCTACAATGGCACAGTGCCAATAACAGTTTCATTGTCTATCCCCTTGTCCCCATAAGTACACTTACACTTCTAAAGCCACTCATGCTTTGGGGCTAAAATTTTTTAACTTCTTCAGAATAGACCAAGTACTTCTCTCCCATTGGAAATTACTTCCTTGAGAATGTCACATTATGGTAATTATTTGTACTGGCATTCAGGTGCTCCATTTCCCAAATTTGGGGATTCATATAAATAGCAACTTGTCACTAGGTACATTCAACAAGTATGTAGAAGCCCTTGTTATTTGTCACACACTGGAGAGGTTTCAGAAATGCAGTTGTAAGTAAATCATAATCCCTAATCTTGATACATTTTCAGTCCATTGAAGGAAACAAACAGGTGAGTAGGCATCCCCTACATTGTGTGATGAGCAACATATTAGGAGCACTGATGAAAGTCACCTATGTAGGACAATTGAGGTAAATAAGGCTTTAAAAAGGAAATGACATACGGCTGAGATTTGAAAGACAATAAAAATTGGGCAGTGGTGAAAAAGAAAGAATGAATGAGTTCTAAGTAGAGGGAATTATAGCTTTTTCAGAGGCTGTCATGAGACACAATGTGGCACATTAGAGAAGCTAGGAAAAAAAAAAAAAAATCAGTATGGCCAGAGATGTTGTAAAGAATTGGAGTCGGGGGCAGAAGGGAGAGATGGAACTGGCAAGGGAAGCATTTGTTATTAATAGATTGTAAGTAGCTTGTAGGCCATCTTAGAGAGACTGCATTTACTTCTTAGGGCAGTGCAAGCCATGAATGATGTAAAGCAGGAGAATGACATGTGGTGAGGGATATACCTAGTATGATAATAGATGAGGAGGCAGGGACCAAAGTAGCGGAAGTTGAAAAAGAGAAAAAAAAATGTTGCACTGGAAAAATAGCAGAGATAAATACAGTAGGATGACTAATTAAACATGATGACAGGAGAGAGGGGGCGCAAGGTTCCATGATGTCTGACGGGGGTAAATTAAGGCAAAGACACTACAATTTACCAAAACAGAGAACACAATATAAAGAACGGGTATGGAATTTGGGCAGGTCAAATTAGAGCTGAGTTTCTGAACTTATTCTCAGGGTTCTTCTCAATGACAGCATTGCATATAAGCAAGGATATTAATAGTCTCCATACCTTCTATTATGAGCTAAGTTATATTCTTCCAAAATTATTACATTGATGTTTTCATCCTAGCACCTCAGAAGATAAATGGGTTTGGTGATGGAATCTTTAAATTCAGTTCAGTCCAGCCACTTAGTCGTGTCTGACACTTTGCGACCCCATGGACTGCAGCATGCCAGGCCTCCCTGTCCATCATCAACTCCTGGAGTCTACTCAAACTCATGTCCTTTGAGTCGGTGATGGCATCCAACCAACTCATCCTCTGTCATCCCCTTCTCCTCACACCTTCAATCTTTCCCAGGATCAGGGTTTTTTCAAATGAATCAGCTCTTCGCATCAGGTAGCCAAAATATTGGAGTTTCAACTTCGACATCAGTCCTTCCAGTGAACAATCAGGACTCCTTTAGGATGAACTGGTTGGATCTTCTTGCAGTCCAAGAGACTTTCAAGAGTATTCTCCAACACCACAGTTCAAAAGCATCAATTCTTTGGCACTCAGCTTTCTTTATAGTCCAACTCCTGACCTGCCTCTTGAGAAATCTGTATGCAGGTCAGGAAGCAACAGTTAGAACTGGACATGGAACAACAGACTGGTTCCAAATAGGAAAAGGAGTACGTCAAGGCTGTGTATTGTAACACTGCTTATTTAACTTATATGCAGAGTACATCATGAGAAACGCTGAACTGGAAGAAACACAAGCTGGAATCAAGATTGCTGGGAGAAATATCAATAACCTCAGATATGCAGATGACACCACCCTTATGGCAGAAAGTGAAGAGGAACTAAAAAGTCTCTTGATGAAAGTGAAAGAGAAGAGTGAAAAAGTTGGCTTAAAGCTCAAAATTCAGAAAACGAAGACCATGGCATCCGGTCCCATCACTTCATGGGAAATAGATGGGAAACAGTGGAAACAGTGTCAGACTTTATTTTTCTGGGCTCCAAAATCACTGCAGATGGTGATTGCAGCCATGAAATTAAAAGACACTTACTACTTGGAAGAAAAGTTACGACCAACCTAGATAGTATATTCAAAAGCAGAGACATTACTTTGCCAACTAAGGTTCATCTAGTTAAGGCTATGGTTTCTCCTGTGGTCATGCATGGATGTGAGAGTTGGACTGTGAAGAAGGCTGAGCACCAAAGAATTGATGCTTTTGAACTGTGGTGTTGGAGAAGACTCTTGAGAGTCCCTTGGACTGCAAGGAGATCCAACCAGTCCATTCTGAAGGAGATCAGCCCTGGGATTTCTTTGGAAGGAATGATGCTGAAGCTGAAACTTAGTACTTTGGCCACCTCATGTGAAGAGTTGACTCATTGGAAAAGACTCTGGGGCTGGGAGGGATTGGGGGCAGGACAAGGGGATGACAGAGGATGAGATGGCTGGATGGCATCACTGACTCGATGGATGTGAATCTGAGTGAGTGAACTCCAGGAGCTGGTAATGGACAGGGAGGCCTGGAGTGCTGTGATTCATGGGGTCACAAGGAGTTGGACATGACTGAGCCACTGAACTGAACTCACATCCATATATGACTATTGGAAAAACCATAGCCTTGACTAGACTGATCTTTGTTGGCAAAGTAATGTCTCTGCTTTCTAATATGCTGTCTAGGTTATTCATAACTTTCCTGCCAAGGAGTAAGCATCTTTTAATTTCATGGTTGCAGTCACCATCTGCAGTGAATTTGGAGTCCATAAAAATAAAGTCTGCCAGTTTCCACTGTTTCCCCATCTATTTGCCATGAAGTGATGGGACCAGATGCCATGATCTTTGTTTTCTGAACGCTGAGCTTTAAGCCAGCTTTCCACTCTCCTCTTTCTTTTTTATTTAAATTTATTTTTTTAATTTTAATTTATATTACTTTACAATACTATATTAGTTTTCCCATACATTGACATGAATCCACCATGGGTGTACATGAGTTCCCAATCCTGAACCTCCCTCCCTCCTCCCTCCCCATACCATCCCTCTGGGTCATCCCAGTGCACCAGCCCCAAGCATCCTGTATCCTGCATCTAACCTAGACTGGCGATTCATTCTTACATGATATTATACATGTTTCAATGCCATTCTCCAAAATCATCCCACCCTCTCCCTCTCCCACAGAGTCCAAAAGTCTGTTCTACACATCTGTGTATCTTTTGCTGTCTCGCATACAGGGTTATCATTACCATCTTTCTAAATTCCATATATATGTGTTAATATGCTGTATTGGTGTTTTT
>SJYT01037597.1:7122-22133 GCA_006410635.1 Cephalophus harveyi
CATTTGAATGAACTGAGGAAGGTCTTATGCATATAAATAGATAGCATTTGGTGCAGCAATGCCCCCCACCCCCAACAATGTAGGCCCTTTCTCTCAGCACATGTGAAGTCCTCAATACACGTAGAAGGGGAAAAAAAAAAGCAAAGAGATGGAGAAACAAGGCCTGCCTGTGGTTCACCTTTATCATATGTTACATTCCCGAATACACTTGGCTGTGTTTCTGAGCTCTCCACCCTGTCCAGCTCCTGGATTTATCACTTCCTGCGCTGGCTTCTTCCTCCTTCAATTACAGAACTTTGATAATGTTTTACTCTCTGAGGCAAAGCTTTCTTGGCAGTTCTCACTGACTTTTTTCTTCCATATAAACATTTATCATCATTTTTTTTTTTTTCCTTTAAACCCCCCCAGGACCCTGAGTGGACTCACAGTGCCCTATATGTGAGCTTGGGGAGGATGAGCATGGCTGGAACCTGGCTCTAAAGCAAAGTGCACGTTGACAATATGTGTCTCCCAGCCCTCGCTGGGGGCATTAAGGCTCCGTCTGGGGAGCTCCTGAATCATGCAGCAGTGTTAGGGGATTACCGTGGGTCCCCAGAGAAGGTCCCGGTCAGGGGGAGAGGAGAGGTACCCCATCTCCTCTCGGAAGCCTTCCCTCCATGCTGCTGCTGGATTCCCAGCTCCTGTGCTGCACATCCCCTCAGCTGAACCTGTGGACCTGTAGCCCCTCTTTCCCAGGGGAGAAAGTACCCCCCTTCTGAAGAGGTGCTCGGTGTTTCCACGTACTTGGACACCCCTCCCCCCCAACATCTCTCTCTCCTCCTCACTCAGACCTCGCTACATACCCCTCTCACCTCTTCTCCATCCACCCCCTGTCCTCCCAGACACAGCAGCTCTGAAATAAAGGTGGCTGTGGCACCTCCTGGTTGCTCAGGTCTGCAGGAAAGAGTGGCATTTGGCAAAAAAAGATCTAAGTTTGAACACTTCCACTTACTGATGCGAGACCCTGGGCAAGTCCCCGGCTTGCCCCTGTCTCTATTTCTTTCATTCGTAAAGTGGAATTAATATCCGTTTTATTTGGTTCACCACCAATTACTAGGCAAAAGCCACACAAGGCAGGGAGGATTCAGCAGCGAGTCACCAGCTCTACCTGCCCGCATCATGCACTCTACTGTCCTTGGAGGAAGACCCATCTCCCAGCGCCTGTGAGCAACTGGCCTATGGTCAGCTCTGAACCTCAGATCTGGTTGAATCAGAACCTGAGTCTTTGAGCCCACGGGCAAGTAGCTTACCTCCTCCAGCCTCAGTTTCCTCATCTGGAAATAGGGCACATCAAATCCCAAGAAAGCTGTCTGTGAGAGTGGGTAATGAACTCCCTCCCGCCACCCTCCGCCAGCCTCTTGGCCTCACTCCTGGCAGCAGGCCCTGGCCCGGGGCCGTGGGCTCTTGGATTCGGAAGCTCTTTGCAGCTGCCCACCTCCTGCCCGCGCTGTGCCTGCTGCCCGCCCCGAGCCCGCTGCCTGGCTCCGTGCTGCCACGTGTCTCGCTCCCTGGCTTCTCGGAGGGGCAGACCTTCCTCCCTTCCCTTCGGTGTGCCCCAGGATGGAGGTGGGAGACACAGAACCCTCCGGGTCCCCCTGAACCACTGGGCATCTTCTGTAGGACCCAAATGTGCATGCTTCATAGACTGTAGAGAGCTGTGCAAGCCCAAGGCGGTTGAGGTTGGAGAATCATCACAAGTCCTGTGGCACAAGTGAGCCCTTTTGTTGAAAGCTAGCCTTTTCCTTCCAACTTTCCTTGGTCCTTTCCACCCCGTCTTGTAGTATCTCCAACACTTGGAGACTCATTTTCCAAACCCAAAGGCTAGAAGTCTAACAACAATCTTCCTCACTTTACGCTGCTCAGAGAGAGTGAGTGACTAGCCTGAGGTCACACAGCAAGTCTGGGCAGACCTCTGCCTGGAGTCCAGGCCCCCTGACTCCCACTTCCTCCAAGTACCCCCTTTCTACTGTATTTCAGGTGGGAAATAAAGGGCATAGAAGTCCTGTTCGGTTTGCTTCCCGAGGTACTGGCCATGATTCCCGTCCTGCCAGGACCAGCTGTCCCCAGCGGCCTGACTCCTCACCCTGGGGCTCACCCTGGCTCCTCAGTGGACATTTCCCTGCCTGCCCCCAACATTTCAGCCCTTCTCATCCTGCCCACCCGCACAGCAGGGCCAGTGGGGACGGTGCCCCTCGGGGCAGGACTCACCGTGGCCAAGGTGCTGCCCGCTGCAGCTGCTGCCGCCACTGCCACCAGCGTCCAGGGCAGTAACCACCTCATGCCTGGAGGTCGGTGGCCAAGGCATCTACGGAGTAGCCCAGAGGAGCCCGCCACTTCTCGGGGGAGTTGGACCGAGACTGACCTGGTCCATCAGAAGTGCCAGATACGCCTCTTCCCGCAGCCCTCGGGGGGTTTTATTAAAGCAAGATCTGACGTCAGGGTTAAGGACAAACCCTGCATTTTCCTCTGAAAACTTTTCCTGTCTCTCTCTCTTTTTTTTTTTCTTTCTTCCCTCTGTCCCCACCTCCAACCCAAGCTTGGCCAGCCTCCCCGGCTCTGACAGCTCTTAAAGGGAAAGTTACAGGGCTGTGATTTCACACCGGGGGTGGTAAAACCTCACAGAAGGAGCGGGGGTCATCCTCCCTGGGCATTTCTCAAAGGTGGGGAGGGGGAGCCAGTGGAGGGTACCGGGTGGAGGCGGAGATCCAGTTTCAGGGCCTGGCACTGGCAGGGGCTTTGAAAGCGTTCCCAGTGGAGAAAATCAACTCCCTCCCAACCCCTCCGGCTGCTTCTGCTTCTGGTTTGTATTTGTCGTCTTTCACTCCTCTCTCTTTCTGGCTGCAAGAAAGAAGGATGGCTTTAGTCCACTGATCTCGAAATGGTAGGAATTCACCAATGAGCTCAGAACTAGAGCCCGTGATACCATCGTTACCCCCTCTACAAATTAATGCCCTGGTTTCAATTCGTGGGCATTCCCTCCCCTGCTCTTAGCCTGAAGTCTCGTGTACTGGCGGGCTACAGTTCATGGGGTCGCAAAGGATCAGACATGACTGAGCGACTAACACACACAAACACACCCTTGGGTACTGGGGCTGTCTCTCTGCATCTGGGTGCTTGTTGTCCCTGGTGGGTTCGGGGTGCCTGGCCGTTATGCTCTGCAGCACACTTCCCACACCGGTAAGGGGGTCTCCTTTGGAGCCTGGTCTGCCCTTGTCCAGCCCCCTTACCCCCATGTGGACCTTAGCCACAGGCTCTTGTTGGTTGGTTACTGACCACCCTTCTCAGAGCCACAGAGCGAACCTTGGCGAATCGAACTAAGGTGATGGCATTCTACCGGTCCCAGCCTCCCTAAGCCTGCCCATTGACTTAGCATGGAATTCCCAGTCCTGGCGTGACCTCCGGGCCAGCTGCCTCCCCGATCTCTTTTTTCCTCTTGCCTCTCTCCTTCCTCTGCACTGCACTCAGCCTCGGTGGACCCCGTGCTGCTCGTCTCATTCCCCAGCAACTCCCATCCCTGCTCCTCAGTGGAAGCCCTCTCGCCTGCGGTTTTCCTAACACGCACGCCATGTCTTCCCTTTCCCTGTAACTTAAACAAGGGGATGCTGAACCACGTGTGGCTGCTTGGAAGTGGTGGCAGGTTTGTGTCTGTGGAGGGAGTTTATGACCACAGACACGACCCCGTAAGAGGTGGCTCTGATGATTTCTCCACTCACTGACCTAAGGGTGGGCCTCTCATCCAATTCTGGCCAATGAAACAGAAAGAGAAATTTGCGGGGTACTCCTAGAAAGGATTTCATTCCTCAGGAAGTGGAACAAACTTCTCTACCCATTGTTTTTTCCCTTGAGTTCAAAGGTGATGGCTGGAGTTGCAGCAACCGTTTTGAGCATACAAGGCACAAGCTGGAGGATGAAAAGCTAACAATCTGAGGATGGTAGAAGAGAAGGAGGGAGAGAGCCTGGGTCCTGTGAACCTAAGGTGCTACCGAGTCAAAGCTGGACCTTCAGACTTCCCATGTATGGATTAGAGATTAAGAGTAATTTGTTCCTTGAGCCAGATACATCCTAATTAACATATGGGATTCATAGAAATCATGTATATAAAGTGAAGATATTTGTCACATAGAAACTATCCAATAAATGTCAGTTCTCATTTTGTTCTCATGAACATCCCTGATGCTCTTAGAAACGACTTCTCTGAGGCAAGCACTGCACAAAAGTGTGATTAAAGGCGTCACCACAGGTGGATGGTATTATCGATCTATTTTATGAGAAAGGGGAAATGGGAACTCAGAGACATCAGGCCCTCAATTAGTGGCAGGTGGGAGGTTGGAGCCACAGTCTTTGAACCCTGACAACAACCGAACACTTCCAAGCGGGCTTGACCTGCCGAAGTCCCTCAGTGTTCTGTACTAAGAGTGAAGCTGAACCCAGGGAACGCCAGAGTTGCTTTCAGGAAATCTGTTTGCAACAAGTATTTGCAACAGATGGACCGACTCACAGGGCTTCCCTGGCTGCTCAGATGGTAAAGTGTCCACCTGCAATGCAGGGGACTCGGGTTCGATCCCTGGGTTGGGAAGATCCCCTGGAGAAGGAAATGGCAACCCCCTCCAGTATTCTTGCCTGGAGACTCCCATGTTCAGAGGAGCCTGGCGGGTTACACTCCATGGGGTTTCAAAAAGTTGAACACGACTGAGTGACTAATACTTTCACCCCAAATCATGATCGAAATACTGGCCCCCTGGGCCTGCTGGTGAAGCCAGGATGGTTCAGCTGGCCCCACTGGCAGCTGCCATTCTTCACTGCCAAGGAAACCTGGAGTGAAGTGACACGGTGTCCCGGGCAGGGCAGCAGGTCAGGAGGAGAAACAACTGGGGCACCACCACAGCTCGGTGGCTCGCTGGTGAGCCTTGGACAGCCAGCAGTCTCTCTGTGCCTCAGTTTGCCTGCTTGAAGGAATAGGACCATATTAGTGCCTACCCTGTGTGATCACTAGGAGGCCAGAAGCAAACAACTCAGCGCATCCCAGCATTTGTGGATGGAGGAGCCGGGATGGGCCACAGCCCAGGCTGGTCTGATTGAGTGGTGGCCTGTGTCCATTCTGTGTCAGGGGTTAGGCGTCTTGGTAGACCTCAAGATGCAGCCCAGGGTCAGGGTGTCTGGGGTCGGTCAGCCTTGGTGAGTGGGGGTCCAGGGTCAGGCATTTCCTGCTTGTGAATTGGGAAATCTCTAAGTGACTAGCCGGTGGTGCCAGAAATAGTAGCTGCATTTATGGAGCTTCTATCGTGTTCCTGCAGACCTTTGCCATCTCATCAAATCCTTGTCTCAGGATTCTTATGCCCATACTACAGATGAGAAAACGGAGGCATAGAAAGACAAGATTACTTTCTCCAGTCATTAGGCTTCTGCATGGCAAAATTGTCACCAGAACTTAGACCCATGTGCTGTGCTTCGTTGCTCAGCCGTGTCTGACTCTTTGTGACCCCATGGACTGTAGCCTGCCAGGCTCCTCTGTCCATGGGAATTCTCCAGGCAAGAATACTGGAGTGGGTTGCCATGCCCTCCATCGAACCCAGGTCTCCCACATTACAGGCAGATTCTTTACTGTCTGAGCTACCAAGGAAGCCCAGACCTGTGTGGACCCAAACAATTTTATTTTCAATAGACCAAGTTGCTTCATGGGGGGAACAAATAAGTGAATAAATGCAGGACAGAATGCAGTAGATGGACAAATGAATGGGCAGGTGGGTGAGTGACTGAATGTGTGGGAAGATGATTCTACTGTTCGGAATAGTGCGTTTACCAGGTCTCCCCAGGATGGGCTCCACATCTGTAGTCTTCCACAGCTCCCTTCTCTGCCCACTCCGCCTGACTCCAGCTTCATCACCTGCTGGTTTCCTCCATTGCCCTGGCCCAGGCTTGTTTGTTTAGCTACTGACTGTCTCTCTCCTGGACAGTGAGGTCCACAGGTGAGGCCAGGTCCTTGTCTGTCTGCCTCTCTTGGCTGCAGCCTGGCAACCCACAGAACCCAGCACGTGTTAGAGGCAGACTTCAAGTGAAGGGTCAGAGCAGTGAAGGACACAGATGGATGAAGTAGTGACAGGATGGCTAGATCGAGGAAAGAAGGGAGGAAGGAAGGAAGACAAGCCTGGAGGGAAAGACCAATAAATTCACTTGACTTTTGGCCACCTGATGCGAAGAAATGACTCATTTGAAGAGACCCTGATGCTGGGCAAGATTGAAGGGGGAGGAGAAGGGGATGACAGAGGATCAGATGGTTGGACGGCATCACCGACTCTATGGACATGGGTCTGAGCAAGCTCCAGGAGTTGGTGTTGGACGAGGAAGCCTGGCTTGCTGCAGTCCATGGGATTGCAAAGAGTCAGACACAACTGAGCAACTGAACTGACTGATTGGCTGACTGACTGACTCAGGCCAAACTCTGCTCCTCAAGTCCCTGGAAGAAAGCATAGCCCTTGGTAGGTCTTCAGAATCCATCTGTGGAAAGAGGAAGCTCAGGCGTGAAGGGAAGACAGGGCTGAGTCTGGCGGGTCTAGTTGACAGAAGCAATGTGTCGGTGGGGCTGGATGAGGAATTGCACCTCCCACACGGGGAGCCCAGGGCCACCACACGGGGTTATTCACCTCCACTGTCTGCAATTTATTTCCTCCTGCGTGGCACAGGGTTCATGGCCCACTGCCAAGGCTGCACAGGGCCCCTCTGAACCCAGAATTTCCCTGCTCGCTCCCCTCATCCCTACATCTCACGCCTCTCCCCACCTCCTAACAGCGGGATCCCTGAGTAATGTGTATATGCTTGCGCTTAGTCACTCAGTCGTGTCCAACTCTTGCGACCTCATAGACTGTAGCCTGCCAGGTTCCTCTGTCCATGGGATTCTCCAGGCAAGAAAACTGGAGTGGGTTGCCACTTCCTTCTCCAGGGGATCTTTCCCTACCTAGGAATCGAACCTGCCACTTCCTTCTCCAGGGGATCTTTCCCTACCTAGGAATCAAACCCGGGTCTCCTGCATTGCAGGCAGACTCTACCTACTGAGCTATGAGGGAAGCCCCAGTGTGTATGTAAGGATCCCTATAAAGTGTGGAGTGGCGGTCAACTTAATTATCGCACGTCGAGCACTAAGGATGGGCTAAGCTCTTCTCTGAGAGCCTCGCAGGTCTGTGCTCATCTCTTCCCCTCTTTACATGGAGGAAATCAAAGAGCTAAAGGGCCAGCCAGAGATGACCCAGCCGGTAAGCAGCAGAGAGCAGATTCACGGCGGACAGTGGACCTGGGTGAGTTTGCCCCACAGGTAAAGGGCAGGATGCCCAGGCCCGTTCTCCCTCCATGCCCCCGGTCTGTTCCGGTTCTCTGACCTCTCCAGCTCCTCTTTCCAGAGTATGCTTTCCACCTGCTGCCCTAGTTTCCCCAGCACTCAGCCTTCGGGTCCTGCCTCATCCCACCCTCCTAGCGAGGGGCCCTCTTGTGGCTCTGACTCTCCACCTTCCAGGCCTGGTGGGAGCCTTCTCCAGGATTCAGGCCTCAGCACGAGCTGGTACCATCCCCGTGTGGTTCAGTTCTGCCGGCACAGGCCTCGGTCGGTCTCCTGTCCCCGTCGCGCATCTGCTGTGCGACTTTGGAGAAGTCCCTTCCCCTCCCTGTGTGCTGACTTCCTCCTCCCTAAAACAGGGATGAAGGAGGTACTGATCCCTGTGAATTGCTCCCGGCACAGAGTAAGTGCTGTGGAAGGATGTATTCAACATGCTTAGCACACAGTAGATGCTCAGTAAAACCCCTCGTCCATGATGACAAGGAGTAAATTCTTCCTTGGTCTCTGGACTGCAAGTGCTCGGAACAGGTCTGGATGGGGGCATTCCTGGGCCCATATCCTGACCCAATACATGGCGGGCACTCAGGGCGTGTGTGTGGGGGGATGGGAGACCACAGCAGGGGAGACTCCATCCCTGAGGAGGCCCTGCCTCCACGCCCGCCCGTCCCGGCCCAGGGTCCCTGCACCCAGCTGTGTGTGAGTTCCCCTTCAGTCTAAGCGCAGCTTCTCAGTGGTTCCTCCAACAGACCTCCCAGAGCTGCTGTAAATAAATTCCAAAGATGGGCTGGTGGAGGGGGCTTAAAAACAGAGGCCTGTTGAGAGCATTCCGACGCCAGACAGTAAGGCCTCCTCGACCAGAGCCAGATGCCCAGAGCATTCCAGCGACTCCCGGGCCAGGCACCCAGAGGCCCCGGGCCTGCTCACAGCTTATTTGTCTGTCATTTGTTTCTCCCTCGAACGTGCACGGTGCCCACCCAGAACGGGGGCACCATGCCAGTTCCCGGGGCTACTCAGATGCACACCACACTTCCCACTCCCTGGGCGGGGTGGCAGAGGTCTTGTGCTGAACCAAACCAGCTGCTTCAGAAAGCAAAGGCGGGAGGGTGGCTGGTCAGCTCGGCCCCCTGCTCCCTGCGATGCTGGCTGGCTGGTGCATGTGGGGTTCTGCCTTTCTCCCTGGGGAACCCCGATGAAGGGTGACCTTGGGCTCCAGGTCTGCTTAGAGGCCAACTCATCAAGGTAACTGTCCCTCCTGCCCAGCCTAAACAGCTAGGTTGGCTCTGGGAGGGTCACTGGGCAGTCCCCAGCCAGCTCCCCTAGGGCTACTCATTTCTGGAACCGTGGCTGACTTGGGCAGAAACTCACCTCTAGCGCCAGCAGTGGTTGCAGGTGGGGACCCCTTGGGAAGGTGGAAGAGAAGAGCAAGGGCTTTGGGATCAGGTAGGCCCGTGTCAAACACTCACTTTGTTACATATCAGTTGGGAGATCTTGGGGAAGCCACTTCACCTCTATGAGCCTCAGTTTTCCTATCTGTAAAATGGGGGTGATGATAATAGCTCTCCCCTAGGGCTTTGATAGAGATGAAATTGGTTCTCAGAGTGTGGTAGATGAGGAATAAATTCTTAATATTCATCACAGACGCTCTTCCCACATCTCCTGCCCGGGTCACCTGGGTCCCTCCCCTCCAGCTGTGAGTCTCCTGTCCTGAGGAGGTGTGAGGCTGGGACACAGCATCCCCTCTTCTTCTCTGTCCCGCCTTCTCCAGTAAACTCTCCCAGTCCTCCCAGTTTTTAGGATGAGTGTTTCTGCTGGTCTCTTTGATGAAACTGATTGGAGGTGTGTGCAGAGGAGGAAAGAGAAATAAAACCAGTACCGGTCTTGGCCTGACTGGATCCCTGCCAGTACCTGGCAGCACCCTGGGGCTTCTTCCCTAAAGCAAGGTCAGGCCCTGGAGACCCCTTCAGACCAGATGCAAATGTGTCCTGAACTCTTCATCCTGGAGACCCCCTCCAGCCCCAGTCCTGCAAGACCTCTGGACGTCTCCAGGCTTCCTGCCTGCCCCACAGCTGTGCCTCAGATACACAGGTGGTTATGCCCAGTTTTCTTTTGAAAGCAACTTATTAAAATATAACATACAGGAAACCCCACAAGTCTTTTTAAACATTTTTAAAATTTATTCGCTTATTTTTAGCCGTGCTGGGCCTTTGTTGCAGTGAGGGCTTTTGCTCTAGTTGCGGCGAGCTGGGACTACTCTTAAGGTGCAAGGCAAGGGCTGTTCACTGCAGCACTTTCTCTGGCTGCAGAACACAGGCTCTAGGGCGCGTGGACTGGGCAGTTGCGGCTCCCAGCCTCTAAAGCCCAGCCTCAATAGTTGTGGCACATAGGCCTAGTTGCTCCCTGGCATGTGGGATCTTCTCGGGCCAGGGGTCGAACCTGTGTCTCCTGCACTGACGGGCAGATTCTCACCCTCTGAGCCAGCAGGGGAGTCCCCCCGCTCCCAAGTCTTGAGTGTGCAGACTGATCCGTTTGACACACAAGTTAGGCCCGCACCCGTGTACCCCTGATCAGGGAAGGAAGGCTGCCTCACGGCCCCCCCCCCACCACTGATGCCACCTTTGTGAAGTCACGGTTACGGCTTCTAGCACCGTAGATTCATATTGTCTGTTCTGGGAGCCCCACACAGAAGCATCCATGTCCTGCTCCTTTGCTTCTGGACTCATGGGAGCAGCGCCTCATCTGGGGGAGTCATCGTGGGATCCCTGCGGCAGGGGCTGCTTGGATCTGTGGGGTCGTGAGTTCTCTCCTGGTGCTGCTGCCCAGCGGTGGGGTGCGGGGGCGAGGCCACAGACCCAGGCCTTGGGGCCCGCCCTGTCCTCTGCCGTGAAGACTTTAGTTTTTAGAGCAGTTTTAGGGTTAAAACAAAACTGAGAGGAAGGTACAGAAATTTCCTATATACCTACTGTACCTACACATGCGTAGTCTCCTCTATTTTAAAGATCACTTACCAGAATGGTATTTTTTTTTTTAACCAAGAATGAACCAACATTCATGCATCATTATCACCCAGAGCCCATAGCTAGGGTCACTCTTGGTGTGGTGCTTTCAATGGGTTTGAATAAATGTATAATGATATGTGCTGACCATCACAGTATCATGCAGAGTAGTTTCACTTCCCCCCAAATCCTCTGAGCTCTCTTATTCATCCCCCCACCCTCCCTAGCCTCTAGAAACCCCTGACCTTTTCACTGTCTTCATAGTTTCTTCTTTTTCCAAAATGTCACACAGTTGCACTCTTACAGCATATAGACTTTTCAGATTGATTTTTTTCACTTAGCCATATACACTTAAGTTTCTTCCTTGCTTTTAATGTCTTTTTATTAAAGTCATTTCTTTTTTTAGTGCTGAATAGTATTCCATTGGGTGGTTCATTTCCTTTTAGTGCTGAGTAATATTCCATAGGGTGGCTTCCCAGGTTGGCACAGTGGTAAAGAATCTGCCTGCCAGTGCAGGAGGTGCAAGAGACACAGGTTCAATCCCTGGGTCAGGAAGATCCCCTGGAGTAAGAAATGGCAACCAACTCTAGTGCTCTTGCCTGGGAAATTCCGTGAACACATGAGTCTTTCGGGCTACAGTCCATGGGGCTGCAAATGGTCTGGCCCGACTGGATGCACCAGTTTATTGATCCACTCACCTCCAAAGGACATTTTGGTTGCTTCCAAGTGTAGACAATTATGAATAAAGCTGCAATACACATCCAACTCAATGGACATGAGTTTGAGCAAACTCCAGAAGATAGTAAAGGACAGGGAGGCCTGGAGTGCTGCAGTCCATGGTGTCACGAAGTGTTAGACACGACTGAGCAACTCAACAACAACACATCTGTGGGCAGATTTTGGGGTGGCTATAAATTTGGGTAAATGCCAAGCAGCACAATTGCTGGGTTGTACATAAGACCATGTGTAGTTTTGTGAGAAACTGCCAAACTGTCTTCTGAAGTGTCCATACCGTTTGCGTCCTTATCAGCAGTGCCCGGGAGTTCCTGTTGCACTCTCATCAGCATTTGGGGCTGCCAGTGTCCTGGATTGGGGCCGTTTCAGGAGGTGTGGAATAGCATCTTGTTTTGATTCATCACTCAGAACCACTGGACAGGCAGGCGCTAACATCCTTCCCATTTTACTGAGGCAGAAACTTGTGTTCACAGAAGTAAGTAATGACCCAAAGACACAAGGGCCTCCCTGGTGGTTCAGACGGTAAACAATCTGCCTGCAATGCAGGAGACTTGGGTTCGACCCCTGGGTCCAGAATATCCCCTGGAGGTGGGCATGGCAACCCACTCCAGTATTCTCTCCTGGAGAATCCCAATGAACAGAGGAGCCTAGCGGACTACAGTCCATGGGGTCGCAAAGAGTCAGACACAGAGCAACTAAGCGCTAGCACAAACATTTGGGGGTGGAGCTGTGGCCTGGACCCTGGGATGTCAGTGCCCTTGTCCAGGTTTATGACTCTGTGAGCGGGGAGGGGCTCTCAGGGCTCTCGAGTGCTCAGAGGAGGAAGAGCGTGGCCTGGAGCCCTGGGTGGGTTTGCTGGAAAAGCTGTGTTGCACTGGGTTGTGGAGGCTGCCCTGAGTTTGGGTTGGTAGCGGTGGGAAGGAAGCCGGATTCCAGGCTGGGAAGCAGTGAGCAGCTCTGCTGTGGAAAGGAGCTTCATGTTACACTTGTCCTTGGCTCTGAGGCTTTCCAAAGCACTCGTGGAAAGAACGTTGGAGAAGCAGGTCTCAAGCCAGCTTGAGCCAGGAGACTCCCCAGCCTCTGAGCCACGCTGGGAGAGCCGGCATGTCTTCATTCTTGAGGCCCTGGGTGTCTGACCAGCCTCAGATGCAGTCTAGTGTTGACCAGGAATTCTCAAAAGTAATTGTGCATGGGATTCACCTGGAAGCATTTAAAATGTACAGATTCCCAGGACTGCAACCCAGAGGCTTGTGAGTCAGTGTGTCTGGGAAGGGCTGCAAATTCGCTTTTAAACAAACACTTCCTGGAGAGTCTGAAGGAGGGCTTCCTTGGAGCCTGATTTGAAAAACAGAGCAGAGTAAATAAACCTGAGCTATGATGCAAGCTGGTCTGGACCTGATCCAAGTTCCTGCCGCACCAGAGCCTCTCAAGGATGCTGAAGTTCCCTCATCACTTCATGTCCCAAAGGCTTGGAGAAGGAGTGGCCTCTGGCCCCTCCCGGGGGAAATAACTCAAGATGAGCAAACTGTATTAAGAAAAAGAAAACAACCATTCCAGCAACCCAATATTCTTAAGTTCATCATGGAAAACTAAGGAAATTCTGGCATTTCAACTGGCATGACCACCTTTAGGTCCAGTCTCAGGGAATTGGCCAAATAAGCTGTTAGAACTACACACAGCTGCTTAAACTGGCATATTGAATCCATAATCTCTAGCTAGCTAGATCATATCAACAAATAAAATCTAATTTAATACCATGTTCCTTTCACCTTGATCCAACATTCTGACTCACTCCTACACATATGACCCATGTGCCTATTGATATAAAGTAGCAAAATTTTACAGATGCTACAGTGTATCCCCTAGTGATGTGTCTGGGTGTAAATCTAGGAGCAATGTGAGCCAGGGGAGGTGGACCTGTGGGAGGAGTGACACCCCCCCACCCCACATGCAGACCCCTCAAGACATTGCTTGGTAGCTTCTACAAACAAGGGATGATGATCCTCCCAGATGCGGAAGAATTGTTTCCACTTGAACAAGAGGCTTATAGAATCAGGGCATCTATAATCCCCCCTAATCCTTGGATTCACTGGGATCTTCCCCTATGTCCTCATTCTGATACTGAGGGCGCCATTTACCCAGTTCCTCATGCCTTGCAGGGCTGTGAATTCCGTTTATTATAATTCAGCAGCCTTAGGATTTGGCTTTCAGAAATTTCAACTTTGTTTCTACAAAAGACAAGGATTTCTTTGAGGACCACAATAGAAACGCGCACGCACGCGCGTGCGCACACACACCCCTCCAACTAGTTTGCATCCTTGTTCTGGGAGGAGAGCCATTCGAAACACGTGACATGCAACTATTCCCTCTGGTTGGGGAATGAGGGGTCTGCCATGAGAGGTCCTGCCTCTCACTGTTGGAAGCTTGGGACCAAGGGCTGGAGCCACTGTCTCCTTAAAACCACATCTGCCCCCTCCCCCTGCTCCCTGGAGATGATCCTCTGAAGATGAAGCTTGCATGATCAGGCCCCCCTCCCCGTGTGGGCTGGGGCAGCCACGCTAGAGAGCAATCTGGCACTGCTTAATAAGATCAGTAAAATAAAACAGGCATGTGTCCTACGGCCAGGCAGCCCCACTCCTGTGTATATGCCCCAGAGACTTTCTCCAAAGACTATAAAGGAATATCTGGGAAGATGCTAATCTGGGTTCTGCTTGTAGTGGTGAGGATCTGGAGGGAGCCTGGTGTCCACCTGCAGAGCACGAGGAAGTAAACAGTTGTTGATGCACATCATGGAGAAACAACCTCACAGGGGCCCAGAGCAAAGGGGAAAACTTCCAACCCAGAGATGAAGGGAAGACTTAAACAGGAAGGAGGCCTCCAGCCAGTACTGCTGTTGTGAGTTGAAGTCAGATGCAAACAATTGCAATTTTTTTTACAAATAATTGTACATATTCAAGGGCACACCCAGAAATGCTTCCTGTGGCTGTGGAGGAGAGGAGAACAGAGTGGAACCAGGAGGAAGAGGGACAAAAGGAACTTAGAGAAGTTCTGAAAACATTGATGGAAGGAGCCACAGGCCGGAAAATATGGTTAACCTCACCTATCTGCACCCCAGTGCCACAAAACACACGGAAAAGAGACTGAAAAAAAAATAAGGAGGAAGGGAAAGAGGAGAGGAAAAGGATGACAAGAAGAAAGGAAGGAGGAGGCAGGGTGAGAGAAAAAGAAAGAGGAGAGAGCAGGACGGAAAACGTATGTTTGCACAAAAAGCTGTGCGGGACGGCTCCCAGCTGCTGTATTTGTGAAGAGCCCCAAACTGGAAACAACCAAAATGCCTTTCAGGAGGTTATTTAAACCAACTGTGCTCAGCCACATTGTGGAATTCGATTCAACAATAAAAAGAACACACTAGAAGCTGGTCACAGAGAGGAAACAGAGAGAGTAGAATTGGGGTGCGCGTGTTCCATTTTCCAGATACTTGCATGTTTACAACTCACTTTCTTTTTCACCCAAACCTAGGACAGCAGGTATAGTGAGGCCCATTTCACAGCCAGGGAAACTGAGGCTCCTGGAGATCACACAGTGTACGGTCTGCCTAGGGCTGCTGAAAATTGGACCACAGGCTGCATGGCTTAAGTAACAGAAAACATTTATTTCCTCCCATTTCTAGAGGCTGAAAGCCCAAGATCAGGATGCCAGCAGGCTTGGTGTCTCTGAGACCTCTGTCCTTGGACATAGATGGCCGTCTTCTCCCTGCATCTTTGCGTGGTTTTCCCTCTGTGATGTCTCTTTGGTAATCTCCTCTTAGAATGATGCCATCACACTGGATTAGAGCCACCCTAATCTCATTTTAATTTAATCATACCTTTGCAGACTATCTCCAATACAATCACACTCTGAGGTCTGGGGGTTAGAATTTC
>SJYT01037604.1:38019-60730 GCA_006410635.1 Cephalophus harveyi
TTTCACTTTTCACTTTCATGCATTGGAGAAGGAAATGGCAACCCACTCCAGCGTTCTTGACTGGAAAATCCCAGGGATGGCGGAGCCCAGTGGGCTGCCGTCTGTGGGGTCGCACAGAGTCGGACACGACTGAAGCGACTTAGCAGCAGTAGCACATCAGTGATGGTGGGAAAAAGAAATACAAAGATCCCTTAGCTTAGAGCTCCTTTCTCTGAAAATATGTGGCAAACATACTTTCTAGCATATTGCCTTTGAAGCAAGACCACATTCCAGTTCACTTATCTCAATATGTCTCTCCAAGTTGGCAGCTGGTGTCTCTCTCCAGAAAGAGTTCTTTCTAAAATATTAAGAGTAATTAAGTAACCATGGACTATCTTTTTAAAGCAGAAGAGTTTTATGAAACATTAACTTTTTTGTATTTTTTCCTCTAGTTCTTGAATTCTGTACTATATTTTAACTTCTGATATGTTCTGCTTTTTCTCTCCAAGGTACTTTCTGGAAGCTGTTTTTGTAGAACAGCTATGGTTTTCTGAAGGTGGTGGTAGTTAAGCTTCCTACTTATGTCGCAGGGTTGAACGGATGACATTCTTGAGTTTTTCTGTCCTTGGGGTAGTTTCACATAGGACTCTTTTCCCTCTGAAAGTTTAATAATACCCTACATAAAGCTTGTACTATTCCATTGACTTCCATCTTTCAATTATTTTTACACTGTTTTCTTATCCCAAATGTTTTCTTTGTTCCCAAGTTGACTTGGGGGAATTGCTCTAGAAATTTTTTTTTTTTTTTCAAGCTTCTCTTGTTGCTGCTAGTGTTAGCTTAAGCTTAGACACTTGTGTTAAAAAAGAAAAAAAAAAAAGATACCACTTTGCTGCCAAAGATATCAGTTCAGTTCAGTTCAGTCACTCAGTTGTGTCCGACTCTTTGTGACCCCATGAATCGCAGCACGCCAGGCCTCCCTGTCCTTCACCATCTCTCAGAGTTNAGTTTAATTGTACATCCACAGTTTCCCAAATGCAAGCTCTGTTTTATCCACTGCCAACATTTTCACTATTTTCAAGATACATCTAAACTCAGGTTTATAGGGAAAACTTGTCATTATATCTCTCAGTTCAGTTCAGTTCAATTCAGTTGCTCAGTCGTGACAAACTCTTTGCGACTCCATGAATTGCAGCACACCAGGCCTCCCTGTCCATCACCAACTCCCAGAGTTCACTCAAACTCACGTCCATTGAGTCGGTGATGCCATCCAACCATCTCATCCTCTGTCGTCCCCTTCTCCTCCTGCCCCAAATTCCTCCTGCATCAGAGTCTTTTCCAATGAGTCAACTCTTCTCATGAGGTGGTCAAAGTACTGGAGTTTCAACTTTAGCATCATTCCTTCCAAACAAACCCAGGACCGATCTCCTTTAGAATGGACTGGTTGGATCTCCTTGCAGTCCAAGGCACTCTCAAGAGTCTTCTCCAACACCACAGTTAAAAAACATCAATTCTTCGGCACTCAGCTTTCTTCATAGTCCACTCTCACATCCATATATGACTACTGGAAAAACCATAGCCTTGACTAGACGGACCTTTGTTGGCAAAGTAATGTCTCTGCTTTTGAATATGCTATCTAGGTTGGTCATAACTTTCCTTCCAAGGAGTAAGTGTCTTTTAATTTCATGGCTGCAGCCACCATCTGCAGTGATTTTGGAGCCTAAAAAAATAAAGTCTGACACTGTTTCCACTGTTTCCCCATCTATTTCCCATGAAGTGATGGGACCAAATGCCATGATCTTCGTTTTCTGAATGTTGAGCTTTAAGCCAACTTTTTCATTTTCCTTTTTCATTTTCATCAAGAGACTTTTTCATTCCTCTTCACTTTCTGCCATAAGGGTGGTGTTATTTGCATATCTGAGGTTATTGATCTTTCTCCGGGCCATCTTTATTCCAGCTCATGTTTCTTCCAGCCCAGAGTTTCTCATGATGTACTCTGCATATAACTTAAATAAGCAGGGTGAAAATGTACAGTCTTGACATACTCCTCTCCCAATTTGGAATCAGTCCGTTGTTCCATGTCTTAATTGTTGCTTCTTAACCTGTGTACAGATTCTTCAGGAGGCAGGTCAGATGGTCTGGTATTCCCATCTCTCTCAGAATTTTCCACAGTTTATTCTGATCCACACAGTCAAAGGTTTTGGCATAGTCAGTAAAGCAGAAATAGATTTTTTTCTGGAACTGTTGCTTTTTTGATGATCCAGCAGATGTTGGCAATTTGATCTCTGGTTCCTCTGCCTTTTCTAAAACCAGCTTGAACATCTGGGAGTTCACGGTTCACGTGTTGCTGAAGCCTGGCTTGCAGAATTCTGAGCATTACTTTACTAACGTATGAGATGAGTGCAATTGTATCTCTATTGTCATGTAATCTTTCCACCTAATTAATAAAATTTTGTTAATATTTCTAATAAGCTGTAGCTATTACTGAACTGTGTCCCCCCAGCAAAAATGTGTTGAAGTTGTAGCTCCAATACTTTGACCACCTGATGCAAAGAGTTGAGTTATTGGAAAAGCTGGGAAAGATTGAGGGCAGGAGGAGGAGGGGGTGACAGAGGATGCCATGGTTAGATCAGCTCAGTGGATGTGAATTTTAGGAAGCCCTGGCAGTTAATGAAGGACAAGTAAGCCTCATCAGTTCACAAACAGTTGGAAATAACTGAGCAACTGTACAACAACAACGAAGATATACTGAAATCCTTAACCCTGGTGCCTCAGAATGTGACCTTATTTGGAAATGCTGTCTTTATAGATGTATTTAATTAAAACTGGATCATACTGGAGTGGTATACCCTGAATTCAACATGGCTGATGTCCCTAGAAGGAAAGACACAGAAAAACAAATGAAGACCAAGACAGAGACTGGAATTATGCCACTGCAAACAAAAGATTGCTGGTAAACCATCAGAAGAATGAGGAAGAATTTGTCTTTAGGTGTTAGAGGGAGTGTGACCCTACCAGCACCTGATTTTAGACATCCCACTTCCAGAATTTTAAGACAACAGAAGTCTGTTATTTTAATCCACCAGATATGTGATACATTGTGAAGGAAGCCTTAGGAAGTTTATAGAGTCACAACATAAGTTTCCTGTCTTGATATGGGTATTATCCTATAAAAATCACATGGCTATCACTTTCCTCCTTCCCTTTGCTCTACCTATCTTATTATTCAACACACTAGTATAGACTTTACCCTCTTTTTATCATAAATCATATAAAGGCAAGCATTTTCCTTTATCTTAAAACGTGTTCATCATTTTTTAAACCTTTTCCATGACAATAATTGTTGCCTAATAAAAAATAAATTAAAACATCCTGAGACAATTTTATGATCTAACTCTCCTCTTTAGTGAATGGAAATGCTTCAGGCAAACACCTAAAAGTATTTACAACGTAATCCCTTGTACATTTCCTCTACAAACCATATGGCATACAAAACATATGCCTCCTGGCAAATAGTGTTTCAAGTACTGCCTAATTTAAAACATACAGATGCATAGACAAGTATTCAGTCGGTTGTATAAATATAAATAATTAGTGACCTAAAAGCCTGTTCTGTCTTAACATTTAGAATGCCCAGAGTGATCAGATAAAGTAAAACAAACAAACAAATAAAACCCCAAAAACTGAGAATCAGTTAATTGCATATATATATGATGTTTATAAATATATGTATATATGCATGTATATATATATATATATATATATATATATACACACACAGTTTAATACATATAAATGAGGTCCATTCTGAGACTGTGTTTATAAGTCCAATTTGTTCATATTCCAACAAAGTTAGCCTAGGTACCCAACTTACACAATTGGTTATATAGTATTGTACTATATTATAGGGGCTTCCCTGATGGCTTAAGCAAGTAAAGAATCTTCTTGCCACAGTAGCCGTGGGTTCCATCCCTGGGTCAGAAAGATTCTCTGGAAGAAGATTCCCTGGCTCCATACCTGGGTCACTTCAGTATTCTTGCTTGAAAATCCCTATAGACAAATTACCCTGGCTGGCTACAGCACAAAGGGCCTCAAAGAGTTAGACACAACTGAACTGTTAAGCATCAGCATACTAATAGGTTTACAATATTTTTTAGACAATACATAAAACAGAAACACAAAAATAAACATTTTTAATCTTACAGTACAGTACCTTGAAAAGTACAGTAGTATAGTATAATAGCTGGCATATAGAGGCTGGCACTGACTGAACAGGCAAGAAGAGTGACTGGAGTGAGGAGAGGAGGTAGGAAATGATAGAGCTGAAGGATCATCAGCAATAGGAAATGGAAGACAATTTTCAATTTCACTTATACCTGATATTGATGGCACAACAGCAAGTAAAGAATCTTCTTGCCACAGTAGCTGTGGGTTCCATCCCTGGGTCAGAAAGATTCTCTGGAAGAAGATTCCCTGGCTCCATTTCCTGGGTCACTTCAGTATTCTTGCTTGAAAATCCCTATAGACAAATTACCCTGGCTGGCTACAGCACAAAGTGCCTCAAAGAGTTAGACACAACTGAACTGTTAAGCATCAGCATACTAATAGGTTTACAATATTTTTTAGACAATACATAAAACAGAAACACAAAAATAAACATTTTTAATCTTACAGTACAGTACCTTGAAAAGTACAGTAGTATAGTATAATAGCTGGCATATAGAGGCTGGCACTGACTGAACAGGCAAGAAGAGTGACTGGAGTGAGGAGAGGAGGTAGGAAATGATAGAGCTGAAGGATCATCAGCAATAGGAAATGGAAGACAATTTTCAATTTCACTTATACCTGATATTGATGGCACAGCTCCTGGTTCCTTGCTGGATTCAGTTCTATGTGCCCTCCTGAGAAACTGATCCAGTGATGTCTGGGAAGTAGCTCTTTTTTCTCATCACAGATGTTGTGGTAGCATTTTGCTGCATTCAGAACAGCTGCTGCAACCCTCCTGTACTGTTCTACATTCAGGTCCTGTGCCTCAAAAACTTACAGTGCCTCTTCAAATAAAGAAAAACCCTTTACCATTTCCTGCTTTGTGGATCTCTTTGGTTCTTCAGTTACGTCTTCCTCTTGTCTTTCTCAGTCCTTTTCTGGGCCTCCAATTCCATAAGATCTTCATTAGTAAGCTTACTGTGTTGCACAGCAAGGAGTTCAATGAAGTTGTCCTATTGCAGATCTAGCTCCAGTTTGTACACAAAAACATAAACACTTAAGGATGCAAGCACATGACAGTATATGCCAGATGCATGAACTACCCTATGTGAATCAGACATGTGAATGCACCTTCCTATCTTTGAAAATTTTTAACTTGAAGGTTGGTATATAGGTGGCTAATTGCGTGTTTGTGTTTGTGTGTGTGTATAGGTGTGTATTGGGTTGGCCAAAAGGTCCTTTGTTTGTATATGTAAAAATAGAAGACATTTTTTTCAATTTTGTCAAGAATTTTATTGAACAAGGCATTCACCATTTTGTTCCACTACCTTCTGCCATTTTTCAGACAACTTCATAATTCCATTTTCCCCAAGGGTTTTTTTTTTTTTTTAATCTTTTTGAGCAAAGAACTGTTGCAGGTGCCTTTTACCGTCTTCCAGGGAATGTAAATTTTGTCTAGCAAGAGAATGCTGTAAGGACCAAAATAAATGGACAACATAAGATGCAATATGTGGTGAATATGGTGAAAAATCAGAACTTCCCAGCCAAGTTGTAACAGTTTTTGCCTGATCATCAAAGAAACATGAGGTCTTAAAGTATCTTGATGGAAAATCATATGTTTTCTGTTGACTAATTCCTTGCTTTTTGTTGAGTGCTGCTTTTAATTGGTCTAACTGGGAGCAATATTTTTTGGAATTAATAGTTTTGTTTTCTAGAAGGAGCTCATAATAGAGGACTCCCTTCCAATCCCACGGGAACCACCATAGTGGCTCAGACCATAAAGTGCCTGCAATACGGTAGACCTGGGTTCAATCCCTGGGTTAGCAAGATCCCCTGGAGAAGGAAACGGCAATCCACTCTAGTACTCTTGCTTGGAAAATCCCATGGATGGGGGATCCTAGTAGGCTAGAGTTCATGGGGCCGCAAAGAGACAGACACGACTAAGTCAGACATGACTAAGCGACTTCACTTACTTACCTTTCCAATCCCACAATAAAGACAATGTCACTTTCTTTGGATAAGTACTAGTCTTACGTGTGGTTGATGGTGGTTCATTTTGTTTGTCCTGTGATCTTTTCCATTCCACATTGTTGCTTAGTATCCACTTTTCATTGACCATCTCAATTTATTTTAAAAGCAGAATGCTTTTTCTTACATTTAAATGGAGAATCTCATGAAGAAATCAGTCAAGGAAGTTCTCTCACAAATTTTGTGGAACCCACACACCAAAGTGATTCCTAGATTCTACAAATGACTTTCAATGCTCAATTTTGATATTTTGAGTATGTCAGTTATCTCCCATATGGTATAACATTGATTATTCTCAATTAATGTCTCAATTTGATTGTTATCAACTTCAATTGGTCTACTTAATCTTGGATCATTGTCCAGGGAGAAATCTCCAGCAGGAGACTTTGCAAACCACTATTGACATATTGGATCATTCACAGCGTGTTCTCCATACACTATACAGATCTTTCTTTTCTTTCTTTTTGGATTTTAGTTGCCTTTTTACCTCTTTTTCAACAATAATGAATAAAGCATAATGTGCCAAAAATGGTTTTCTTATCTTCAATATTAAAATGGCAACAGCAATTCAAAAATTCACCAATTTTGATAAGCTTTTTTTTAATGCATGATGATAAGGCATGTCAAAATGCAATCTAACAAAATTGCTTCAAATGAAGTTAAAGACAACTAAAGCCTATTAGTGTGTGTGTGCTCAGTTCTGTCTGACTCTTTGAGATCTTATAGAGAAGATTTACTCTTGTAGAGAAACCAGCCAGGCTTTTCTTTCCGTGGGATTCTTCAGGCAATAATATTGAAGTGAGTAGACATTTCCTACTTCAGGGGGTCTTCCTGGCCCAGGAATTGAACCCACATTTTGTCTCCCACATTGGCAAGTGAATTCTTTGCCACTGTGTCACCTAGAAAGGCCAAGCACTACTTGTGCCATCTTACAAAAAAGGAGGAACAAACTTTTTGACCATCCCATTATATATATATATATATACACACACACACACACACACACACACACACACACACACGTATACTCAAGAAAGGCAATGCCAAAGAATGCTCAAACTACTGCACAATTGCACTCATCTCACATGCTAGTAAAGTAATGCTCAAAATTCTCCAAGCCAGGCTTCAGCAATATGTGAACCGTGAACTTCCAGATGTTCAAGCTGGTTTTAGAAAAGGCAGAGGAACCAGAGATCAAATTGCCAACATCTGCTGGATCATCGAAAAAGCAACAAAGTTCCAGAAAAACATCCATTTCTGCTTTATTGACTATGCCAAAGCCTTTGACTGCGTGAATCACAATAAACTGTGGAAAATTCTGAAAGATAGGGGAATACCAGACCACCTGAGCTTGAAGTGGTCTTGAGAAACCTCTGTGTATGTCAGGAAGCAACAGTTAGAACTGGACATGGAACAACAGACTAGTTCCAAATAGGAAAAGAAGTATATCAAGGCTGTATATTGTCACTCTGCTTATTTAACGTCTATGCAGAGTACATCATGAGAAACTCTGGGCTGGAAGAAGCAGAAGCTGGAATCAAGATTGCTGGGAGAAAGATCCATAAGCTCAGATATGCAGATGACACCACCCTTATGGCAGAAAGTGAAGAGGAACTAAAAGGCCTCTTGATGAAAGTGAAAGAGGAGAGTGAAAAAGTTGGCTTAAAGCTCAACATTCAGAAAACTAAGATCATAGCATCTGGTCCCACCACTTCATGGGAAATAGATGGGGGAAACAGTAACAACAGTGTCAGACTTTATTTTCTTGGGTTCCAAAATCACTGCAGATGGTGATTGCAGCCATGAAATTAAAAGACACTTACTCCTTGGAAGGAAAGTTATGACCAAACTAGATAGCATATTCAAAAGCAGAGACATTACTTTGCCGACAAAGGTCTGTCTAGTCAAGGCTATGGTTTCTCCAGTGGTCATGCATGGATATGAGAGTTGGACTGTGAAGAAAGCTGAGCACAGAAAAATTGATGCTTTTGAACTGTGGTGTTGGAGAAGACTCTTGGGAGTCCCTTGGACTGCAAGGAGATCCAACCAGTCCATTCTAAAGGAGAGCAGTCTTAGGTGTTCTTTGGAAGGAATGATGCTAAAGCTGAAACTCCAGTACTTTGGCCACTTCATGTGAAGAGTTGACTCATTGGAAAAGACCCTGATGCTGGGAGGGATTGGGGGCAGGAAGAGAAGGGGACGACAGAGGATGAGATGGCTGGATGGCATCACCAACTCAATGGATGTGAGTTTGAGCGAACTCTGGGAATTGATGATGGACAGGGAGCCTGGTGTGCTGAAATTCATAGGGTCACAAAGAGTCTGACGTGACTGTGTGACTGAACTGAACTGAAATGAACTTCTATAGATGCATGTATATACATGCATATATATACATGAAGAAAATATTAACCTTTCATATCACTTAACTTCAGGAATTGTCATTTCATGACCAACTTTTTCAAGGTGTCCCACAATGTTCCCTCACAACCAAGTGGATTTTAAAATATATGCATTTTATTTTATAAAAATATATAGTTTTTTTTTTTTTTTTTTCCTCTCACCAATCCCTTCTCCTGTGACTAACATTTTCTGTACTTCTGGATACCTAGACAACATTTATGATGTTATGATAGAATATCTGTATGAGGATATTTTTCTGTTTTTGGTATGATAATATTTCTGATTAATATTCTAGAATATCTATATGAGAATATTCAGAGATAAGACTTTAATGGTAAGAATTAGGAAATTTTTAAATTTTAGCTGAATGTGATATGTTCTAATTTGAGGGAACACAGTAAGAAAAGAGTTGTTGTGCTTTTATTTAAGTATAAATATACAAAAACATTCAATATATGTAAAATTAAAAACCACAAATATTTCAAAATCTGATCTATCATTCAGTTCAGTTCAGTCAGTCATGTCCAACTCTTTGGGACCGCGTGAATTGCAGTATGCCAGGCCTCCCTGTCCATCACCAACTCCCGGAGTTCACTCCAACTCATGTCCATCGAGTCGGTGATGCCATCCAGCCATCTCATCCTCTGTCGTCCCCTTCTCCTCCTGCCCCCAATCCCTCCCAGCATCAGAGTCTTTTCCATGAGTGAACTCTTCGCATGAGGTGACCAAAGTACTGGAGTTTCAGCTTTAGCACCATTCTTTCCAAAGAACACCTAGGACTGATCTCCTTTAGAATGGACTGGTTGGATCTGTCATTAGTTGCAGAGAAAAAGTTTAGGAAATCAAGCATAATACAGGTTTGAACAGGTGGTGGCAGGATTTAATAGGCAAGAACAAATGTTAAAAATGGGGCTTTGGACATCTGCCATCTCATAGTTAATAAAGTACCATTAAATAAGGAAAGTTAGTGTAGAAGATCTCACAAGGTTTAGGTAATTGAGGCAGTGTGAAAGAGTGACTAATATTTTGGGAAAGGGGCACTGTGGAACATTTTTACTTTCTAATTCACTGATTTAAACATATATGTATATACACACAAGTACTTTTCTAAACTCTGTTGACAACAATCATTTTGAAATTAAATATTAATAAAATTTTATTTGAAAATACATTAATTCAGTTTTTTAAAAATATGATTCATGGTTCATATTCTCATGAGGGAAACAGATTTTAGACAAGTAATCAAGGAAACATAATTTTCGGTAATACCAAGAAGAATAAATGAGCAAAATAAAGGATCAGGTAGTGCCTTCGGGAAGACTATTTCAGGGTCATCAAAAGTCTGTAATGAAGTACATTTGAAGAGAGATAAAAATGACAGAAGAAGTGAGTTACACCAACATTTGAAGGAATAGCTTTCAAGACAGAGAGAATGTGTGTTCATGTCTCTTAATCAAAGTTTGAGTGTAAAGAGAACAGCATGAGGGCAGAAAAGAGTTTTAGATAGAAATGTTGGAGATCTTCACACAGTAGACTAGGTAAAGTCAAGTAGACCAATATACCATGACAAGGAGTTGGTTTTAATCTAAATATTTTTGGAAGCCATTTGCAGAGCTTAGAACAGTGAAGTGACATAAACTAATCTTAAGATTTATGAGATCAGAGTGGCAGCTGCCTGAAGGATTGACTTTAAGGCAGGTGGAAGAGTAGAGGCAGGAATAAAAACTAGGGGATTATCACAGCCATTTGGAAAGATGGGTGTGTTTTAGACTAGGATGGCTAGTTAAAGGCTGGATTTCCAGTGTATTTTGAAGGAAAAGTAAATGAAAACTCCTGATGGGTTGAATGTGGTTTTCAGGAAAAGACAATAGTCAACATTAATATTTTTAGTTAGGTTCTAACCACTTGAGTGAAGATGGTACCTTTTTCCCTTGTGGTGAAAACTGAATTGAAAGAGTTCTTGGAGAAAAACAATCTTTGGTCATAATAACATTGAGAACTATACCCAAAGAGTATTTTCATTTAAACTGGGGTAATAAGAAAATGCTCCTTATCATCATACTCTTGATTAAATAATACCAATAAGATAATCATTAATATTCTGCTTCTGGAAAAAAAAAAAAGGTTTACTGGTACTTTTTTAAAAGTATTATCTTAAAAGAAGCATAGACAATTTTGTTAGTGTGCCTGACTTTTTTTTTTATACTTTTCTTTGAACAGAGAATGTAAGTTCAAAGTTAAATATTGAGAGAAAAATTCAAAACATATGTTTTACTAATATGGGTTTTCATTTTTCACATAGCAGTTACTTAGTAAAAAAATTTTTTATTAAAGTATGAGCAAAAATTAAGCATTATTATTAGAAAAATTGTTAGCAAGTTTAGTTAATTAAAAGCAATAATATTTTCAAGTAGTGAACATCAGAATTACTTGGGGAGCTCTTTCAAAAGTTCATACCCGAGAGTCACTTTCGTAAACAATGAATTCAGATTCAGTGGAAAGTTGTAGGAAACTGGTATGTATATAGAGAAAAGACAAATGTACCCTACTTTTAAACCACTGACAAACTAGAAGCACTGGGATCCACACTAGTGACCTTCAGTTCAGTTCAGTTCAGTTCATTTGCTTAGTTGTATCCTACTCTTTGTGACTCCATGAATCGCAGCACGTCAGGCCTCCCAGTCCATTGCCATCTCCCAGAGTTCACTCAGACTCACGTCCATCAAGTTGGTGATGCCATCCAGCCATCTCATCCTCTGTTGTCACCTTCTCCACCTGTCCCCAATCCCTCACAGCATCAGAGTCTTTTCCAATGAGTCAACTGTTCGCAAGAGGTGGCCAAAGTACTGGAGTTTCAGCTTTTTTTCCTTCCAAAGAACACCCAGGGCTGATCTCCTTCAGAATGGGCTGATTGGATCTCCTTTGCAGTCCAAGGGACTCTCAAGAGTCTTCTCCTATACCACAGTTCAAACACATTAATTCTTCGGTGCTCAGCTTTCTTCACAGTCCAAATCTTACATCCATATATGACCACTGGAAAACCTATAGCCTTGACTAGACGGACCTTTGTTGGCAAAGTAATGTCTCTGATTTTGAATATGCTCTCTAGATTGGTCATAACTTTCCTTCCAAGGAGTAAGTGTCTTTTAATTTCATGGCTGCAATCACCATCTGCAGTGATTTTGGAGTCCAGAAAAATAACGTCTGACACAGTTTCCACTGTTTTCCCATCTATTTCCCATGAAGTGATGGGACCAGATGCTATGATCTTAGTTTTCTGGATGCTGAGCTTTTTTGTTTGTTTGTTTTATTTTTACTTTATTTTACTTTACAATACTGTATTGGTTTTTCCATACATTGACACGAATCCGTCACAGGTGTACATGAATGTTGAGCTTTAAGCTAACTTTTTCACTCTCCTCTTTCACTTTCATCAAGAGGCTTTTTAGTGCCTCTTCACTTTCTGCCATAAGGGTGGTGTCATCTGCAATATCTGAGGTTATTGATATTTCTCCCGGCAATCTTGATTCCAGCTTCTCCTTCTTCCAACCCAGAGTTTCTCATGATGTACTCTGCATAGAAATTAAAAAAGCAGGGTGACAATATACAGCCTTGATATACTCCTTTTCCTATTTGGAACTAGTCTGTTGTTCCATGTTCAGTTCTAACTGTTGCTTCCTGACCTGCATATAGGTTTCTCAAGAGGCAGGTCAGGTGGTCTGGTATTCCCCTCTCTTTCAGAATTTTCCACAGTTTATTGTGATTCACGCAGTCAAAGGCTTTGGCATAGTCAATCAAGCAGAAATAGATGTTTTTCTGTAACTCTTTTGCTTTTTCTCACTGCTGCACTCAATATGCCAAAAATTTGTAAAACTCTGCAGTGGCCACAGGACTAGAAAAAGGTCCATTTTCATTCCAATCCCAAAGAAAGGCAATGCTAAAGAATGCTCAAACTACCACACAATTGCACTCATCTCACACACTAGTAAAATAATGCTCAAGATTCTCCAAGCCAGGCTTCAGCAGTACATGAAACATGAACTTCCAGATGTTCAAGTTGGTTTTAGAAAAGGCAGAGGAACCAGAGATCAAATTGCCAACATCTGCTGGATTATCAAAAAAGCAACAGAATTCCAGAAAAACATCTATGTCTAGTAACCTTACTCTCTCTATACATGTTTTTTCTCTTTCTTGTAATCAGACACATATTTCAAGTTTAAACCTTCTACAGAAAAATTAACTCATTTATTAAGCTACTGCAAACATTTGCCTTATATTGCGTCTGTCTTTTTGAAGTGATTTTGAAAAGCTTTGATTGCATCCATTATGTAGATTTTGTAGGTTAATTTATAGGTGACTGTTTTCCTGTTTATTTTAAATAAGTGGGCAGACTTGTTGCCTTTTGTTCACTTTTGTCCATCTTGTAACAAAGCTAGCATATTCTTTTCTTCTAAATGATATGCATTTTAATGGTCTCCAATCCATCATTAAATGACACAATTGCTGAATTAGTTTTAGCTTCCCCATACTTTTTAAAATTTGTACTAAGAATCTCCATCTAGATGCATAACATAAATCAATTATTTCCTAAAATCCTGCCCTCTGCTATTTATTAACTCCATTTAAAAAGTTTAGTGTCACTGGAAAAGCATACTTTTATTTCAGAATACACACCACATATTCAAAAATTATCACAATGTAGTTTTATAGTTTCTGAATTTAAAGTCTCATAAAAATAGTTACTGACACATAAATATGGAATTTAGAAAGATGGTAATAATAATCCTGTATGTGAGACAGCAAAAGAGACACAGATGTATAGAACAGTCTTTTGGACTCTGTGGGAGAGGGAGAGGGTGGGATGATTTGGCAGAATGGTATTGAAACATGTAAAATATCATATAAGAAATGAATCGCCAGTCTAGGTTCGATGCAGGATACAAGATGCTTGGGGCTGGTGTACTGGGATGACCCAGAGGGATGGTATGGGAGGGCGGTTCAGGATTGGGAACACGTGTACACTGGTGGCAGATTCATGTTGAAGTATAGCAAAACCAATACAATATTGTAAAGTAAAATAATAATAATAATAAATAAATATTTTTTTTAAAAAAGAATAGTTACTGAGGATGGTGACTGAAGGCCATGAAATTAGAAAAAAATTGCTTCTTGGAAGGAATGCCATGACAAACCTAGAGAATGTACTAAAAATAAAAGACATCACTTTGTTGACAAAGGTCCATATAGTCAAGGCTATGGTCTTTCCAGTAGTCATGTGCAGAGTGAGAGCTGGATCACAGAGAAGGCAGAGTGCTGAAGAATTGATGGTTTTCAACTGTGGTGCTGGAGAAGACTTGGATCAAACCAGTCAATCCTAAACAAAATCCACCCTGAAAACTCATTGGAAGGATTGATGCTGAAGCTCAAATACTTTGGCCACATGATGTGAAGAGCTGGCTCATTGGAAAGTACCCTGAAGTCAGTAAAGACTGAGGACAAAGGAGGAGAATAGGGCAACACAGGATAAGATGATTGGATAGTATTAACAATTCCATGGACATCAACTTGGGCAAACTCCCAGAGATGGTAAAGGACTGGGAGTCCTGGTGTGTTCCCTTCCATGGGGTTGCAAATGACATGACTTGGTGACTGAACAGCAACAATAGTAAAACCATTTTGTGTTTTTATGCTTAGGATTTTTTTTTATTTTGAAAATCTATTATGCCAGGGCAAAGTTCCCATTGTATTCCACATACTGATCATCTTACAGCTGTTTGCTTATGAAACAAATTCAGGCTATGCAATGAAATATACAGTGCAATGAATATACAGTGAATATGGTGAGGTTGTGGAGATAGTGGAATATACAGTGGAGAATATACAGTTGAAATAGCAGCGATAGTGGAGAATATAGAGTGGAGATAGTGGAATACACAGTGGAGATACTGAGGAGAAAGAAAGGCAGAGAAACCAAAGATCAAATTGCCCACATCCACTGGATCATAGAAAAAGCAAGAAACTTCCAGAAAAACATTTACTTCTGCTTTATTGATTATACCAAAGCCTTTGACTGTGTCAATCACAGCAAACCATGGAAAATTCTTCAAGAGATGAGAATCAAGACCACCTAATCTGCCTCCTGAGAAATCTGCATGCAGGTAAAGAAAAAACAGTTAGAACTGAACATAGAACAACAAACTGGTTCCAAACTGGGAAAGGAATATCTCAAGACTGTATATTGTCACTCTGTGTATTTAATTTATATGAAGAGTACATCATTTGAAATGCTTGCCTGGATGAAGCACAAGGTAGAATCAAGATTATGCTGGGAGAAATATCAATAACCTCAGATATACAGATGACACCACCCTTAAGCCAGAAAGTGAAGAGGAACAAAAGAGCCTTTGGATGAAAGAGGAGAGTAAAAAAGTTGGCTTAAAACTCAACATTCAAAACACTAAGATCGTGGCATCTGATCCCATCACTCCATGGCAAATAGATGGGGAAACAATGGAAACAGTGACAGACTTTATTTTCCCAGGCTCCAAAATCACTGCACATGGTGACTGCACCCATGAAATAAAAGACATTTTCTCCTTGGAAGAAAAGCTATGACCAGCTTAGACAATATATTCAAAAGCAGAGACATTACTTTGCCAACAAAGGTCTATCTAGTTAAAGCTATGGTTTTTCCAAAAGTCATGTATGGATGTGAGAGTTGGACCATAAAGAAAGCTGAGCACCAATGAATTGATGCTTTTGAACTGTGGTGTTGGAGAAGACTCTTGAGAGTCCCTTGGACTGCAAGGAGATAAAACAAATCAGTCCTAAAGGAAATCAGTCCTGAATATTCATTAGAAGGACTGATGCTGAAGCTGAAGCTCTAATACTTTGGCCAACTGATGTGCAGAACTGACTCACTGGGAAAGACCCTAATGCTGGGAAAGGTTGAAGACAGGAGAAGTGGAAGACAGAGGATGAGATGGTTGGATGGCATCACTGACTTGATGGACCTGAGCTTGAGCAAGCTCCGGGAGTTGGTGATGGAAAGGGAAGCCTGACATGCTGCAGTCCATGGGGTCACAAAGAGTCGGACATGACTGAGTGATTGCACTGAAGTAAGGTTGCTTTTACTCTAAATTTATCGTGCCATTTTCTTGGCAATTGCAAATTTTCTCATTGCCAGATCTATAAACATGTTAATTTGTCTAAGTTTTTGAATGTAAATAAATTGTTAATGCACATCTATATTTATTAAGATTATTTTCCATATCTTAAATTTCTTTTTCCTACTGTTTTGTTAATAATGAGACAATCTTTTGAGAAGCATACTGAAGACAGTTTCCCAAAACTGTTATATTTCAAATAAATAGTCACCTATTAAATATGTTCATATGGAAAATCAAAATGGCCTCCTTTAGAGTTGATGGGAGTAAGGGAGAATTCACTGAAGTTTTGTGTTCGAGGAAAGAAAAACAGATATTTTAAAAATTACATACATTAGAATGACCTGGGATATTATTATTACATCAAAATTTTAAAAAGATAAATTGGTAGATTTATTTTATATGTTCCAAGGAAAACTATAAAATGTACTAAAATCATTAACTTTTAAATAAATACTAGTAGTTATGAAGGAAAAAATTCATACTCATAATTATATACTCATTATTTTTGTTCTCAAAATCCTTCAAGCTTCCCTGCCATCAGAAATTTCTCACTGGCCAACATTTGTACTATTGACCCCTCTGCTTGCATTCATATTGCTTTCCTCCTTCCTCCCAATCCTCTGGTAGTTTCTCTCCATCATCTCCATCCTCCTCACCATCCAGCCATACTGTCTAACAGCTCTCCACACATACATTCAAAAACATTGCTGGAAAACATATAACTTCTTCAACTGATCAACTTACCTAACTCTCCTTCTGGCTCCTGCCAATTACAAAGTATGTCAAATGGCTATAACTTTAAAACCAAACTTTCTATGTAAGGTTTTCCATACAGTAAGAAAATGTCTGTGTCCAGATTTTGCTTAGAAAAAAAAATTGCCTGGTTCTAGTAATAGCAAAAATTATTTGATCATGAGTCAGAATTTTAAAAGTATGCCAGATCAATGATGAATTTAAATCATTGGTCTGGAAGAAGTTTCTTAAGTATTAAAAGATGTAATTTACCTTGATATTTGGTACTGTACTAGTCAGGGTTTTTGGTTGCAAACAATAAGAACCCAGCTTTTGCTAATTTAAGAGTAAAGTGGATTAATTAAATTGATATCAAAAAGGTCATACAGTCTGAGAGTGGCTGAAAGACTATGGTGGTACATAAATTTACTGCAGAAAGAGTTCTGCTTATATTATTTCTATGCCCCTATAAGCTTCTTTACACAATTGTGAATTTACAACTCTACTCTAGTTTTTAGAGCCTTGAACCCTGCAGCTACCATATACACTATTTAACTGAAATTACATATTATAAATTATTATAAATTTGTGGTGAAATACAGAGCCATTGGATTGCTTCCCAGATGTCAAGGGTGTTTAAATATGGGTAGAGCATAAATAATTACAAATGCATTATGATCCAGTCAAAAGAAAGAAAACACAACAATTATCTGAAAAAGAAAGATTTACTATAAAAATTGTTACTAGTAAAGAGTAACTCTAAAAGTAGATAAGTGAAAGTGAAGTGAAGTCGCTCAGTTGTGTCTGACTCTTTGCGACGCCGTGGACTGTAGCCCACCAAGCTCCTCTGGCATGGGATTCTCCAGGCAAGAATACTGGAGTGGGTTACCATTTCCTTCTCCAAAAGTAGATAAAGTAGATAAAGAGAACTTTAAATGATACACATTGTAATGGCACTATATTATTGTACTAACTGTATGGACTTCTATATAGCTTTCAGTTCATATGTAGGAGGTTGGAGTCATCAATAGCAAGTAAAAAGCTAAACACACTGGAAGCATCAACAACTCTTCTTGGATCTAGAAGAGATCTTGTGTGACACAGGGCAAACATTTAACCCAAAACTTGGGAGAGAGAGAGGAAGTCAGACTACCAGAGCTCATACTCAGATATCGTGAGTGGATACCTCCTCTGGAATCAGTGCCACAGGACAAGCTTGAAAGTTAAAAGCTCCAAAAGGAGCCAATCAGGGGTCCCCACAGTACTGTGAGGTTTGCCTTCAAGGACTTGATCAGATTACAACAGTAAATATCAGAGAAAATTTTCCTCCTGCTTCTGGCATGAGGAGGAGAAAAAAAAAAAAAAAAACATTTGGAAATACTACAGACCATCCTGTTCTTCACAAATAGGGCCTGCCCTTAGGCAAGACTAGTTAACCAGATCGTAACTAGCTGAGGTGTTAATTACAACCCTATTAATGTGGGGGAGGGAAATACCCAATTTCAGCCAACTTTAGTCATTCTATTTCACCTAAACTGGGGAAAATAAACTGAGAAATTCATATGACGTTCACAGTCCAGAGGCAGAAGTTTCCTAAAGGAGACCTTTCATAGGTCTTTAAAATCATACTACTTTAAAGCTTCCCTTCCCTCTATATCTCAACACCACATTACTGAAAGTTTATTTATAGCAGTTCCTTTTACCTGGAAGTAAGGAATGCCTGCTGGACTGTTAATAACACTCATTGGAAGGTGTGTCTCTCGCAAAACTCCCTGGAGGTTAAAGACCTCATCCCAGCACACTGCTCCTATGGAAGCCACCTGCTGGGACTCCAGCAAAATACACTAAGAAGCCTCAATAAAATGCCAGTGAGACTTGCTGGCTGATGATTATTATTGTGTTTTCCACAAAATAATAGCTAGGAAACTGCTCCTTCAGATGCTGGAAATATGCTGGAGGGTGAGAGTCACTAGGGGCTTCCCAGGTGGTTCAGTGGTTAAAGAATCTACCTTTCACAGAGGGAGACACAGGCGACATGGGTTCAATCCCTGGGTCAGGAATATCCCCTGGGGTAGGAAATGGCAACCCACTTCAGTATTCTTGACTGGGAAATCTCATGAGCAGAAGAGCCTTGTGGCTACTCCATGGAGTCACAAAGAGTCAGGCATGACTGAATGTCTGAACATGCACACACAAGACCCACTGGACCTTATTCATAACACGGGAAGAATTTTGATGTTTGACTCTAGTTGTGTGTCTAGTGGCATCAACAGAGAAGGAAAAGCAACCTTATGGCATCTTCAAAGAGTTAGGTTATCACAGTGTTTACAAATACAAGGCAGCTAGTCACCTTTCACCCAAGTAGAAAACCTTCCATTTGCAAGGGAAGCTCAGATTTATTTGTGAGCTTGGTGTAGACATTGCATCTGTGTTCAAACCGATGTTTTCAATTCCAAGTTTGGTTCCTATTGTGAACTCAAGTGATGTTATTTACCATTTTGCAAAATTGGTGTGTTTGATTCTCAAGCAATATCAGCTCTATGGCAAAAATAAATGAGATTTTACGAAGGCTTTCATAAAAGTTCTTTGATTTTCAGACCATGAGTTGAACCAAGGGTTAAAGGACTTGAGCTTGTCATTTATTTATTTATTTTTTTAATTCTCCAGTACACTTGGCAGCCTCTTCTCATAACACAATTCTTATATGTACCATGATTGCTTAACGGCCCAATGCAATAACCATTTAGGCTCCTAAGGCATGTGCTTCAGTTGGCACTTCATAAGAATCAACTATAGATTGTAGTTTGATTAATTGTGATACAAATGCTTGCCTTGAATTATTGGCATCCTGTGTCCCAGTGGTCAGGACATCAGTATTGTGTACATGCCCATGAATAGGACCAAACCAATCCCTGAATCTCATCTTTAAAGTTTTGCCTCCAGGGCTACTTCCAGTACTAATTCTGCATTAGTCAGGACCCAGTTAAGAAGTATAATCATTCCAGTAATTGGCAGAGGGCAAATGCAATGTAAGTAATGATAACTAATTAAAGATGATTGCTAAATAAAAAACAACTTTTAAAATATACAGAGATAACAAAAGCAAAGATCAGGTACTACATCAAAGGCCAAGGGAGGGCCTGCAAGGGAGAAAGAAAGAACTGGAAGAACTATCCTCCTCCACTCCAACCCAGGATGAAATTCAGACTTTGTTGGTGAAAATGTGGTTTTGGCTCATTGGATAACAAAGTTTGCAAAGGTATAGCAGATCAGAGCTGCTGAGCAGATGGCTGCCAACCAGGATGCCAGCTATCCCAACTGACATGCAGAAAACTCCCACTGGACATAGGGTTGCCAGATAAAATAGAGAATGCTGAGTAAAAATTGATTATCAGATAGATAATGAGTAAAATGTTAGTATAGTCAAGTCAAGTGAAGTCACGCAGTCGTGTCTGACTCTCTGCAACCCCATGGACTGTAGCCTGCCAGGCTCCTCTGTCCATGGGATTTTCCAGGCAAGAATACTGGAGTGGGTTGCCATTTCCTTCTCCAGGGAATCTTCCCAACCCAGGGATCGAACCCAAGTCTCCCGCATTGTAGGCAGATGCTTTTACCGTCTGGGCCACAAGGGAAGTCTCAAAAAGATAGTATATCTCAAATATTGTAAAAATAGTGTTAAACTGAAATTCCAATTTAACTAGATATCTTATGTTTTATTTGCTAAATATAGCAATCCTACTCTGCAGTGATGTGAAACTAGCTGGAAAGCATGTACCACTGGGTTTCCCACATACCATTAGCAAGAAAGCTGACTGTTGGTATGCTGGTGAATCTTGCTGAAGGTGCATCCTGAAGAGGTGTCCGTCAAGTCACTGACCAACAGAGGAAAAAAAAAAAATCCCAGAACCAAGAAGAAAACCTCCTTTACCTTTCATTCCAGATTCCTTTAATGTCATCTGGGGATAAACATTGTACCAGATATCAAAGAAATAATGCCTTGGTGTGGAGCAACACCAGCTACACAAGACAAAGCAAGAAAGAATGGATTTAGAGCTGGAAAAAAAAAAAAAGTCACTAATCATCATGATAAGTATTCACTGTGATATCTTTAAAAACATGATTTGATACCTCATTTGAACAAAATTACACAAACAACTATATTTAAAGCTGCTTAAATCACCAGTTCTATATTTGTGTATTTGATTTTGAATCGTTAGCATTTGTTTTCTATTCAAGGACTTTAACACATTATAATATTATATGTTTATAATATCTGTCTAAAAATTTATTTCAGTGACACTTTTAGTTGGTGGCTACAGTCATTAGTGATAAGGAACAAATCAAAGGCCTATGTAATTAATTATTTATTCCTAACTTCATAATTCATTGCTGTAGTTATACATAAAAAATGGTCAAATTTAGAGGTTGATAGGCTGGATAAATGAGCTAAACATAGTATTTCTCTGAATATATGAGTGTTTTTTTTTTTCCTTATACTAGCAACATTTTGCAGTGATGAAGTTTCACTAAACTACTATTAGATGCATTTTTCTGCAGTAGAAAAATAGCAACTGCTAATTTTGGTTGGATAGAAAGGCCTGCAATTATATTCTCTTCTACCAGAAAAGCTAGTGAAGATTTCCATATTGTACAATGATTTATAATAGCTTGGTTTTGGGGAATCTATGTGTCTAACCTATTGTGTAGTTCTACTATTTAAGGACATAATTAAGATATTTTTCATCCACATCAGGTAAAATGTGAAGTATCTGAGGATTTTATTTCATTAAACTTCAAAATGAACTTATGAAATAAATGAATTTGAGTTTTATTTTTCAATGCTTAGGTAAAAAATTCAAGTCCTAAATACACTTTCACATAAATGTTCAAAAGAGATTATTTAAAAACCATTGCCAAGTATATCAGAATGGAAATACTGTCAGAGAGAATATAAAGAAGAAGCTGAAAACTAGATTGGTGAGGAAAAATAGAGACTTCAGTTGTTTGAAGAGGTTATGGATTGGAGTTGGGTGTTGCAGTCTCAGTGACAAAAATTTTTGTGCTTATCAGCCATACAATAGGTAAGGCTTGGTCATTACATTGCGGGTAACTGAAAATCAGAACAATTAGAGGATCATGTCGTCAAGGACTGAAATAGAGAAGGAAATAGCAACCCACTCCAGTGTTCTTGTCTGGAGAATCCCAGGGACAGCAGAGCCTGGTGAGCTGCCATCTATGGAGTCACACAGAGTCGGACATGACTGAAGAGACTTAGCAGTAGCAATAGCAAAAGACTGAAAAGTGAAAGTGAAGTCGCTCTGTTGTGTCCAACTCTGCAATCCCATGGACTATAGCCTATCAGGCTCTTCTGTCCATGGGATTTTCCAGGCAAGAGTACTGTAATGGATTGCCATTTCCTTCTCCAGGGACTGAACCCAGGTCTCCTGAATTGCAGACAGATGATTTACCATCTGTGCCACTGGGGAAGCCTTATCATTTAAAAGTTGACTTAGAAAAAAAACCTGATCTTTGACATATAGAAAATGAGGGGAATTATCTTTTTCTTGGCATTAACATGTAAATTAAAAGTTTTCCCTTAGAACAAATAAATAGGTATATCCTTATGTGAGTAAATATTCCATCTCTTGCATGATCTAGAAACAGCAAAGCCAACAAATTAATGTAAAAGTGATGTCCAGTGGGGTCAAAAGTGACAGAGACATGAAAAAAGTATTCTCGATAAACAGCATTTAATTCAGAGTATAGAGAATTTCCACAAAGTCTCACTGAATGTGAACTCACAACCCAAAATAGCCACAATATTTGAACTGTCTTTTAAGAGCAAGAATTTTCAGACAAACAAAGAAGATTTTTATGCAGTAAAACAATTATATACAGGCTTTAAAATAATGAATATTAAAAATAAAAAACACAGAATTAATAAATAGGACCAAAATTCAACAATATTGAACTTCTCTCAATGCTATATATACACCAAAATTCCCCACAAACCCTCAATGGATAGATCAAATAGAAAAGACCCTATTAAACATGACTAAATAGAGAATTAATTAAGTAGAAGATATAACTATAGAAAACTATAGAAAATAAAAACATGTCAATGTATGGCAAAACCAATACAGTATTGAAAAGCAAAATAAAAATTAAAAATTAAAAAAAAAACAGAAAATATGAAA
>SJYT01037604.1:61059-84960 GCA_006410635.1 Cephalophus harveyi
ACAGTGAGCAATTTTATGTCCATAAGTTTTAAAGCTAAGACAAAATTGATTTATAAAAATAAAACTGCACAATTAACACAAAAATAGAAAAATTAGAGAAGTATTATAAAAATTCCTTTCCCTGGGTTTCCTTAGAACCAGACATAAAGCCTTGTATGTGATACTTATGTGAGAATGTGGTTCCGTGTAGCAGAACAGGACAGGTGCAATGAAACTGAAAAAGAGGTACAGCCAACTTAAGCGTTAATCAGCTCTGGGTAAATACTGCTGGATCTGAGAATCCTCACCCAGGGGAAGTGAGGGGGTGTACATGGCCATCTGTTCTCATTGGTCAGGTGTAGCCAAGAGTCATTAATTTCTCTGTCCTTTCCATTTGTGCATGAATGATTGAAGACTGATTCTGATGATGGCAGAAAATGAAAAGTACTTGAAGTGATCTGAGATTCTGGGTTACCCAATTATCTCTGCATAAAGAAAGTAAACATCACATACAGTGCTCACTATAGCACTGATAAGGTTGATGCTGTGTTTGAAAATAATCAAAATATATATTGGAGACTAATTGCTTTTTAGTTGTTGTTTTTTTTTATTATCTTCTCCTATTCTGAGGGTTGTCTTTTCACCTTGTTTATAATTTCCTTTGTTGTACAAAAGCTTTTAAGTTTAATTAGGTCCTATTTGTTTACTTTTGTTTTTATTTCCATTACTCTAGAAGATGGGTCATAGAGGATCTTGCTGTGATTTATTTCAGAGTGTTCTGTCTGTTTTCCTCTAAGAGTTTTATAGTTTCCTAGCGACTGAACTGAACTGAACTGAACTGATCTTACATGTAGGTCTTTAATCTATTTTGAGTTTTTTTTGTACAGTGTTAGAAAGTATTCTAGTTTCATTCTTTTACATGTAGTTGACCAGTGTTCCCAGCATATTTATTGAAGAGACTGCCTTTTCGCCATTGTATATTTTTGCCTTCTTTGTCAAATTTAAGTTGTCCATAGGTGCATGGATTTATCTCTGGGCTTTCTAGGTTCCTCAGTTTCTGTTTTTGTGCCAGTACCATAGTGTCTTGATGACTGTAGCTTTGTAATATAGACTGAAGTCAAGAAGGTTGATTCCTCTAGTTCCATCCTTCTTTCTCAAGATTGCTTTGGCTTTTCAGGATCTTTTGTGTTTCTATACAAATTGTGAAATTATTTGTTCTAGTACTGAGAAAAAAAAAAAAACTGTTGGTAGTTTGATAGGGATTGCACTGAATCTATAGATTGCTTTGAGTAGTGTAGTCATTTTAACTGTATTGATTCTTCCAATCCAAGAACATGGTATATCTTGCCAACTGTGTCATCTTTGATTTCTTTCATCAGTGTTTTATAGTTTCTTGCATATAGGATTTTGTCTCTTTCAGTGAAAAGTATTTTATTTTTTTGCAATGGTGAGTTGGATTGTTTCCTTAATTCCCCTTTCTGATTTTTCATTGTTTAGTGTATAGGATTCCAAGGTATTTCTGTGTATTAATTTTATATCCTATATTGGTGTTTTTTTTTCTGGCTTACTTCACTCTGTATAATAGGTTCCAGTTTTATCCACCTCATTGGAACTGATTCAAATGTATTCTTTTTAATAGCTGAGTAATACTCCATTGTGTATATATGTACCACAGCTTTCTTATCCATTCATCTGCTGATGGACATCTAGGTTGCTTCCATGTCCTGGCTATTATAAACAGTGCTGAGATGAACACTGGGGTACATGTGTCTCTTTCAATTCTGGTTTCCTCAGTGTGTATGCCCAGCAATGGGATTACTGGGTCATAAGGCAGTTCTATTTCCAGTTTTTTGGAGCTGGTGCACTGGGACGACCCAGACGGATGGTATGGGGAGGGAGGACGGAGAGGGGTTCAAGATGGGGAACACATGTATACCTGCAGCAGATACATGTTGATGTATGGCAAAACCAATACAATATTGTAAACTAATTAACCTCCAATTTAAAAAAAAATTTATATCCTGCAACATTACTATATTCACTGATTAGTTCTAGTAATTTTCTGACAGCATCTTTAGGGTTTCCTATGTAGAGAATCATATTATTTGCAAACAGTGAGAATTTTACTTCTTGTTTTTCAATCTGGATTCCTTTTATTTTGTTTTCTTCTCTGATTGCTGTGGCTAGGATTTTGAAAACTATGTTCAATATTAAAGATAAGAATAGGCATTCTTGTTTTGTTCCTGATTGTAGAAGAAATGGTTTCAGATCTTTACCAGTGAAGATATTTGCTGTATGTGTGTTATATATGGCCTTTATTATGTTGTAGTATGTTCCTTCTATGCTTACTTTCTGGACAAGCAGCTCATGCTGCTCAAAAACAGAAAAACAAACAACCCAGTCAAAAAGTGGGCAGAAGACCTAAACAGACATTTCTCCAAAGAAGGCATACAGATAGATAATAAAAAGATGTTCAACATCTCTTGTTATTAGAGAGATACAAATAAAAACCACAACAAGGTATCATCACACATGGTCAGAAAGGCCAGTATCAAAAAGTCTGCTGCTTCTGCTGAGTCACTTCAGTCGTGTCCGACTCTGTGTGACCCCATAGACGGCAGCCCACCAGGCTCCCCTGTCCCTGGGATTCTCCAGGCAAGAACACTGGAGTGGGTTGCCATTTCCTTCTCCAATGCATGAAAGTGAAAAGTGAAAGGGAAGTCATTCAGTCGTGTCCAACTCTTCATGACCCCATGGACCACAGCCTACCAGGCTCCTCTGTCCATGGGATTTTCAAGGCAAGAGTACTGGAGTGGGGTGCCATTGCCTTCTCTGATCAAAAGTCTACAAACAATAAATGCTAGAGAGGCTGTGCAGAAAAGGAAACCCTCTTGTGCTATTGGTGGGAATGAAAACTGATGAAACCACTATGGTGAACAGTATGGAGAGTCCTTAAAAAGCTAGGAATAAAACTACCATGTGGCCCAGCAATTCCACCACTGGGCATAATACCTCAAGGAAACTAGAACTTAAAAAGACAAATATATTCCAATGTTCACTGAAGCACTATTTACAATAGCTAGGACATGGAAGCAACTTAAATATCCATTGGCAAGAGTGGATAAGGAAGTTGTGGTACATATACACAATGGAATATTGCTCAACTATAAAAAGGAAATCATTTGAATCAATTCTACTGAGGTGGATGAACCTAGAGCTTATTGTACAAGTGAAATAAATCAGAAAGAGAAAAATAAATATTGTATATTATTGCATGTATATGGATCAATGCAAAGAAATGAGGAAAATAACAGAATGGGAAAGACTAGAGATCTCTTCAAGAAAATTAGAGATCCAAGGGAACATTTCATGCAAGGATGGGCTCGATAAAGGACAGAAATGGTATGGACCTAACAGAAGCAGAAGATATTAAGAAGAGGTGGCAAGAATACACAGAAGAACTGTACAAAAAAGATCTTCAAGACCCAGATAATCATGATGATGTGATCACTAATCTAGAGCAACCTCATGCGAAGAGTTGACTCATTGGAAAAGACTCTGATGCTGGGAGGGATTGGGGGCAGCAGGAGAAGGGGACGATCGAGGATGAGATGGCTGGATGGCATCACGGACTCGATAGATGTGAGTCTGAGTGAACTCCGAGAGAGGGTAATGAACAGGGAGGCCTGGCGTGCTGCGATTCATGGGGTCGCAAAGAATCGGACACGACTGAGTGACTGAACTGAACTGAACTGATGAAATATAGAAAGATGGCACTGACAATCCTATGGGCATAGAAGCAAAGGAAATGCAGACACAAAGGACAGACCTTTGGACACAGTGAAAAAGGAGAGGGTGAGATGATTTGAGAGAATAGCATTGAAACATAAGCATTACCACATATAAAATAGCAGCGGGAGTTTGATGTATTATTCAGTGAAGCCAAAGTCATGCTCTGTGACAACTTGGAGGGATGGGGTGGGGAGGGAAGTGGCAGGGATTTCAGGAGGGAGGGGACATCTGTATACCTATGGCAAATTCATGTTAATGTATGGCAAAAACCATCACAATATAGTAATTATCCTCCAATTAAAATAAATAAATATTTGTTTATAAAAGAAAATAACCAAAGTAAGAAGTTATAAATGTACCAACCAAAACAAGCCCAGATAAAGTATGACAAATATTCCCAATTTCATGTAATTGATTCCAAAATGCAGAAAACTCCAATTATGAATCCAAAACATCTTGATAATAAAAATTGACAAGAATATAAGAAGAAACAATTAAATGCAATCTCAAAATATAGATGCAAAATCCTAATTACAATGTTAACAATTTGAATCCATCAGTTTTATATTCATAAAACAAAGCACCCTTAATAATAATTTTGATTTATTCCAGGAATATATGGATAATTAGCACAAAAAACAAGAACCATGTGATTTGTTACTTTTTCAAACAGATAAACATTGCGCGGAAACTGCTTTCTATCTCTGGGCATAATCGCATGAGGTTATGATATTCGAAATTGCTGCAAGTATCTCTGACCATGAACGGAAAGCCAAGAAGATCCCAAAAAGGCTGGGTCCCACATGACTCTGTTCAGTTGCAGCAGTTACTATTCTACCTTTACAATGCTTATGATTAGAGATTTAAGTGTATTTATTGACTAGATAAAAGCAAAACAAAAAACAACCCCCAAAACTTATATTCATTATTGTTGCTGTTGTTGTTGAGTCATCCAGTTCAGTTCAGTTCAGTTCAGTCACTCAGTCGTGTCCAACTCTTTGGGACCCAATGAATCACATAACGCCATGCTTCCCTGTCCAACACCAACCCCCGGAGTTTACCCAAACTCATGTGCTTCGAGTCAGTGATGCCATCCAACCATCTCATTCTCTGTCGTTCCCTTCTCCTCCTGCCCCCAATCCCTCCCAGCATCAGGATCTTTTCCAGTGAGTAAAATCTTCACATGATATGGCTAAAGTATTGCAGTTTCAACTTTAGCATCAGTTCTTCCAATGAACACCCAGTACTGATCTCCTTTAGATTGACTGGGTGAATTTGCTCGCAGTGTAAGGGACTCTAAAGAGTATTCTCCAACACCACAGTTAAAAACCATCAATTCTTTGGCACTCAACTTTCTTCACAGTCCAACTCTCACATCCATACATGACTACTGGAAAAACCATAGCCTTGATGAGATGGACCTTTGTTGGCAAAGTAATGTCTCTGCTTTTCAATATGCTATCCATGTTGGTCATAACTTTCCTTCTAAGGAGTAAGTGTCTTTTAATTTCATGGCTGCAATCACCATCTGCAGTGATTTTGGACCCCCCCCAAAAAAAAAAAAATCTGACACTGTTGTCACTGTTTCCCCCATCTATTTCCCATGAAGTGATGGGACCAGATGCCATGGTCTTCGTATCCTGACTGTTGAGCTTTAAGCCAACTTTTTCACTCTCCTCTTTCATTTCATCAAGAGGCTTTTCAGTTCCTCTTCACTTTCTGCCATAAGGGTGGTGTCATATGCATATCTGAGATTATTGATATGTCTCTCAGGAATCAGGATTCCAGCTTGTGTTTCCTCCTGCTCAGCCTTTCTCATGATGTGCTCTGAATATAAGTTAAATAAGCAGGGTGACAATATACAGCCTTGACATACTCTTTTTCCTATTTGGAACCAGTCTGTTGTTCCATGTCCAGTTCTAACTGTTGCTTCCTGACCTGCATATAGGTTTCTCAAGAGGGAGGTCAGGTGGTCCGGTATTAGCATCTCTTTCAGATTTTCCACAGTTTATTGTGATCCACACAGTCAAAGGCTTTGGCATAGTCAATAAAGCAGAAATAGATATTTTCCTGGAACTTTCTTGACTTTTTGATGATCCAGTGGATGTTGGCAATTTGATCTCTGGTTCCGCTGCCTTTTCTAAAACCAGCTTGAACATCTGGAAGTTCATGGTTCATGTATTGCTGAAGCCTGGCTTGGAGAATTTTGAGCATTACTTTACTAGCGTGTGAGATGACTGCAATTGTGTGGTAGTTTGAGCATTCTTTAGTATTGTCTTTCTTTGGGATTGGAATGAAAACTGACCTTTTCCAGTCCTGTGGCCACTGCTGAGTTTTCCAAATTTGCTGGCATATTGAGTGCAGCACTTTCACAGAATCATCTTTTAGAATTTGAAATAGCTCAACAGGAAATCCATCACCTCCACTAGCTTTGTTCATAGTGATGCTTTCTAAGGTCCACTTGATATCACATTCACAGATGTCTGGCTCTAGGTGAGTGATCACACCATTTTTATTATCTTGGTCTTGAAGATCTTTTGTATAAAGTTCTTCTGTGTATTCTTGCCACCTCTTCTTAATATCTTCTGCTTCTATTAGGTCTGTAACAGTTCTGTCCTTTATTAAGCCCATCTTTGTCTGAAATGTTCCCTTGGTATCTCTAATTTTCTTGAAGAGATCTCTAGTCTTTCCCATTCTGTTGTTTTCCTCTATTTCTTTGCATTGATCCATGAGGAAGGCTTTCTTATCTCTCCTTGCAATTCTTTGGAACTCTGCATTTAGATGCTTATATCTTTCCTTTTCTCTTTTGCTTTTCACTGCTCTTCTTTTCACGGCTATTTGTAAGGCCTCCTAAGACAACCATTTTGCTTTTTTGCATTTCTTTTCGATGGGGATTGTCTTGATCCCTGTCTCCTATACAATGTCACAAACCTCCGTTCATAGTTCATCAGGCACTCTGTCTATCAGATCTAGTCCCTTAAATCTATTTTTCACTTCCACTGTATGATCATAAGGGATTTGATTCAGGTCATACCTGAATGGTCTAGTGGTTTTCTCCACTTTCTTCAGTTTAAGTCTGAATTTGTCAATAAGGAGTTCACAATCTGAGCCATAGTCAGCTCCCAATGTTGCTTTTGCTGACTGTATAGAGCTTCTCCATCCATGGCTGCAATGAATATAATCAATCTGATTTCGGTGTTGACCATCTGGTGATGTCCATGTGTAGAGTCTTCTTTTGTGTTGTTGGAAGAGGGTGTTTGCTATGACCAGTATGTTCTCTTGGCAAAACTCTATTAGCCTTTGCCCTGCTTCATTCTGTACTCCAAGGCCAAATTTTCCTGTTACTCCAGGTGTTTCTTGACTTCCTACTTTTGCATTCCAGTCCCCTATAATGAAAAGGACATCTTTTTTGGGTGTTAGTTCTAGAAAGTCTTGTAGGTCTTCATAGAACCGTTCAACTTCAGTTTCTTCAGTGTTACTGGTTGGGGCATAGGCTTGGATTACCGTGATATTTTGTGGTTTGCTTTAGAAACAAACAGATCATTCTGTTGTTCAATCATCTAGTGGAATTCAAATCGTTGTGACCCTATGGACTGCAGTGCATTAGGCCTCCCTGTCCCTCACCATCTCCCAAAGTTTGCCCAAGTTCACCTCCATTGTTTCAGTGATGCTATGCAGCCATCTCATACTCTCATTCCCTCTTCTCCTTCTGCCCTCAATCTTTCTCATCATCAGGGACTTACCCAAAGAATCAGCTCTTTGCATCAGATGACCAAAATACTGGAGTTTCAACTTCAGTATCAGTCCTTCCAATGAATATTCAGTGTAGATTTCCATTAAGATTCACTGGTTTGATCTCCTTGCTATCCAAGAGGCTCTCAAGAGTCTCTTCCAGCTTCACAATTAGAAGCCATTAATTTTTTATTGGTCCACCTTCTTTACTGTCCAGCTCTCACAACTGTACATGACCACTGAGAAGACCATAGCTTTGTCTATATGGACCTTTGTTGGCAGAGTAATATCTCTGCTTGTCAACACACTGTCTAAGTTTGTCACAGCTTTCCTGCCAAAAAGCAAACATCTTCTGATTTCATGGCTACAGTCACTGTCCACAGTGATTTAGAGCTGAAGAAGAGAAAATTTTTCACTACTTCCACTTTTTCCCATGTATTTGGAGTGAAGTAATGGGCCAAATGCCATGATCTTAGCTTTTTTTAATATTTAGTTTTAAACCTGCTGTTTTATTTCTTCACCTTCAAGAAGTTCTTTAGTTCCTCCTTGCTTTCTGCTATTAGAATAGTATTATTAATATATGTTCATTTTATTAACAAGTTGACTTGTTTTAAGTATGATCATTGCAATTGAAGCAGTGTTCAAACAATGACACTTCTATGTCTGTAATAAGAAAAATTGACTTCACTGATTACTGTAGTGAGGAATACCTAAGCTAGTCAGTCACAGTCTCCCAGAACAGAGTAGAATGCTAAATGTACAGAGAGTGTTTAAGAATCAGAGGTTAAAAAGTTAGTCTTCTTCAGAGGTGAACATGGTGGATATCATTATTTGATTACTCTTATTGATCGATTGATTCTTACAAGTGATTTTATTTGAGTAAATCTTCCCCTGATTATCTGACTTGTAGTAGAAAATGATTGAGAGATTGGTAGGCCTGGAAATGTATGCTCACTTAGGCACATTGTGAGAGAACAAAAAGTTAAATCCAATTCTGGTGTTTACAAAACAACATATATTTCCTTGAATTTGTGAAAATATCAAACCATGTAATAACATTTGTGACAAAAAGATTGTTGAATCTTAATAGCATGAAACTTTCTTAACTGGCTAAGTGGCAGTTACAAAACAAATACCTATCAAAAAAAGTGCATATAGTGATGAAATGAGAGGCACATTCCCTTAAGGAGATGTCCATTATCCTCACTAATTTTCAGCCTTTTACTGGTGGTGCTAGCCTGCACAAAATGACAAGAAAATGGAATTATGATAATATGACAGGATGAAAATGGCATAAAAATAATCAAATATATATACGTATATGTATACACACACACATATACATATGCATATACGTATATATATACACACACACGTATTTGGGGCTGAGGCTTCCCAGGTGGTGCTAGTGATAAAGAACCTGCCTGTCAATTCAGGAGACATAAAAGATGCAGGTTTGATTACTGGGTTGAGAAGATCCCCTGGAGAAGGACATGGCAACCCACTCCAGTATTTTTGCCTGGAGAATCCCATGGACAGTGGAACCTGCTGGGCTACTGAGTTGTAAAGTCCATTGGGTTACAAAGAGTTGGACTTAGCATGCACATGCACGCACGCACGCACACACACACACACACACACACACATACACACACACACACACAGATTTTTAAAATCCAAAATTCTACAAAGATTGTAAGAGTAAGTTTACTGTACAGAAGCCAACTAAATTTTAGACATAAGCAAAAACAGGAGAAAATACAGTTTAAAAATCTTTTTAATAAAAAGATTTAGAATAATAAAAGAGTAATAAAAATATCTAGAATATATTTTAGAATTCCATTTGGAGTCTAGAGAATTCTGTGGTGTCATGTCATTTCCCCAAATTTTAGAGTAAGGAAGAACCCCAGAGTGGAGTAAGACATCCCACATTCCATTCTCCCCCACCCTCACTTCAGCTGTTACCAATAAAGGGTAAGAGACAGTTGTGAAACTTGGAGTATAAGATTGTTCTGATCCTATCTTTTTAAAAGTCAAGCCAGAGTCCCCAGCCCCAGGAACATACATGCTCCTAGAAAAATCTCTACATGCACAGACACTATAGCTTTGTACCTTAAAATCATCAAGCTTCATCAAGAACAGACTATTTGATAATCTAAGGTTCTGTTACTTACTATAATAATTGCATGATTCCCAGACAATCACCACAAATTAACTGTTCTTAATTTCTTTCCATCTCCTACCTATCTCCTCTTCATGCATCCTTGTGTGCATTTTTTGGAATTTATTATAAAATTTTAAGGTTCTCCTATATTCTCAATCTTTTCTCTAGTTCTTACTTTTAGTTCTCAATCTAACAGAAACCTAGAATTTCTCTTTCTTCTTGTGGTTCTTATATGTATACTTTTCAAATGGAAAGTTTAAAACATCTCCACCACTATGCTATTTACTGCTTTGGAAATATTTCTGCAGGTATTTCTGGAGGTCTACAATAGATATACCTTTTCCATTATGGGTTAGTACTTGCTTTGTCTATTGCCAGATGAAGAGGACAGAATTACTTTAAACACAATTTACTATGAGATAGTTTCCTAGACCACATTAGTGATGTAAATTTGGGGTTGCACATTGCTGACAGAGACGACCAAGATTTTCTGACACTCATCTTAAAATTGGTCATAAGTGGTCTGGTTAGTATCATCTTAATTGTTTTGTGTACAGTTAAACTTCAGTTCCAGTGGTGGTTTGTTCCTGTTTTTGTTTGTTTTTTATTTACTTTATTGAAGTATAGTTACTTTACAATATTTCTGCTAATTTCTGCTGCACAACAAAATGATTCAGTTTTACTTTTGCATATATTTGTCTTCACATTCTTTTCCATTGAGGTTTATCACAGAATATTGAATATAATTCCCTGTGCTCTACAGTAGGACCTTGTTGTTTATCCATCTTATAGATTACAGTTTACATCTGCTAATCCCATACTCTTAATCCTTCCCTCCTCCACTCCCCCATCCCACCATTGGCAACTGCCAGTCTGTTCTCTCTTGTGAGGAGTGTGTTTCTGATTCTTAGATTAGGTACTTGTGTCATATTTTAGATTCCAGATGTAAGTAATCTCAGGTGGTATTTGTCTTTCTCTTTCTGTCCAGTCACATTTTTAAATCTTCATTTTTTAAGATACATAATCATAAACACAACATGAGTGGGGCAACTGTGAGGGCACACGACCGCCACGGCAGAAAGGAGATACCCCACGCCCGAGGTAAGGAGCAACAGCTTTGCTTTGCTGGAGCAGCCGTAAAAAGAGACCCCACACCCAAGATAAGAGAAACCCAGGTAAGATGGTAGGCATTGAGAGAGGGGATCAGGGGGAAGACAGACTGAAACTACAGTCATGGACAACTAGCCAATCTGATCACATGGACCACACCCTTGTCTAACTCAGTGACACTAAGCCATGCCCCAAGTGAGGCCACCCAAGAAGAACAGGTCATGGTGGAGAGGTCTGACAGAATGTGGTTCATTAGAGAAGGGAATGCCAAACTGCTTCAGTATTCTTGCCTTGAGAACCCCATGAAGAGTATGAAAAGGCAAAAAGATAGGACACTGAAAGATGAACTCCCCAGGTCAGTAGGTGACCAATATGCTTCTAGAAGTCAGTAGAAAAATAACTCCAGAAAGAATGAAGGGATGGAGCCAAAGCAAAAACAACACCCAGTTGTGAATGGGACTCATGATAGAAGCAAGATTCAATGCTGTAAAGAGCAATATTGCATCGGAACCTGGAATGTCAGGTCCATGAATCAAGGCAAATTGGAAGTGGTCAAGCAGGAGAAGGCAAGAGTGAACATCAACATCCTAGCAATCAGTGAACTAAGATGGACTGGAATGGGTGGAGTTAACTCAGATGACCATTATATCTACTACTGCGGACAGGAATCCCTTAGAAGAAATGGAGTAGCCATCATGGTCAACAAAAGTGTCCAAAATGCAGTACTTGGATGCAGTCTCAAAAACGACAGAATGATCTCTTTGTTTCCAAGGAAAGCCATACAATATCATGATAATTCAAGTCTATTCTCCAACCAGTAATGCCGAAGAAGCTGAAGGTGAACAGTTCTATGAAGACCTACAAGACCTTCTAGAACTAACACCCAAAAAATATGTCCTTTTCATTATAGGGGGCTGGAATGCAAAAGTAGAAAGTCAAGAAACACCTGGAATAACAGTAAAATTTGACCTTGGAGTACAGAATGAAGCAGGACAAAGGCTAATAGAGTTCTGCCAAAAGAATGCACTGGTCATAGCAAACACCCTCTTCCAACAATACAACAGAGGACTCTACACATGGACATCACCAGATGGTCAACACCAAAATCAGATTGATTATATTCATTGCACCCAAGGATGGAGAAGATCTACACAGTCAGCAAAAACAAGACTGGGACCTGACTGTGGCTCAGATCATAAACTCCTTATTGCCAAATTCAGACTTAAATTGAAGAAAGTGGAGAAAACCACCAGACCATTCAGGTATGACCTAAATCAAATCCCTTATGATTATACAGTGGAAGTGAAAAATTGATTTAAGAGACTAGATCTGATAGACAGAGTGCCTGATGAACTGTGGATGGAGGTTCCTGACATTTTACATACAGGAGACAGGAATCAAGACCATCTCCAAGAAAAAGAAATGGAAAATAGCAAAATGGTTGTCTGAGGAGGCCTTACAAATACCTGTGAAAAGATGGAAATCAAAATGCAAAGGAAAACAGGAAAGATATAAGCATCTGAATGCAGAGTTCCAAAGAATAGCAAGGAGACATAAGAAAGCCTTCCTCAGGGATCAATGCAAAGAAATAGATTAAAAACAACAGAATGGGGAAGACTAGAGATCTCTTCAAGAGAATTAGAGATACCAAGGGAAGATTTCATGCAAAGATGGGCTCAATAAAGGACAGAAATGGTCTGGACCTAACAGAAGCAGAAGATATTAAGAAGAGGTGGCAAGAGTACACAGAATAACTGTACAAAAAAGATCTTCACTACCCAGATAATGACATTGGTGTGATCACTCACCTAGAGCCAGACATCCTGGAATGTGAAGTCAAGTAGGCCTTAGGAAGCATCACTACAAACAAAGCTAGTGGAGGTGATGGAATTCCAGGTGAGTTATTTCAAATCCTGAAAGATGATGCTGTGAAAGTGCTGCACTCAATATGTCAGCAAATATGAAAAACTCCTCAGTGGCCACAGGACTGGAAAAGATCAGTTTTCATTCCAATCCCAAAGAAAGACAATGGCAAAGAAAACTCAAAGAAGAAGTGTAGTGTAGCCCCTCGGTCATGTCTGACTCCTTACGATCCCATGGACTGTAGCCTACCAGGCTCCTCCATCCATGGGATTTTCCAAGAAAGAATACTGGAGTGGGAAACTACCTCACAATTGACTCATCTCACACGCTAGTAAAGTAATGTTCAAAATTCTCCAAGCCAGGCTTCAGCAATACCTGAACCGTGAGCTTCCAGATGCTCAAGCTGGTTTTAGAAAAGGCAGAGGAACCAGAAATCAAATTGCCAACATCCGTTAGGTCATGGAAAAAGCAAGAGAGTTCCAGAAAAATATCTGCTTCTGCTTTATTGGTTATGCCAAAGCCTTGGACTGTGTGGATCATAATAAACAGTGGAAAATTCTGAAAGAGATGGGAATACCAGACCATCCGATCTACCTCTTGAGAAACTTATATGTAAGTCAGGAAGCAACAATTAGAACTGGACATAGAACAACAGACTGTTTCCAATAGGGAAAGGAGTATGTCAAGGCTGTATATTGTCACCCTGCTTATTTAACTTATATCCAGAGCACATCATGGGAAACGCTGGGCTGGAGGAAGCACAAGCTGGAATCAAGATTTCTGGGAGAAATATCAATAAGCTCAGATATGCAGATGACACCACTCTTATGGAAAAAAGTGAAGAGGAACTAAAAAGCCTCTTGATGAAAGTGAAAGAGAGAGTGAAAAAGTTGGCTTAAAGCTCAACATTCAGAAAATGAAAATAATGACATCTGGTCCCATCACTTCATGGGAAATAGATGGGGAAACAGTGGAAACAGTGTCAGACGTTATTTTTCTGGGCTCCAAAATCACTGCAGATGGTGACTGCAGCCATGAAATCAAAAGACACTTACTCCTTGGAAGGAAAGGTACGACCCACCTAGATAGCATATTGAAAACCAGAGACATTACTTTGCCAACAAAGGTCTGTCTAGTCAAGGCTATGGTTTTTCCAGTGGTCATGTATGGATGTGAGAGTTGGACTGTGACGAAAGCTGAGCACCAAAGAATTTATGCTTTTGAACTGTGGTGTTGGAGAAGACTCTTGAGAGTCCCTTGGACTGCAAGGAGATCCAAACAGTCCATCCTAAAGGAGATCAGCCCTTGGTGTTTATTGGAAGGATGATGTTGAAGCTGAAACTCCAATACTGTGGCCACCTGATGAGAAGAACTGACTCATTGGAAAAGATCCTGATGCTGGGAAAGATTGAGGGCAGGAGGAGAGGGGGATGAGAGAGGATGAGATGGTTGGATGGCATCATCGACTTGATGGACATGGGTTTTGGTGGACTCAGGGAGTTGGTGATGGACAGGGAGGCCTGGTATGCTGCAGTTTATGTGGTCGCAAAGAGTCAAACATGTCTGAGTGACTGAACTGAACTGAACTGAATCACAAACAAAGTTTACAAATCTGGATCAACTGGTGTTTACTTCTATTTATGTTCTATCTCTTCCCTGACTCATCTTGCAATGTCTTGACCAATAACCAAATATTTAATTTGAACGCTGACATTTCAAAAAGAGAAACTATTAAAGACTGGGACGGTTCTTTCCACATCCATATCAAACATCAGTTGTGGGTTGATGCATTGATTCTGATGACTTCCTGTTCCCATTATTTGGAGACCAATTCTCAGCATTTGGATGATTATGTCATGACTACAGGTGGTTATCATGGAGAAGGAAATGGCAACCCACTCCAGTGTTCTTGCCTGGAGAATCCCAGGGATGGGGGAGCCTGGTGGGCTGCCGTCTATGGGGTCACACAGAGTCGGACACGACTGAAGTGACTTAGCAGCAGCAGCAGCACAGTTGGTTATCATAGAATTAACTCTTTCCACATAGTAAGAGTTTTAGAATTTATAAAGCAGCTCAAAGGATATGGCTCAGAATATTATCTATGGCCATTGATAGATAAACCTAAAGGACCAAATTTTATTTAATGAGTAAACTATTGTTATTTGATTTTGTTTGTCTATTTTCCTTTGCTTCTGCATGTTGTCACTTTTCTGATTAATTTATTCTTTGACTAAAGTTTTTCTACAGACAAAAAGCAGGCTGAGGACCTGGAAGGTGGAAGTGTCTGTCCTGGGAAAGCCTGATAGGATCCTGCTCTATTTCAAAGTTAGAATTAGAATCCTCTCTTTTGTCAATGGAATTGTTGAAGGAGAGATGAAAAAATGAGTTCTCCAAATTCCTTCTCTCTTTCTTTCTTCTTCTCCATCTATATAAATACGTTTTTATAAATGCAGATAAATGTATATATCCATAGAAAAGTTGTACAAATATTTCTTGTATAATGTGTGAATGAGCATGCATATATTATATAATTGATTATATAAGTGCATACATGAATCAGTTATATATTGCTGTATAACAAAACACACCAAAATCTAGTGTATTAAAATTATAAGCATCTACTATTGAATCTATGTTTATAAATCAGCCAGACAACTTGGCTGATGTAATACAGGCTTGGCTGATTTTGTATGGTTTTGCTTCTGCCATCAGCTAGTCACTGGGAGGCTCACTGATCTGGTGATTAACTGACAGTTCTCAGATGTGCCTGGCATGATTCATACATTTTAAATCATTCAAGAGGTTAGAATGGACCTGACCACATGCTACTGTCAGGGTTGCAAAACGAAGGAATCTGCAAAGCCACTCAAGGCCTAGACTTGGACCTACCACAAGATCACTCTCTACATATTTATTTATTTCTTTATTTTAAAAGGCAAAGATGAAGTGTGTCCCAGATGGGGACATGGGGATATAGATTCCTTTTTGTTGAGAGGAGCAGTAAAGTGACACTGCAAACTGTATGGACATATGAAAGATTAACAAATTGATGTCATTTTGTAATCAATCTACCTCAGTGTGAATTATATATGCAATTTTCATAATTATGTGTATTTATGAAGTTTTGAATAAGTTCTTTTAACTCAGTTTTAAAATAAGGTATAATTGATATAAAATATTATATTAGTTTCTGGCATACAATATAATGATTTAATATTTGCACACTGTGAAATGAGCATCAAAATGTCTAGTTAACATCCATCGCCTTCCTGATTTAAAAATATTTTTTCTTGTGATAAAAACTTTTAAGACTTACTCTCTTAACAACTTCAAATATAATGCAGTATTGGGAACATAGTCACCATGCTATACATTGTACACCCACAACATATTTTATAACTGGAAGTCTGTATCTTTTGACCTTCACTGACGTCACCCATCATATACCTACCTCTGGTTACCACCAATCTGTTCTCTGTATTTATGAGCTCTGCTTTTTTTTTTTAGGGAGCATGGTTTGTTTTTTTAAATTTTACATATACATGAGATAATTTGGTATTTGCCTCTATCTGTCTGACTGATTTATTTCACTTAGCACAATGACCTTGAGGTCCATTCATGTTTTCTCAAATTGGCAAGATTTCCTTCCTTTTATGGCTGTGTAGTATTTCACTATATATGTGTACACCACATTTTATTTATTCATTCATCTATGGATAACTGAAGAGATTCTTCTGTTGAATTGCATATAACTTTGTGCACAAGGACCCACAATAACTACCTATTCCATGAATGATGATGTTGTTACTGAAGTGTGAGAAATGTCATGAAAAAATGCACTTGTATCCCTAGGCATGCCAATTATTATTCTAGATCATAGAATTTGGAATCTATTCCTTTTCTATATTTCTATGCCAGTGATGATCACTGTCTCATACATTAATGATTCATTCTTCTATTCATTCATTCAACAAGGAGTTTCTTGGTGCTTACTATGTCCCAAGACGACACTGTATGCAAGAAACAAAGAAAATTAAGTGTGATGGTAAAAAAAAAAAAAGACTTCAAAGAAAAACAGCAAAAATAATCAATAAAAATTGACATATTTTTGATATACATTTAACAATGTGTTTGTTTTTAAAATCAAATTTACTTATTTGCCCAACATTTTATCATACTCTCTATGGATATGTATGTATTTATATATACAGAGAGAGATATATTTATAGACATAAAACATCTTACTACTGTAGTCATCAAAGCATATTTAATATTAGTAAAATTAGCTGATATTTATGAACAATTAAAGAACTAGGTGCTTTATATGGCTCAGTTCAGTTCAGTTCAGTCGCTCAGTCGTCTCCGACTCTTTGCGACCCCATGAATCGCAGCACGCCAGGCCTCCCTGTTCATCACCATCTCCCGGAGTTCACTCAGACTCACGTCCATCGAGTCCGTGATGCCATCCAGCCATCTCATCCTCGGTCGTCCCCTTCTCCTCCTGCCCCCAATCCCTCCCAGCATCAGAGTCTTTTCCAATGAGACAGTTCTTCGCATGAGGCGGCCAAAGTACTGGAGTTTCAGCTTTAGCATCATTTCTTCCAAAGAAATCCCAGGGTTGATCTCCTTCAGAATGGACTGGTTGGATCTCCTTGCAGTCCAAGGGACTCTCAAGAGTCTTCTCCAACACCACAGTTCAAAAGCATCAATTCTACTTTGGCCACCTCATGTGAAGAGTTGACTCATTGGAAAAGACCCTGATGCTGGGAGGGATTAGGGGCAGGAGGAGAAGGCAATGACAGAGGATGAGATGGCTTGATGGCATCACCGACTCGATGGACATGAATTTGAGTAAACTCCGGGGATGAGTGATAGACAGGGAGGCCTGACGTGCTGCAATTCATAGGGTCGCAAAGAGTCGGACAAGACTGAGTGACTGAACTGAACTAAACCATTGAAGAAGACACTAGAGATAAACAAGGTTTAGTAACTTGTAAAAAATCACTAGTCTGTAAGTGACAAGAGTTGAAATTCAAACTTAGGCTTTGAGTTTCTTGAAATGTTTGGTCTGGCACCATCAGCTTTCCAGACACTTCCTAATGAATAATAGATTTTTGTAAGTTCACAGGACCTGCTGCTTTCTGTATTTGTTTAAATACACATGGAAACAGTTTTCATCACCAAAAGAGGAAGCTTCATACCACTACTGTCTAGGTTCGATGCAGGATACAGGATGCTTGGGGCTGGTGCACTGGGATGACCTACAGGGATGGTATGGGGAGGGAGGTGGGAGGGATTTCAGGATTGGGAACACATGTACACCAGTGGTGGATTCATGTTGATGTATGGCAAAACCAATACAATATTGTAAAGTAATTAGTCTCCAATTAAAATAAATAAATTTAAATTTAAAAATTTAAAAAAAAAAGAAAAACTTTTGGATCTGTTCTCCTCCTTGGACATTCAAATTTGATTCTTCAGGGAAATAAGTTATATGCATTAGGTTGTCACCAGCATGGGGAAGGGGGTAGGAGAGGAATTCTGGATGGAGGGGACACATGTATTACTAAGGCCAATTCATATTGCTAAATGGTAAAAACCAGAATGATATTATAAAGTAATTATCCACCAATTAAAATAAATAAATAAAAATTTTAAAGAAAATCATAAAAAAACTATATGCCTCAATACAGTTAAGTATGTAAGGAATAAAATTAGTGTTATAAATTATGGTTAGTCAAAATCATGGAAGTATCCAAGTAGAGAAATTAGGAATGCATCATTATTTTATATTTTAATAGCTCATTTCTTTTGTAACTCTTATTTTTAACTTGCTATTGCATTTATTTGGTTTTTAGTCTGTTTTGTCCATTAAATTATAAATTCCTGCATAGAAGACCTTTTCTGTCTTCCTTCCTATTGTCACTGACCCATAGTAGGCTCTGTGTAGCAATTTCTTACTCTAGAATATGATACCTACAACCCTGTGCAGTAGCTCAGGTATCCAGAATCAAAGTCTAGAAGGTAAATACAAAAGTAAAGAACATTTATGAGATTAAAAGATGCTTGCTCCTTCGAAGAAAAGCAATGATAAACCTAGGAAACATATAAAAAAGTAGAGACATTACTGACAAAGCTCTGTCAAAGCTATGGTTTTTCCAGTAGTCATGTATGGATGTGAGAGTTGGACCATAAAGAAAGCTGAGGGCTGAAGTATTGATCTTTTTGAACTGTGATGTTGGAGAAGACTCTTGAGAGTCCCTTGGACTGCAAGGAGATTAAACCAGTCAATCCTAAAGGAAATCAGTCCGGAATATTCATTGGAAAGACAGATGCTGAAGCTAAATCTTCAATACTTTCACTACCTGTTACAAAGAACTGACTAATTGGATCCTGATGCTGGAAAAGATTGAAGATATGAGGAGAAGACAACAGAGGATGAGATGATTGGATGGCATCACTGCCTCGATGGATGAGTTTGAGCAAGCTTCAGGAGTTGGTGATGGACAGAGAAGCCTGGCATGCTGCAATCCATTGGGTCACAAACAGCTGGACAACTGAGTGACTGAACTGAACTAACAGCACAGCTTCTCCTATGAAACTGAAAAGCAGGGCTGAGGAAGAGGAAGCTGCTCCAACAGATTCCAAAGACCCTGCACTGGCTTTCATGCTGACACAGTCCAAATATCTCTGCCAGGTCGATTTTTGTTCTTAAAGAGGTCCCTCTTGATACTGATATGATGCTTTCTTTGTCTGTGCCCTCAACAAAAAGAGGAGATATAAAAAGCAGTGTGTTTTGGAGGCTGGGAAGAAGAGCGTGGTTGATAGACTGACGTTGAGGGTGCCAGGTAAGCTCTGGGATTAAGTCCAGCTCACATACACTTTTCCCCAGCCTCTTCTTTTTCCTGCTCTCCCTTCTTCTCTGTTTTGTGTGTTCTGAATATATCCAGGAACTCCATTCTCCTATATCTTCCAGGTTAAAATACATACATGATAAAAAAGTACTTTTACTATAAAAATGTTCTGCACATATTTTCACTATTGGGTTACTTTTCATTTCTTTTTCAGTTCAGTTCAGTCGTTCAGTTGTGTCTGAGTCTTTGTGACCCCTTGTACCACAGTACACCAGGCCTCCCTATCCATCACCGACTCCCGGAGCCCACCCAAATCCATGCCAATGAGTCAGCAATGTCATCCAACCATCTCATCCTGTGTCGTCCCCTTCTCCTCCTGCCTCCAATCCCTCCCAGCATCACGGTTTTTCAAATGAGTCAGCACTTCCCATCAGCAGGCCAAAGTACTGGAGGTTCAGCTTCAACATCAGTCCTTCCAGTGAACACCCAGGACTGATCTCCTTTAGGATGGACTGGTTGGATCTCCTTGCAGTTCAAAGGACTAACCAGGTTGAACATTTGGAAGTTCATGGTTCATGTATTGCTGAAGACTGGCTTGGCGAATTTTGAACATTACTTTACTAGCATGTGAGATGAGTGCAATTGCATGGTAGTTTGAGCTTTCTTTGGCATTTTCTTTCTTTGAAATTAGAATGAAAACTGACTTTCTCCAGTCCTATGGCCACTATTTAGTTTTCCAAATTTGCTAACATATTGAGTGCAACACTTTCATATCGTCATCTTTCAGGATTTGAAATAGCTCAACTAGAATTCCATCACCTCCACTAGCTTTGTTTGAAGTGATGCTTTCTAAGTTCCACTTGACTTCACATTCCAGGATGTTTGGCTCTAGGTGAGTGTGAGTGATCACACCATCATGATTATCTTGATCATGAAGATCTTTTTTGTACAGTTCTGTGTATTCTTGCCACCTCTTCTTAATATCTTCTGCCTCTGTTAAATTCATCCCATTTCTGTCCTTTTTTGGGCCCATCTTTGCATGAAATATTCCCTTGGTAGCCCTAATTTTCTTGAAGAAATCTCTAGTCTTCCCCAGCCTATTGTTTTCATCTATTTCTTTGCACTGATCCCTGAGGAAGTCTTTCTTATCTCTCCTTGGTATTCTTTGGAACTCTACATTCAAATGGGTATATCTTTCCTTTTTTCCTTTGCTTTCCACTTATCTTCTTTTCACAGCTCTTTGTAAGGCCTCCTCAGACAGCCATTTTGCTTTTTTGCATTTCTTTTTCTTGAGGATGGTCTTGATCCCTGTCTCCTGTACAATGTCACAAACCTCCATCCACAGTCCATCAGGCCCTCTGTCTATCAGATCTAGTCCCTTAAATCATTTCTTTTTAGACAAAATGTATTTGAAGGGTGTTTGTATATTTGCATAACTTTTGGATACTTTGCCTCCCTAACTAAATTCCAATACCTAGACATAGGACAGAAAAATAAACAAAGCACTGCAAAAGCAAATATCTCAAAAGAAGTTTCAAAGACATTTAGCATTTTAATGTAAATTATATACTGTTTGTGTATACCTTTATAGAATATACATCCCCAGTATGTGGCAGAACTCATACAAACTTCCATTTTTTCATAAAGAAATACCTATTTACAGTATAAATTGACTATATAGCTTTGTAAATTTTTATTTTGTTGCTCTCGGGAATTGTATAGGATGAGGGAGCAAAGCACTTATCAAGAACTTATTATGTGCCACACAATTTGTCTTCTATTTTAGAAGTGCTATTCAGTTAATATTAATAGTAGTCCTATTGTATTAAACCCATAAATTGCCCCTAAGAGAGAGTGTGAAACTTCCTGGTCAAAAGTTAAAAAGACACAAAGCCAAGATTTAAACTCAAGGTGTTCTTTGTTTTGTTTTGATTTTAATAACTCCAACATCTGGATGTTTTTCTTTTTACCATGATTCTTTCAAAGCTTTTTTTTTTTTTTAACTAAAGCATTTATTGCAGAGTGATGTATTGACACCATCATACTCTAATGAGAGATTTGTAAGTTATTTTATTTCTGAAACAAGTAGTTATTTTCTTGAAGTCACAAGATGTTTATGTTGAATGGAAGGGATAAAGGTGAGACTTAAAAATTATCCATGTTTTTCTACATCAAGGAATAAAGGGGGAAACTAATTCTATCACAACAATTCTGTCAATTTAGTTCTTACAGATGTTAAATAGCTCAAATGAATAAACCTCCTTCACTGTTGATTCTTTTATAAAATAGATAAAAGTACTAAATGTGAAACAATTATGAGAATTTTGGGTATCATATTAAAATCAAAAAGTTTATAGCTCTAAAGCCATTTTACCCAAGTATGGATTTTATATGACTCAGACATTATTATTCTATCCTCTAAAAAAGTAAGAAAATTTCTGTAAAAAGAAGAGAAAGTATGGTTGCCAAAAAAAGGATACTAATTTTCAAAGCATCGACAAGGAAAGCACACAATAAAATGGTTTGACCAAAAAAGAAAGAAAAATTTAAGTTGCCTATGTATTCCTTATATAGCATTGATTTACTCTCTCTCTCTCAAGGTCAACTCATTAGCTATTCCAGACTTTTACTGGACTACTGCATTCCTACATCTCCCCCATTCCCTTTTATTTCCAACAGTTAATCTTTCTTTTGCCTAAATCTTCATGGAATAAGTAGAGACAATTTGATAGAGAATTCACTCAATTTTCTATGTCACTACGTGCTTCCTTGTGTACACACACACACACACACACATGCACACACACATGCACATGCACACACACATGCACACACACACACATCCTCATATCTTTAATCAGAAAAGAAGTATCTTTCCATATGGACCACTAAGAAAGCTAATACATCCCCATCTTTAATATCTTTAAGATATTTAATCCCAGAGCCAATCCCCCTACTTCTGTTGTGACTCTTTTTACTCATAATTAAAGATATGCTCTAGGAGAATCTCTCAAAAAAAAAAAAATTAAAAGCCCTCAAAAATCCACAGTCACACACAAAAAAAGACAGCCAAACGAATTAAAATTATTGCCCTTGATTTGAATCATTATCTTCCTTTCACCTTAGTCCGGGGAATAAGCTAGCAAGAATTCTGTGCACCATTTCTCCATTTTTTACTCCCCTCTTCTTCTTTCACCTGTCATTCTATTCTGTCCCAGGAATGTATTATCAGCTCTACCAGATGTTGAGAAGACACAGACAACTGGTTCCTTGGTGTCAAGAAGTTGGCTCACCTATAATGTAATAGAAAGAGACCAAAAAATGTAAGCAAGTGGGTGCAATCTGGGAAACATGAGAAATCAGTATTCCATGTTTGGGGATCAAAAAAAAAGAGGAGAATGGACTTTGGAAAGTCAGAAGATATTTACTTCTTGAAAAGGATGAATACATAGAGCAAAAGAGAAGTTCAGGCAGGATAAGAGGTATAGATAAAATTAATGATTTATGAGTGAGTTTACTAAGATGATAGCATCTGGTGCCATCACTTCATGGGAAGTAGATGGGGAAACAGTGGAAACAGTGGCAGACTTTATTTTGAGCGGCTTCAAAATCACAGCAGATGGTGATTGCAGCCATGAAATTAAAGGACGCTTACTCCTTAGAAGGAAAGTTCTGACCAACCTAGAGAGCATATTGAAAAGCAGAGACGTTACTTTGTCAACAAAGGTCTGTCTAGTCAAGGTTATGGTTTTTCCAGTGGTCATGTATGGATGTGAGAGTTGGACTGTGAAGAAACCTGAGCACCAGTGTGGAGATTCCTTAAAAAAATAGAAATAGAACTGCCTTATGACCCAGCAATCCCACTGCTGCGCATACACACTGAGGAAACCAGAATTGAAAGAGCCACATGTACCCCAATGTTCATTGCAGCACTGTTTATAATAGTCAGGACATGGAAACAACCTAGATGTCCATCAGCAGATGAATGGATAAGAAAGCAGTGGTACATATACACAATGGAGTATTACTCAGCCATTAAAAAGAATTCATTTGAATCAGTTCTAATGAGATGGATGAAACTGGAACCTATTATACAGAGTGAAGTAAGCCAGAAAGAAAAACACCAATGCAGTATACTGACACATATATATGGAATTTAGAAAGATGGCAATGATGACCCTGTATGCAAGACAGCAAAAGAGACACAGATGTATAACACGGACTTTTGGACTCTGTGAGAGAGGGAGAGGGTGGGATGATTTGGGAGAATGGCATTGAAACATGTATACTATCATGTAAGAAACGAAGCACCAGCCTATGTTCGATATAGGATGCAGGATGCTTGGGGCTGGTGCACGGGGATGATCCAGAGAGAGGATATGGGGTGGGAGGTGGGAGGGGGATTCA
>SJYT01037604.1:85153-163957 GCA_006410635.1 Cephalophus harveyi
ACACACACACACACAAAGAAACCTGAGTGCCAAAGAATTGATGCTTTTGAACTGTGGTGTTGGAGAAGACTCTTGAGAGTCCCTTGGACTGCAAGGAGATCCAACCAGTCCACCCTAAAGGAGATCAGTCCTAGGTGTTCATTGGAAGGACTGATGCTAAAGCTGAAACTCCAATACTTTGCCCACCTCATGAAAGGAGTTGACTCATTGGAAAAGACTCTGATGCTGGGAGGGATTGGCGGCATGAGGAGAAGGGAATGACAGAGGATGAGATAGCTGGATGGCATCACCCTCTCGATGGACATGAACTCTAGTGAACTCCGGGAGTTAGTGATGGCCAGGGAGGCCTGGTGCACTGCAATTCATATGGTCACAAAGAGTCAGACACGATTGAGCGACTGAACTGAACTTGGGATGTTTGGAGATCTTCTAACAGTTATAAATGGCATCATGATGAGATGCAAGCATTAGAGATGGGAAGAAATATAAGAGATAAAGCTAAAGAGGCAAACAGATTAGAATACAAAGGATTTTCTTTACCATGTGAGTTTAGAATATATCAAAAGGAAATAAGGAAAGAAGAGTAAAAATGTTTTTTCAGTAAATTTTGCTGTGTAACAAGCCAACCCAATACTTAGTGAGTATAAAACAATAAATGCTTAGCATTTCTCAGATATTCTATGTCAGTTACACTTTTCTAATCTGTTCTAATTCAACTGATCAATGAGGCCAAGTAGCAGTTCAGCTGAGATTGCATGGACTATGATCGTCTAACTCATATTTTTGATAGTAGGCTTGATATCAGCTGTGGTAATATAATGACTTGGCTATATGTCTCTCACCATAGCTATCCATAGCTGGATAGCCCAAGCCTTTTTCCATGATAGAAATCTCAGAGTAGCAAGAGAAGGCAAACCCCAATGAAAAAAAGTGAATTTAAGTGTCTGGTTACGTTACAGTGACATCATCTCACTAGCCAAACAAATTCACATGGCTAAAATCAGAATATATACGGGAGGAAATCACCCAAGAACATGTATAAGAAACTAGTGGCATAATTATGGTCATTTATTAAAAACAAACTTGCAGAGCAAGGAACCAGACTTCTATAGCACAGAATGTCATGTGTTGTTTAGGAATATTTTATCACTAATTGATTGACCAGAATCACAATACATATTAGCCCTTGTCTTCTGCAGATATATTATCTGCCCTAACAGTTGTTGAGTAGAGGTCAGAATGCAAATGAATATGTCTAAATATTTAGAAGTTATAAAACAAGCTGCTGCTGCTGTTTAGTCGCTTCAGTCATGTCTGACAATGTGGGACCTTGTGGATTCCAGCCTGCCAGTCTCCTCTGTCCATGGAATTCTCCAGGCAAGAGTATTTGAGTGTATTGCCATGTCAACCTGGGTCTCCTGCATTGCAGGCAGATCCTTTAGCGCTGAGTCATCAGGGAAGCCCTAAATCAAGAAAACATGTATTAAGCAAAATATAGACTAGTTACTACTTTGAAAGATGAACATCCATAATAACCTGGAAGAACAAGTGCAAAGCTGTGGGACTTCTTGGAGATCCTTGCTATATTATGGAGGCCAAGGAGAGCTGTTCCACAGCATACCTTTTGGGCTTTCTACCTCAGCTCTAGCACTATAAGAACCCTCACCCCTATCCATTTGTTTACCAGAGTCCACACTTCTAAGTTCTTTCTTTGTCTCCAGACAGCAAAAAGTAACCTGTTGGGCCTACTGTTGTAGCTGGTTGTGGGATGATCCTTCCTCTGCAAAATCAAAATGGAGAAGAGAGATTTTCATGACCTGTAAATGAACTTAAAACCATTTGGGCAAGAAATATGGAGTGCAGGCAGGACACACTCTAGAAGTTAGGGCATGACCCTTGACCCATGCAGACTTCCTGCCCCTTGAATAGGAGTAGCTGAAAACAGCAGGACTAGGACAGATAACCTCTTGTTTAGTATGCTGGTGGTTGTTTTAGGTGAGAAAATACAAATAATTTTAAATTCTATTTTTGCCATCATATAAACTGAACTCAAAGCTGACAACTTTGACTGGAGCTCACTGATGGATTTCTCTGTGAGAAGCTGTTTGAGGGCCATGACCCTATGGACAGGACGTGACCATTCACTATGCCTCCTTTCCTTTACACCTATTAAACCACCATGGTCTTGCTTTTGTAGCAGCTCAGCTATTAATCTAGCATCAATGAATTTCTAATTGTCTAAACCAAGAGATATTTCTCAGAACTTACCTCACCAGCAATAACAGTGTTTCTGATGGTCTGTTAATAAATTAGATTTTCCTGCTTTTTGTAAGAGTAGACACATGATGCAAACTGGCCAGTTGACCTATTTTATTCTCTTGGGAGAGTGATGTAACCCAAGCAGAGCCAATCAAGGTCCTTTTCCAGAATTTATATCAATGCTGTGGGAGAGAAAGTCATGTTCTTCCTCTCTTACTCTGGAATAAAAGATGAGCCTGGAACTGCCTGGAAGATTAAAAAAGAACTGAGAGAGGGGAAGCAGAGAAATAAACAGAGAGAAAGTGATTCCTAATAATTTCTTAAAACTCTGGAGACAGCCATGACTGTCAGCCATCACCTAGACATTCCATGAATAGGAAAGGATAAATTCACTTATCCAGATATTAATTTATTTAAATGGTTTGAGTTAGGTTTATGTCATTCAAAGCAAAAATTTTCTGTCATGTGATATATGGCAATGTTGAATATCTCCTTTGTTTTTAATTATCCTTTTCCTAAGTTTCCAAGAAATGTCTCTCCAGTTGCCCCTACTGCATTTTTAATACTGAATTTATCTATTTTCTTTCTCTATCTGTTCCTTGAATGTGGATATATCTCAGCACTTGTTGTTTTCATTCTATAGACTCTCTGGATAAAATACCAACATCCATTGTCTATTCCCCTTTTGCATCAGTAGTGTTCAAGTCATGTCTTTAAATATAGAAAGCAGATAAGAATTGACAGTATATTTTCATGCTTTAGTTTAGAAAAGTCTTTCACTACCCATTCCTCAACTTCCCTTCCTTTATCCGTATACTATTGTACATGACTTAATAGTTTGAGCCTGGCTTCATACCTTGACTCTTTGTTTTTTAGTCTCTCTTTTTGCTCTTTCACTACTACCATTCTTATTAATCCTGATGGAGATAATCTGATTTTAAAAAACATTCCTCCACTCATTTTTTAGTATTGTCAGGTGATACATAAAAACCTTACTTAAAGTGAATTTAAGTGTCTGGTTACATTACAGTGACATCATCTCACTAGCCAAACAAATTCACATAGCTAAAATCAGAATATATATGGGAGGAAATCACCCAAGAACATGTATAAGGAACTAGTGGCATAATTATGGTCATTTATTAAAAACAAACTTGCAGAGCAAGGAACCAGACTTCTATAGCACAGAATGTTATGTGTTGTTTAGGAATATTTTATCGCTAATTGATTGACCAGAATCACAATACATATTAGCCCTTGCCTTCTGCAGGTATATTATCTGCCCTAACAGTTGTTGAGTAGAGGTCAGAATGCAAATGAATATGTCTAAATATTTAGAAGTTATATAACAAGCTGCTGCTGCTGTTTAGTCGCTTCAGTCATGTCTGACAATGTGGGACCTTGTGGATTTCAGCCTGCCAGTCTCCTCTGTCCATGGAATTCTCCAGGCAAGAGTATTTGAGTGTATTGCCATGTCAACCTGGGTCTCCTGCATTGCAGGCAGATTCTTTAGCACTGAGTCATCAGGGAAGCCCTAAATCAAGATAACATGCATTAAACAAAATATAGACTAGTTACTACTTTGAAAGATGAACATCCATAATAATCTGGAAGAACAAGTGCAAAGCTGTGGGACTTCTTGGAGATCCTTGCTATATTATGGAGGCCAAGGAGAGCTGTTCCACAACATACACTTTGTGCTTTCTACCTCAGCTCTAGCATTATAAGAACCCCACCCCCATCCATTTGTTTATCAGTCTACACTTCTAAGTTCTTTCTTTGTCTCCAGACATTAAAAAGTAACCTGTTGGGCCTACTGTTGTAGCTGGTTGTGGGATGATCCTTCCTCTGCAAAATCAACATGGAGAAGAGAAATTATCATGACCTGTAAATGAACTTAAAAGCATTTGGGCAAGAAATATGGAGTGCAGGCAGGATACAGTCTAGAAGTTAGGGCATGACCCCTGACCCATGCAGACTTCCTGCCCCTTGAATAGGAGTAGCTGAAAACAGCAGGACTAGGACAGATAACCTCTTGTTTAGTATGCTGGCCGTTGTTTCAAGTGAGAAAGTACAAATAATTTTAAATTCTATTTTTGCCATCATATAAACTGAACTCAAAGCCGGCAACTTTGACTGGAGCTCACTGATGGATTTCTCTGTGAGAAGCTGTTTGAGGGCCATGACCCTATGGACAGGACGTGACCATTCACTATGCCTCCTTTCCTTTACACCTATTAAACAACCATGGTCTTGCTTTTGTAGCAGCTCAGCTATTAATCTAGCATCAATGAATTTCTAATTGTCTAAACCAAGAGATATTTCTCAGAACTTACCTCACCAGCAATAACAGTGTTTCTGATGGTCTGTTAATAAATTAGATTTTCCTGCTTTTTGTAAGAGTAGACACATGATGCAAACTGGCCAGTTGACCTATTTTATTCTCTTGGGAGAGTGATGTAACCCAAGCAGAGCCAATCAGGGTCCTTTTCCAGAATTTATATCAATGCTGTGGGAGAGAAAGTCATGTTCTTCCTCTCTTACTCTGGAATAAAAGATGAGCCTGGAACTGCCTGGAAGATTAAAAAAGAACTGAGAGAGAGGGGAAGCAGAGAAATAAACAGAGAGAAAGTGATTCCTAATAATTTCTTAAAACTCTGGAGACAGCCATGACTGTCAGCCATCACCTAGACATTTCATGAATAGGAAAGGATAAATTCACTTATCCAGATATTAATTTATTTAAATGGTTTGAGTTAGGTTTATGTCATTCAAAGCAAAAATTTTCTGTCATGTGGTATATGGCAATGTTGGATATCTCCTTTGTTTTTAATTATCCTTTTCCTAAGTTTCCAAGAAATGTCTCTCCAGTTGCCCCTACTGCATTTTTAATACTAAATTTATCTATTTTCTTTCTCTATCTGTTCCTTGAATGTGGATATATCTCAGCACTTGTTGTTTTCATTCTATAGACTCTCTGGATAAAATACCAACATCCATTGTCTATTCCCCTTTTGCATCAGTAGTGTTCAAGTCATGTCTTTAAATATAGAAAGCAGATAAGAATTGACAGTATATTTTCATGCTTTAGTTTAGGAAAGTCTTTCACTACCCATTCCTCAACTTCCCTTCCTTTATCCGTATACTATTGTACATGACTTAATAGTTTGAGCCTGGCTTCATACCTTGACTCTTTGTTTTTTAGTCTCTCTTTTTGCTCTTTCACTACTACCATTCTTATTAATCCTGATGGAGATAATCTGATTTTAAAAAACATTCCTCCACTCATTTTTTAGTATTGTCAGGTGATACATAAAAACCTTACTTCTAGGAGAGCAAGATCAATCATTGAGGTCAGTGGCTCTCAACATTTAGCAGGCATCCAAGTCTCTTGGAAATCTTGCTAACACAATGGGTAGCCATTTTCTTCTCCAGGGGATCTTCCCAACCCAGGGATTGAACCTGTGTCTTCCACATTGTGGGCAGTTTCTTTACTATTTGAACCACCAAGAAGCTGGTCATACCAGACTATAGTGATAGGTCAATTTCCTGTAACAGTCTTAGTAAATACTATTTGTAATACATAAACAGTTGCACAGGAATTATAATAAATAGGTACAGTTCCATAAAGAAAAGTAATATGAATAAATATTATGTAAATAAATATATTATTCTCAACAAGTCAAATCTATATTTTTTTGGATAAGAAAACAGCAAAAATCCATACTTTCTGTGTGGATATCTACTGGCCTTCCAAACTTAATAACTCAGAAAGTGACTATATTTGAGATAGGGATTTAAATCATTAAAGTAGATCTTAGTCCAATCTGACTAGTGTCCTTGTAAGAAGAGGAGACTAGGACAGATAGAGAGGCACCAATGATGCGCATATACACAGTACAGGCCTTGTGGGGGCACCCTCAAAAGGTGAGCTTCTGTAGGTCAAAAGAGAGATCTCAAGAGAAACCAAATTGTTGAGCACGCTGATCTTGAACATTTAGACACCAGAACTGTAAAAACATAAATATTGCTCAAGCTACCCATTCTGTATTATTTTGCTATGGCAGCCCTTGGTGGCTAACACATTCCAAACTAATACATACCAAAGGCACAATGACAACAATCTTAAAATAGAAAAAAAATGAACAACAACAAAACCCCAGCACATTTCTCACCCTTTGAAAAATGAAAGAAAAAAATAACTGTTGATGCTATATTTTTTCAGAAAAAATTTTATAAATGGTGCATAAGTTAGATCTATCCTTAATAGTGTTAGTGCTATTTCCTCTCCTTCCACCCTCTACCCTCTCTCGTTTTACTTTAACACAAATCTACTCTGTCCTCTGTCTTACAGAATCACCACTCTGAGTATATTACATAAAAATTAGGGAAAATGATAACTGTATTTAATATATCTCTAAAGTATTTAGGAATACATATGACAGTGAGGGAAGGAAACCCATCTTAAAGTCTATGCCAGAATACTGAAACAAAAGTAGACTGTATAGGTGCTGCTGCTGCTAAGTCACTTCAGTCGTGTCCGACTCTGTGCAACCCCAGAGACGGCAGCCCACCAGGCTCCCCCATCCCTGGGATTGTCCAGGCAAGAACACTGGAGTGGGTTGCCATTTCCTTCTCCAATGCATGAAAGTGAAAAGTGAAAGTGAAGTCATTCAGTCGTGTCCACTCCTAGCGACCCCATGGACTCCAGCCTACCAGGCTCCTCCATCCATCATTTTCCAGGCAAGAGTGCTGGAACATAAGGTGCAAAGGTTTGCAAATATTTTTATTAAATATCATTATAAAGACAACTTGATATTTGGTCTTTATGGTTAAATGATGAACTCCAAGTTAAGAAATGTTGAAGAATTTTATGTCTTATAAACATGTATGTACTTTAACAGCTAAAAGCTTTCTTTATCTTCCAACCTTTATTATAACTGGCACTACTTAATCAATGGAAAATGAAAAACACATACTTCTAGGTATTGCTACGAATGCATTTTCCAAGGTTGATGATTGAATTTGTAAATGTGTAATTATTATTCAGATAAACAAAAAATATATTGTTGTCTATTAACATACTGCCAGCCTAAAGCCCTTTGTTAAACTCTTTATTTCATTATGAATGAAAAACTTCATAATGAATTTTTTTTTAATTCTTAATATAAAGGAACAGTATTTTACGATCCTTAATATGTAACAAGAAACCTGTTCTATACAAAATTTAGTTCCACTAGTCATGTATCATTTTCTAAGGTCCTTAGGCTACTATGGTAGCAGATATTATATCTTGAAGTCATTGAGCAATATACTAGCTGACAAGCTCACTGAAAATTGAAAGACAATTTTCAATACTATGCTCCAACTAAATACCAATTTAGAAATGAAATTTAACTTCTGGATTCTGTTTTCACTTTTAAAATTACATTCCAAAGTTTAATAGTAGAATGAAATTTTCTGTAAGTTTCACATTCTCAGGTTGAGGCTTAGGTAAAATTTGTTCCAAAAGAATGGAATTGTTACTTAAAATGCAAAAATCATTTTTAAATCCATACACAGATATTACAATTTTGAAGTAAGAAAAATTTTGTAACACTGAACTTACCAGTCATCAGGGTAAATAGGAACAGATGAGATGGAAAAAACCACAGCTTCTACTGCTAAGAAAGGATGACCTGTACTTAACTATACAGAACCCTAAATGATTCATTTAACGTATATGGATATCTAACTATCTCTACCTGCTAGAGAATGCCAAGACTCAGGCATTAAAATCAAAGAGTTCATAAGCAACTGGGGAAGGAACAGATGAAACAACGACACCCCTGATGTAACATATAGGCAAAGGGTGCTGAAACAATGACACCCCAGTGATGTAACATTTGCAAAGTGATGTAACAATTGCAAAGGGTGCAATTGAGGCATGAGGAAAAATTTATTCCCATGAAAGTATGTAGTTGAGAGGGGTAAGTCTTGATTTCTTGCAAGAGGTGACATATAAGCTTTAGAAAATGAGTAGAAAGTTAACCAGGGAAAGAATCATGTATAAAGACACAAAAGCTTATATACCATGGTCTGATAATTAGAATGCCCAACATGGAGAGATAAATAGTCAACAGGAGAAATTATGCAGGTGTTTATTTGTAAAATCTATAGAAAATCACCAAATGGTAGGGTACTTTATGGTCAGGTATTATTGCTCAGGTTGCAACCATGCAACCAGGTTGCAACTTCCTATAATAAGGAAGTTCTACATTCGAATAGTGATTGAAACAGTCCTTTCCGTTTGGGGATACTTATAAAATGGTAGTAGTAAAGTCTACCTAGTAGCTTAATTGTGATAAAAAATCAAATCAGGAGAGAATAAGATGGCAGAGATGTAAGTGGATGTGAAATACATCTACCTCCATGGATACATCAGATATTCACCTTTAGACACAGAAGAGCTTCCAGAACACCCTCTGAGAGTGGGCAGCAGTACCTGACCACCAGAAAAGAATATATAGAACCACACAAAACTTGGTAGGAAAAAGGAAGTAGAGGGGAAAAGAGGAGAGTTAGTAGAACTGGACCTGCCCTTGGTGGGTAGGGGAAATGGAGCAGGGGTCTGATCCCTAAACAGAAGAGCTTCCAGAACACCCTCTGAGAGTGGGCAGCAGTACCTGACCACCAGAAAAGAATATATAGAACCACACAAAACTTGGTAGGAAAAAGGAAGTAGAGGGGAAAAGAGGAGAGTTAGTAGAACTGGACCTGCCCTTGGTGGGTAGGGGAAATGGAGCAGGGGTCTGATCCCTATCACTGGGGCAATTCTTTTGGACAAAGGAGAAACATTTGAAGTTGAGAGTGAAGCAGCTGATGTGTGACAATCTAAATGGAATGAAAATCACACAGATAATCCTTACTGCAGCCATATGTACCCTGGACAGGGACACAGGTCCCCTAGAAGGCACAGTAGCTGGGAGCTGGAGCACAGGGATTGTGGAGCAATCCCAGGGTGAAATCTGCTGTAGACTATGGAGACATGGCCCAAGGGGACCTGAGCGAGAAAACTGTAGTGGGAAATGCCTGCGGAGGAAAACAGGCAGCCGTGGAGTCAAGGAAATACTGAAGAGTCACATGTAGGGGGTAGAGCCATCACTGTAGCTCCTCTCCTCACACTGCCAGCACTGGCAACTGAACAATAGAGGCTGTCCCTTTAAAGTGCCTGATGTGCCAAACAACAGACAAGAACCCCAGCCAGGGGAGCCCTTTAAGTGCCTGAATGGGTGCAACAACAGAGAAAGACAAGTCAAAGAGGCCTTCTGACCACCAGCTGACAGAGGCTAGAAAAACTCTAATGGGGCCATAACTCCTGTGGTTGAAGCAGTTTGTGTCCCTGTACACGTGGCACTTTCAGGGTCCCCGGGACCCAACCAGCTGCACCGTTCATGCTCAGTCCTCACTGGGGCAGAGCTGCCTCAGGCTAGAAAAAGCCCTGATAGCACCATATCTCCTGTGACAGTAGTGCCAGCACTCCTATGTAGCCAGCATTGCCAGGGTCCCCATGATCCAAGCTACCACGCCACCTGCATGCATGATCACCACTGGGACAGAGCTGCCAGACGCTAGAAAAATTCCTGCACCCATGCATGTAGGGTTGCTTTGATTGATCACGTCTGACTCTTTGCAACCCTGTGGACTGTGGCCTGCCAGGTTTCTTTGTCCATGGGATTCTCCAGGAAAGAATATAGGGGTGGGTTGCCATGCCCTTCTAGAGTATCATATTTCCTGCTTCCCTAGCTGCCAGCTCCCCTGAGTACCTGGTGATGCAAGGGCCCCTGTGATCCAAGCAGCTGCACCACCTCCACATCTGGTCCTCACTGGGGCAGACCTGAGTCTTCCACAGCAGCTTCAGGAACAAAACCCTGTGGATGACATACTTGCAGAGGTAGAGATAAAACCATAATTGAAACCCAGAGGCAGTGTGGCTAAGGAAGAGGACCCAAACCCTTCCCACCAGCTGAACAAGCTGCATATTAAATCCACACAATCAACTAGGCAGACTCTGCCTATGGAATATATAAACGGAGAGTTCCCACAAAAGAAAATAAGCTAGTTCTGACAGTTGTGGACACTGGAGGAAAGAACACACAGGAGTAGGACCAGATAAGAGTCTAGGTTGTCCCCATATTGGGTCCAAAGACCAGCACAGTGATGGAGGGCATCCTAGAAAGGTGAGGTGGACTGTGATGCCCAGTGAGGGAAAGGACACTGACAGCAGAGAGTCAAGAAAAACATTTATTATTTTTACATTTTAGCATGTTCTGAAGTTGCTTATAGATTTTTCTTTCTTACTTTTTTTCCTTTCTTTTATTTTACGTCTGTTGTTGTAGTTGCTGATTTTATTAGTATTACTAAATCTACTTAAGCTTTTGAGCATTTTTTTAAATCACACATTCTATTTCTTTTATGTCCTTTTGTGGTTCTGCGGGGTTTTCCTTTTTTTTAAATTTTTAATTAATTATCTACATTCATTCTTTTGTTTGCTTTTCCTAGTGTTCTTTTTGCATTTCAGCTAATCTTTAATATACATAAATCTTTTTTATCTACTTCTATTTAACATTGCATTTTTATTCTTTCCCTCTTTCCTTCCTTTGTTTATTTTTTTTTCCCTGTGTTTTCTAGTTTGCTTTCTTTTCATTGCTTTATTCCCCAGTTGGCACCTTGCTTTAGTTTTGCTTCTCAGGCTGTATTTTAGTTAGTCTTGTTTTTAACTGGTGGATATCATTTTTGGTTTCCTTTGTTTGCCAGGTCAACCTATTGCACTTTATTGTTGTTGGTCTGTTTTGGTTTTGCTTATGGATGTGTATGTGTGTGTGTGTGTGTGTGTGTGTGTGTGTATTCCTTTATCGTAGTTATTATTTGCCTGCTTTTGTAATTGCCATTTGCCTGGGGTATGGTTTTTGTTTCTTATTTTTGGTATTTGTTTCAATCCCATTTAATGCCATTACAAGCCACCTGTGGACCCTCCATTCCTCAGCCAGAGATCAATTCCTGAGCCTTTGGAGAGGGAGTGTTGACTCTAAGACCCCAGACCACCAGAGAACTCCTAACCCTAAAGAGTATTAATTAGTGAGAACTCCCACACTGGCAACCACTTATATACAAGACCCAACATCACCCAACTACCAGCAGCATCCTGTGCTGGATACCTCATCCAAACAACAAACAACAAAAATACAAACCCAATCATCAACAGACAGAATTAACACCTCACTCAACACTGCCCATCAGAGGAAAAAAAAGAGAAAAAAAAGAAAAATTCACTTCCTTCCACTAGAACAAAAGCACAAGTCATACACTTCATGAAGAACACACATATCATTAGATCAATCGTATGAGGGCTGAAACCAAAAGGAAGAAAGAATTCAACCTTGAATCCTGGGAAAAGGAAAGATCAAACACAATTAAAAAAAACAATTAAAGCAAAGGCAGAGAAATACTGTGCAAATTAAGCAACAACCTAGAACATACAAGTCCAAATAAATGAAGAGGAAATAAGACTACCTGAAAAAAGTGTTCAGAATAATAATAATAAATTTGATCTGAAACTGAAAAAAGAATGCATAAAATGCAAAAATCAGTTAACAAAAACCTAGAAGAAATAAAAAGCAAACAAATAGAGACAAACAACACATTTACTGAAATTAAAAATACTCTAGAAGGAATCAATAGCAGAATACCTGAAACAGCACAGAGAAGTGATTTGAAAGATAAAATGGTGGAAAGAACTGCTGAAGAACAGAATAAACTAAAAAGAATGAAAATAGCTAAGGATAGTTTCAGAGACCTCCAGGAAAATATTAAATGCACCAAAATTCAAATTATAGGAGTCCCAGAAGAAGAGAAAAAAGAAAGGCACTGAGAAAATTTTTGAAGAGATTATAGTTGTAAATTTCCCCAACATGGGAAAAGAAATAGCCAATCAAGTCCAACAAGCACAAAGAGTACCATACAGGATAAAACCAAAGAGAAACATGCCAATACGCAGACTAATCAAACTAACAAAAATGAAACACAAAGAAAGAAATCAAAAGCAGCAAAGGAAAAGCAACATACAAGGGAAAATCCATATGCTTAACAGCTCATCTGTTAGCAGAAACTCTGCAGGCCAGAAGGAAAGACAGAGTATATTTTAAGTACTGAAAGGGAAAAAAACTACATCCAAGATTAGTCTATCCTGCAAGGATCTCATTCAAAATGGATGGAGAAATCAAGAGCTTTACAGACAAGCAAAAGTTAAGAGAATTTAGTATCACTAAACCAGTTTTACATCAAATGTTAAAGGGAGTTATATAGTTAGGAAATACAAGAGAGGAAAAAGGCCTACCAAAAACAAACAAACAAACAAGCAATTAAGAAAATGACAATAGGAATATATATATATATATATATATGTGTATATATATATATATATATATATGTAATTACTTTAAATGTAAATGGATTAAATGCTCCAACCAAAAGACACAGACTGGCTGAATGGATACAAAAACAAGATATATATATATGTATATATCCTGTGCTGAATTTTATTTGCTAGAATTTTGCTGAGGATTTTCACATCTATGTTCATCAGTGATACCAGCCTATAATTTTTCTTTTTATGTGTGTTGTTTTTGCCTAGTTTTTAGATGTGTCTTTAAGTCTGAAGTGGGTTTCTTCAGACTTAAACCCACTTCAGACAAACCCACTTCAGACTTAAAGACACGTCTAAAAACTAGGCAAAAACAACACACACAAAAAGAAAACTTACAGGCTGGTATCACCGATGAACATAGATGTGAAAATCCTCAGCAAAATTCTAGCAAATAAAATTCAGCAACACATTAAAAAACTCATCCACTATGATCAAGTTGGGTTTATCCTAGGGATGCAAGGATTCTTCAACATACACAAATTAGTCAATGTGATACACCATATTAACAAATTGAAAGGTAAGAGCCATATGACAATCTCAATAGATGAAGAAAAAGCCTTTGACAAAATTCAGCACCCATTTATGATTCCAACTCTTCAAAAAATGTGCATAGAAGGAACCTATATCAACATAGCAAAGGCTGTATATGATAAATCTTCAGCAAATATTAACCTTAATGGTGAAAAACTGAAAAGATTCCCTCTGAGATCAGGAACAAGACAAGGATGTCCACTCTCACCACTATTATTCAACACAGTTTTGGAAGTGTTAGCTATGGCAATCAGAGAAGAAAAAGAAATAAAAGGAATCCAGATCAGAAAATAAGTATAATTCTCTTATTTGCAGATAGCATGCTACTATACATAGAAAACCCTGTACTATCAAACAATTAATAGAGCTAATCAGTGAATTCAGCAAAGTTGCAGGATCAATACAAAAAGCAATACGCAAAAATCACTTGCATTTCTAATTTCTATATACTAACAATGAAAAATCAGAAAGAAAATTTAAAGAATCAATCCCATACACCATTTCAACAAAAAGAATAAAACACCTAAGAATAAACTTACCTAAGGAGAAAAAAGAACTGGGTACAGAAAATTATAAGATGCTGATGAAAGAAATCAAAGATGACATAAACAGATGGAGAGATATTACATGTTACTGGGTAGGAAGAATCAATATTGTGAAAATGACTATATGACCATATGCAATCTACAGATTCAATGTGATTCCTATCAAATTACCAATGGCATTTTTCACAGAACTAGAACAAAAAAATTCCACAATTCATATGGGAATACAAAAGACCCTGAATAACCAAAGTAATCTTGAGAATGAAGAACAGAACTGGGGGAAATCAACCTTTCTGACTTCATTCTATACTGCAAAGCTATAGTCATCAAGACAGTATGGTACTGGCATAAAAACATAAATATAGACCAATGGAACAAGATAGAAAGCACAGGATAAACCCACACACCTCTGGGTACCTTATTTTGGACAAAGGAGGCTAGAATATGTAATGGGACAAAGACAGCCACTTCAATAAGTGGTGATGGGAAATCTGGACAGCTAATTGTAAAAGAATGAAATTAGAACACTTTCTAACACCATTCACAAAGATAAACTCAAAATGGATTAAAGATCTAAATGTGAGGTCAGAAACTTTAAAACTTTTAGAGGAAACATAAGCAAAGTACTTGATGACTTAAAACAATATCCTCTATGATCCACCTCCTAGAGTAAGGGAAATAAAAGCAAAAATAAGCAAGTGGGACCTAATTAAACAAAAAACCTTTTGCAAAGCAAAGTGAAAGTGAAAAAGTCATGTCCAACTCTTTGCGACCCCATGGGCTGTAGCCTACCAGGCTCCTCCATCCATGGGACTTTCCAGGCAAGAGTACTGGAGTCAGTTGCCATTTCCTTCTCTGGGGAATCTTCCCAACCCAGGGATTGAATCCAGGTCTCCCAAATTGCAGACAGATGCTCTAACATCAAGGAAGCTATAAAAGGGGATAGAAAAGGCAACCCTCAGGATAAGAGAAAATAATAGCAAATGAAAATTACAAAGGATTAATTTCCAAAATATGCAAGCAGCTCATACAAATCAACACTAGAAAGACAAACAACCCAATCAAAAAGTGGAAAGAAAACCTAAACAGACATTTCTACAAAGACATATAGATGGTAAACAAGCACATCTTCTTCGCTTTCTGCCATAAGGGTGGTGTCATCTACATATATAAGGTTATTGATATTTCTCCCGGCAATCTTGATTCCAGCTTATGCTTCATCCAGCCCAGCATTTCACGTGATGTATCTGAATATAAGTTAAATAAACAGGTTGACAATATACAGCCTTGACGTACTCCTTTCCTGATTTGGAACCAGTCTGTTGTTCCACGTCCAGTTATAACTGTTGCTTCTTGACCTCCATACAGATTTCTCAGGAGGCAGGTCAGGTGGTCTGGTATTCCCATCTCTTGAAGAATTTTCCACAGTTTGTTTTGATCCACACAGTCAAAGTCTTTGATGTAGTCAATAAAGCAAATATAGCTTATTTTTTGGAATGCTGTTGCTTTTTTGATGTTCCAGCAACATAAGAATAGTCTCTACAGACAAACATCACAGGATAGTCAATACTGAAAAGAGATTGGTTATGTTTTTTTTCAGTCAAAGATGGAAAAGCTTTATACAGTCAGCAAAAACAATACAAGGAGCTGACTGTGGCTCAGATCATGAACTCCTTATTGCCAAATACAGATTTAAATTGACGAAAGTAGGAAATCCACTAGACCATTCAGGTATGACCTAAATCAAATCCCTTATGATTATACAGTGGAAGTGACAAAAGATTCAAGGGATTAGATCTGACAGACAGAGTACCTGAAGAACTCTGGAGGTTCATGACATTGTACAGGAGGCAGTGATCAAGACCATCCCCAAGAAAAGAAAGGTAAAAAAAGGAAAAATCATTGTCTGGCAAGGCCTTACAAATAGCTGAGAAAAGAAGTGAAGCTAAAGGCAAAGAAGAAAAAAAAAGATATATGCATTTGAATGCAGAGTTCCAAAGAATAGCAATATCCTTCAATAAAAAATAATTTTAAAAAAGCCTTCCTCAGTGATCAGTGCAAAGAAATAGAAGAAAAGAATAGAATAGGAAAGACTAGAGATCTCTTCAAGAAAATTAGAGATACCAAAGGAATATTTCATGCAAAGATGAACACAATAAAGGACAGAAATGGTATGGACCTAACAGAAGCAGAAGATATTAAGGAGAGGTGGCAAGAATACATAGAAAAAACTATACAAAAAAGATCTTTGTGACCCAGATAATCATGATGGTGTGATCACTGACCTAGAATCAGACATCCTGGACTGCAATTTCAAATAGGTCTTAGGAAGTGTCACTACTAACAAAGCTTGGGGAGGTGATGGAATTCCAGTTGAGCTATTTCAAATCCTTAAAGTTGATGCTGTGAAAGTGCTGCACTCAATATGCCAGCAAATTTGGAAAACTCAGCACTGTCCAAAGACTGGAAAAGGTCAGTTTTCATTTCAATGGCAAAGAAAGACAATGACAAATAATGTTCACTCATTATTAGAGAAACAGAAATCGAAACTACAATGAAACAACCTCACAGCTGTCAGAATGGCCACCATCAAAAAGTCTACAAACAATAAATGATGGAGAGGTATTGAGAAAAAGGAATCCTCTTTCACTGCTAGTGGGAATGTAAACTGATACAGCCACTATGAAAGACAGTATGGTGATTCCTTAAAAAGATAGGAATAAAACCACCATATAACCCAGCAATCCCACTCCTAAGCATAGATCCGAAGGAAACCAAAATTGGAAAAGACACATGTACCCCAATGTTCATTGTAGCACTATTTACAATAACTGGAACATGGAAGCACCCTAGACATACATCAGCAAATGAGTGGATAAAGAAGCTGTGGTACATATATACAAAGGAACATTACTCAGCCATTAAAAATAATGCATTTGAGTCAGTTCTAATGAAGTGGATGAACCTAGATCCTATTATATAGAGTAAAGTAAGTCAGAAAGAGAAAAATAAACATTATATATTATTGCACATATATGGAATATAGAAAGATGGTACTGATGAAATTATTTGCAGAGAAGCAATAGAGACATAGACATAAAGAATAGACTTATTGACATGGAGTTAGGGAGAAAGGGGAGGGTGAGATATATAGAGGGAGTAACATGGAAACTTAAATTACCATATGTCAAATAGATAGCCAATGGGAATTTGCTGTATGACTCAAGGAATCCAAACAGGGGCTCTGTTTGGAGATAACAACCTAGAGGTATGGGATAGGGAGGGAGATGAGATGGAGTTTCAAGAAAGAGGGGACATATGTATATCTAAGTAGGGCTAATTCATGTTGATGTATGATGAAAATCAACAAAATTCTGCAAAGCAATTATCCTTCAATTAAAAAATAAATAAAATTTTTAAAAATTATTAAATAAAAATTATTTAAAAAATCAAATCTAGTTATATAGATATAGTGGCCAGAATTTTATATTCCCATTTAGTTCATTTTTGAAGACCTAACCCTCTGTGTGGCTGAATTTAGAAATGGGGCTTTAAAGTAGCTAATTAAATTTAAATGCCATCTTAAGAGGACAGCCCTCATCTGATAGGATTAGTGTTTTAGGAGAAGAGACACCTTAGAGTTATTTCCTTCATCCAAGTGCACACCAAGAAAAGGTCATATGAGAACACTCAAAAAATCAGTTTTCAGAAAAATCAGTTTTCTCCAAACCAGGAAAAGAGCCATTACCAGAAATTGACTAGGCCAAAACCTTGATATTGGAGAGAAATCTGAATATATATATCTATATACATATATATCTTTAGATTAAGTAACATACTTGATGGCATTTTGCTATAGTAGCCCAAAGACATTAATATCATAGGTAAAAGACAAGTCACTGGGACTGGCACATGGCAAGAACTCAGTAAATGGAATCAATACCTAAGATAGCATAATTCAATTTTATCTGTAGAAAGAAAATCCTAAAATGAAGATGGAGAATTATTCAGAAAGGGAAAAAGCACGAGGTGACAGGAACACTTAGTGACTGTCAGTGTTGCCCAGATGAAAATTAAAGCTATGGATAGAAGGGTGAGGGTCAGAGGTGAATACTTAGAGAGAGATTTGAGAACTATTAAGAAGCAGAGGTTTTCAAATCTGATAACCAGTTAATGTAAGAAATGAGAAGGTAAAGTACAAGATGGTTTCTAGGTGTATGTGTATGTGTGGGTGCTTACTCACTCAGTTGTGTCTGACTCTTTTTAACCTCATGGACCATAGCCTACCATGCTCCTCTGTCCATGGGATTTCCCAGGCAAGAATATTGGAGTGGGTAGCCATTCTCTTCTCCAGGGAATCTTCCTGACCAAGGGATCAAACCTAGGTCTCCTGCATTGCAGCTAGATTCTTTATGATCTGAGACACGAGGGAAACTCAGGTGTGTACAAGTGCTATTAATTTAGGGAACATGGAAGGAAGCAATTATGGAAGAAAATTTGAGCTTTGGGATAAAATATTGATCTTAGAACTAAATGACATTTTTCTCCAATATCCAGAAAAAAAAAAAATGGTTAGTGGTCCCATCTCATAAAAAATTATAAAAGTAAAAAGCATTCCCCAAGTTTGTTGTGGCTTCCAGAGAAGTTAACTTTTGTATTTATGATTTTCTCCAAATTTTACCTTCAAATATATGCATGTATGCTTGTGTGGGTTTTAAAAACATTTAATGTAAAGAATGCCGTCTTAAATTTTAAGTGCACAATATTTTTTAACTATAGGCAAAAGTCATGTAAAGCTGTATAGGTGAACTGACATGATCTTTTTTGGAAAATCATGCAGCATTGTTTTCATCATATTCTAGTCTCTAAACAAGTTACCGAGGCCATTCCACTGTCAAAGGAAATGACATTAGACTCATTAGACTCTTCTTGAGAGGTGTGATAGGCTACACACCCTCCCCTCCCCCAAAAGTATCCATTTCCTAATCTCAGAAACATGTACATAGTGTACCTTACATGACAAAAGAGACTTTGTAAACATGACTAAGCATCTGGCAAATGAAAGATTATCCTCAATTATCCAGCTGTGATCAGCATAATCAGAAAAGTCCTTATAAGACCAAGCAGAAGGGTAAGAATCAGAGAAGGAGTTATGATGACAACAACAACAAAAAAAAAGCAGAGATCAAAATGAGGCAAAACCACAAGTGAAGCAAAGGTAGCCTCTGACAACCAAAAAGGCAATTCAGAAAACTCAAGTCCTGCCTTGACGGTCAATCTGCTTTGACTTCATGACCTCTAGAACTATAAGATCATCCGCAAGAAAATGAAATGCAAAAAGGCAAAGTGTTTGTTTGAGGAGGCCTTATGAAGAGCTGTGAAAAGAAAATAAGTGAAAAAAACAGAAAAGGAAAGATTGCCCATTTGAATATAGAGTTCCAAAGAATAGCAAAGAAAGATAAGAAAGCATTCATTAGCGATCAATGCAAAGAAATAGAGGAAAACAATAGAATGGGAAAGACTAGAGATGTCTTCAAGAAAATTAGAGATACCAAAGGAATATTTAATGCAAAGATGAGTACAATAAAGGACAGAAATGGTATAGACCTAACAGAAGCAGAAGATATTAAGGAGAGATAGCAAGAATACACAGAAGAACTATACAAAAAAGATTTTCATGACCCAGATAACAATGATGGTTGGATCATTCACCTAGAGCCAGACATCATGGAATGTAAAGTCAAGTAGGCCTTAGGAAGCATCATTATGAACAAAGCTAGTGGAGATAATGGAATTCCAGTTGAGCTATTTCAAATCCTTAAAGATGATGCCGTGAAAGTGCTGCACTCAATATGGCAGCAAATTTTGAAAACTGAGCACTGGCCACAGGACTGGAAAACGTCATTTTCCATTTCAATCCCAAAGAAAGGCAATGCAAAAGAATGCTAAAACTACTGCACAATTGCATTCATTTCACAGGCTAGCAAAGTAATGCTCAAAATTCTCCAAGCCAGGCCTCAACAGTACATTAACTGTGAAATTCCATAGGAACCAGAAATAAATTGTCAACATCCGTTGGATCATCAAAAAAGCAAGAGAGTTTCTGAAAAACATCTACTTCTTCTTTATTGACTATGCCAAAGCCCTTGACTGTATGGATCAAAGCAAACTGTGGAAGATTCCTAAAGAGGTGGGAAGACAAGACCACCTGCCCTGCCTTTTGAGAAACCTATATGCAGGTCAGGAAGCAACAGTTAGAACTAGACATGGAACAACAGACTGGTTCCAAATAGGAAAAGGAGTACGTCAGGGCTGTATATTGTCACCCTGCTTATTTAAATTATATGCAGAGCACATCATGTTAAATTCTGGACTGGATTAAGCACCAGCTGGAATCAAGATTGTCGGGAGAAATGTCAACAACCTCAGATATGCAGATGACACCACCTTTATGGCAGAAAGGGAAGAGGAACTAAAAAGCGTCTTGTTGAAAGTGAGAGGACAGTGAAAAAGTTGGCTTAAAGCTCAACATTCAGAAAACTAAGATCATGGCGTCCAGTCCCATCAATTCATGGCAAATAGATGGGGAAACAATGGAAACTGATGGACTTTATTTTGGGGGTCCTCCAAATCACTGCAGATGGTGATTGCAGCCATGAAATTAAAAGATGCTTGTTCCTTGGAAGAAAAATTATGCCAGCTTAGATAGCATATTAAAAAGCAGAGACATTGCTTTTCCAACAAAGGCCCATCTAGTCAAATCTATGGTGTTTCCAGTAGTCATATATGGATGTGAGAGTTGGACTATAAAGAAAGCTGAGCACCTAAGAACTGATGCTTTTGAGCTGTGGTGTTAGAGAAAACCCTTGAGCGTCCCTTGAACAGCAAGGAGATCCAATCAGTCCAGCCTAAAGGAAATCAATCCTGAATATTTATTGGAAATACTGATGCTAAATTTGAAACCTCTATACTTTGGCCACTTGATGAAGAACTGACTCACCTGAAAAGACCCTGGTGCTGGGAGAGATTGAAGGCAGGAGGAGAAAGGGACAACAGAGGATGAGATGGTTGGATGACATCACCGACTCAATGGACATGAGTTTAATAAGCTCCGGGAGTTGTTGATAGACAGGGAAGCCTGATGTGCTGCAGTCTATGGGGTCACAAAGAATTGAAGATAACTGAGCAACTGAACTGACTGACTGAGAACTATAAGACAATAAATTTGTGTGGTTTTAAGCCATTAACTTTGTGGTAATTTGTCATGTGGCAATAATCAGAAACTAATAAAAGAGTACCAAATAATTTGTGAACATGTTAAAATTATCATAGCATTTTTGATTTGCTGAGAGACTCTAATGAGTTCATTAAATCCCTGTATATATACCTTTCATGAGCTAGCATTGGGTTAGATACTAAGGATATTATGATGAATTAAACATGATTTTATTTCCCTAGTTTGTTCACAGATAGCATTCATGGAAAGACTTTGTAGAACTCTAAATGACAATATAAATGTAACATATTATGAGTCACTTGTGAAGTTTAGTATGCAAACCAAGCATTCTTGAATTTACTAAATCATATATCAGAATCAATATTTGAACAGATGGGAACTATGTATACTTCCTGAGTATATTAGAAACAAATACAGATAATAATTAAAAAATTAAATGCTAGTTGGATTTGTAACAGATATTTACCATGTCTCAAAGTAAGAAAACCTGTTAGAACAAGTACACTGTGGTCAATTTCAGAGCAAAATCTCTTAATGAGCCTTCAATATGCAAGGGACACCCCCTAGAAGTGAAAGGTTGGTTTAGTTCACTGTCTCACTGAAATTTCAACTCAGGCTACTAACAAGATAGCCAACTGTGACTTAGACACACATTCAGTAGAAACTAGATAGAGTTTGCTAATTTAGTTTGTACAGATCCCTAAACTGATTCCATTAAGTGACAACTTTTAGTCACTATAGATACAAATATGAATACAAATGACACCAAGAATAAAAAAAAGAACTTCTTGAACTACAATACTCGCCAAGAAAAGCAATGAGAAGTAAGAGAAATACAAAATTGCTTGGACTGAAGTACTTATTTTTGCTGTTACTTAGGTCTAAGAAATGCAAACAAAATCTAAAGTGCGATAACTACAGCTTTAGAGAGCCACAACTACCTTAATTCTTGAAGAAAGTTGACCGATTAAAAGATAACTAACTTAATGATTAAAAGTTTAAAAAAAAAACACATCAAGTTATCAAGAAAACCTAAAGGAGTGATATTCAGAGCCCTGCCTTTGAGTGTCTGGGGGAGACTCTTTCCACAGGCACAGCTGCTGGCAGCCGGCCAGCATCTCAGGCAGGCAGCTGGTAGGGGAGGGGTGGGCTCTGCCAGCTGGCACTAAAAAATTAAAATTAAGCAAAAATAAACAACCTGAGGCTCACATGCATAATAATCAAGCCTTGATTCCTGGTGTCTGCCCTACTTTGGTTCTCAGGGAAGCCTCTTAGTGAGGCAGCTCCTCCCTCTCCATCTCAGAGTCCCCATGTTACTCTTCTCTGTTTGGGTTCCCTTGTTTGGAGGTTTATTTGCTCATTCACTCAAGCCAAATTTCTTGAATTATAGGGTGTGACAAACAATGTGCTAAGGGCTGATGATGAATGTATAAGTTATACTGATCATGAGCTGATTTTAAAAGATTTATAAATAACTGCAGAAAATGGGAGAACCATAGGACTTATGAAAAAGAGAAGACAGCCCCAATGAGATGATGAAAGACAATAATAAGAAACTGAGGAAATGAATAGAGATAGAAAATGGAAGTGGAATTTTAACTTGTGAATGTAACATTATGGTATATCCTGACCTGCCTATAACAAAGAGACCAAAAATTATAGAAGCTTTAAAATATCCTTTCTCCCTCTTTTAGTGTTTCAGAGGGATGGCAGCAGTGCCATTTTCAATATATGTATGTGTGCTAAGTCACTTCAGTCGTGTCCAACTCTGTGCAACCCTATAGACTGTAGCCCACCTGGCTCCTCTGTCTATGGGATTCTCAAGGCAAGAATACTGGAGTGGGTTGCTGTGCCCTTCTCCAAGAGGTTCTCCAAACCCAGGGAAAGAAACTGCATCTCTTATATCTTTGGCACTGGCAGGCAGGTTCTTTACCACTAGCACCACATGAAGGCAATGGCACCCCACTCCAGTACTCTTGCCTGGAAAATCCCATGGATGGAGGAGGCTGGTAGGCTGCAGTCCATGGGGTCGCTAAGTCGGACATGACTGAGCGACTTCACTTTCACTTTTCACTTTCATGCATTGGAGAAGGAAATGGCAACCCACGCCAGTGTTCTTGCCTGGAGAATCCCAGGGACGGGGGAGCCTGGTGGGCTGCCGTCTATGGGGTCACACAGAGTTGGACACAACTGAAGTGACTTAGCAGCAGCAGCACCACATGGGATGCCCCACCATTCTCAATATATAGCTTCAATTTCTAGATCTGAGGAAGATGCTCCAATGCCTGTTATCAGATCTATATCTCAAGGAGAGGGAAGAAAGGGCAAAATCCCGTTTCAAGAGGACTTGGTACATATACACAATGGAGTATTACTCAGCCATTAAAAAGAATTCATTTGAATCAGTTCTAATGAGATGGATGAAACTGGAACCTATTATACAGAGTGAAGTAAGCCAGAAAGAAAAACACCAATACAGTATACTGACACATATATATGGAATTTAGAAAAATGGCAATGATGACCCTGTATGCGGGACAGCAAGAGATACAGATGTATAAAATGGACTTTTGGACTCTGTGGGAGAGGGAGAGGGTGGGATGATTTGGGGGAATAGCATTGAAACGTGTATACTATCATGTAAGAATGAAGCACCAGCCTATGTTCGATACAGGATACAGGATGCTTGGGGCTGTTACATGGGGATGATCCAGAGAGATGATATGGGGTGGGAGGTGGGAGGGGGATTCAGGATTGGGAGCTCATATACACCCATGGTGGATTCATGTCAGTGTATGGCAAAACCAATACAATATTGTAAAGTAAAATAAAGTAAAAATAAAATTAAAAAAAAGAAAAAAGAGGACAACATAGAGGTGGTTCACATAACCTCCATTCACAGCAAACTCCAAGTGAGGCTGAGAAGTGTAGTAATCGTTGGGTAACCTTGTGCTCACCTAAAACTAAGGATTTCTATTATAAATGGAAAGAGAGAATTAACATTGGTAGAAAACTAGCCCCAGTCAGAATAAATAGCAAATTCACATGAGCATAGTTCTCATTGTTAATACATAATTAGTTTTGTGACTTTGTCAAATTATTTCATTGAAGATTTACATTCACTGGGCTATTACCAGGACTAGAATATGAATCATTTAATAAACAAATATATAATACTTCAGAGATAAGTTAGGAACAAGACATTGTGGGAAGTACTGAGGTGATAAAATATGCTCAGGTGTATGATGATAAAAGTGAAATTTTAAAATAACATCATAAGAAATGGAAAGAGACATGTACACATTATTAAAGCCAATAGTGGAGTAGGTTGGTCATCAGCTTTTTTGACAAATGCAGGATACTCATTATAAAAGAGCCGCGATAGTCATAAAACTTTTCTTCTCTCAAGTCAAGAAATCTCCACTGAAAATAAGTTTGCTCAACCTGAATTTTATCCCATCTCTCTATCTAGCCATCAGATCCTAATCTATGTGAGCTTCAAGGTAATACATTACTGCTCTGCTAGTCACTATATATTTTATGCAGTAGCATTCCATGCATAATGAAGATGCCAGTGAACTACAAAGGTTTTATCAACTCAAACTGGAATACAAATGCTGTCTCAGGGCAATTTATGGTATATATTTTTTAAAAGTAAGAAAAAGAGATTTTTAGGTCAATTCATATGTTTTTAGGGTAAATTATGCCACTTAAAGCCATTTTGAAAGGAGAAAGTTTTCATCCTAATCATTTAAAAAATTCCTTTCTATTCCATATATTTATTTTTCATACACATATACATATAGCAAATGATAGTATTGATAATTCAAACAAAATACCCGAGAACTTTTTTAGGTACAGAGATTTTCTTTTAAAATATTTATTTATTTATTACTGATTGCCTACTGTGTGCAAGGTACTTTGCTAGACACTGGGATACAAACTTGGGCAAGTCATTTATTTTATTTAGGATAATTTTGCTGTAAGGATAAAGCATCCATCAGAAATAGACCTAATTAAGAAAGTGTGTTGTTAAAGGTAATAAGGAGAAGTCCACATAAGTTTAAGGACTCAGTGTTGACAAAGCTGGATCTTACTCACCTTGACGAAGGCTGTCAGACTCAAGGAAGCTGTAGGAACCTAAGCAACATTTGTGGACTTTCAGTGTCCTGCCTGTAACTGTGACTCAGCTATATAACAGAAATCGGGACTTGGTTTTGCTTATTTTTAATTGCTTTTTATTTTGCTTGTTTCTTTTCCATTTGTCAAATCCCTTCTAATATTCTTAGTTCAAATTGCCACAAAGAGGAATCTGATTTATACAAATTTTTTTTCAGGCCATCTACAATTCTCACGTACCTGCCCCTACTTTTGTATTCTCCAATCTGTGATCAACAGAGACAGACCAAGGCTGATGGGGCCAAAAAGTAGAGAATCTTTCCTTTGAGACAGAAGGGCGTTTGGAAATCAAAAAAGCAAGGGTTATGAGTTCATGAAATAATTTTGTAAACTGTAATAATTTGTAAACTGACAAAATATATAGTAAACATAGCTATTATCATTTATATAATATTTTATAAAATTTGTTGCTTTTGTTGTTCAGTCACTAAGTCGTGTCTGACTATTTGCAATCCCATGGAAAGGAACACATCAGGCTTTTCTGTCCTCCACTATTTCCCAGATTTGCACAAATTCTTGTCCATTGAGTCAGTCATACTATCTAACCATTTTCTTCTCTGTTGTTCCTTTCTCCTTCTGCTTCATTCTTTCCCAGCATCAGGGCCTTTTCCAATGTGTCAGCTGTCAGCATCAGGTGGTCAAAGTACTGGAGCCTTTTTTATTGTCCAAATCTCACATCTGTACTTGACTACTGGAAAAGCTGATGCTTTGTCTATATGGACTTTTGTCAGCAAAATGATGTCTCCGCTTTTTAATACACTGTCTAGATTTGTCATAGCTATTCTTCCAAGGAGCAATAATCTTTTAATTTTGTGGCTACAGTCAACATCCACAGTGATTTTGGAGCCCAAGAAAATAAAATCTGTCACTGCTTTCACTTTATCCCTGACTTTTTGCCATAAAGTGATGCGACCAGATAACATAATCTTAGTTTATTTTTGTTTTGTTTTGTTTTTATCTTGAGTTTCAAGACAGCTTTTTTACTCTCCTCTTTCTTCTTCATTAAAAGGTTCTTTAGTTCTTCTTCCATTTCTGCCATCAGAGTGGTATCATCTGCATATCTGAGATTGTTGATATTTCTCCTGGCGATCTTGATTAAGGCTGTGGTTCATCCAACCCAGCATTTCACATAATGTACTCTGTATATAAGTTAAATTAGCAGGGTGACAATACACAGCCTGATCATACTCCTTTCCCAAGGAACCACTCAGTTGTTCCATTTTTGGTCCTAATTTTTTATTCTTAACCCACATACAGGTCTCTCAAGAGAGAGGTAAGGTGGTCTGGTACTTGTATTTTCCACAATTTTCTGTGATCCACACAAAGACTTTAGCTTAGTCATCAAAGTAAAGTAGACTTTTTTTCTGGAATTCCTTTGCTTTCTCCATGAACCAATGAACACTGGCCATTTGATCTCTGGTTCTTCTGGCTTTTCTAGACTCAGCTTATACATCTGAAAGTTCTCAATTCACATAGTGCTGAAGCCTAGCTTGAAGGAACATAAACTTGCTAGCATGTGAAATGAGTGCAACTGTATCATAGTTTCAACATTCTTTCACATTGCTCTTCTTTGGGATTGGGATAAGAACTGACCATTTCTAATCCTCTGGCCACTGCTTAGCTTTCCAAATTTGTTGACATATTGAGTGCAACACTTTAACAGCATCATCTTTTAGGATTTGAAATAGATCAGCTGGAATTCCATCACCTCCAATAGCTTCATAGTGATGCTTTCTAAGGCCCACTTGACTTCACATTCCAAGGATGTCTGGCTCTAGGTGCGTGTCCACACTATCTGATAATTTGGTCATTCATCATGATTGTATTTTTGTGCTTATCCAAGTGACACTACCTTTCTTATCTGAGTCATTAAGAACTTTTTGTATAGTTCTTCTGTGTATTCTTGCCACAACTTCTTAATCTCTTCTACTTCAGTTAGGTCCTTAGTGTTCCTGTTCTTTTTTGTGCCCATCCACGCATAAAATGTTCCCTTGATGTCTCTAAGTTTTCTGAAGAAATCTCTAGTCTTTGCCATTCTGTTGTTTTACTGTATTTCTTTTCAATGTTCATTTAAGAAAGCCTTCTTTTCTCTCCTTGATATATTCTGAAACTTTGCTTTCAATTGTGTATATCTTTTCTTTTCTCCCTTGACTTTTGCTTCTCTTCTTTCCTCAGCAGTTTGTAAAGCTTCCTTAGATGAGCACTTTTCTGGTTTTCATTTTTTCTTTTCCTTGGGATGGTTTTGGTCTTTGCCTCCTGTACAATGTTATGAACCTCTGTCCATAGCTCTTCAAGCACTCTATTTATGAGACCTAATCCGTTGAATCTATTCATCACTTCCACTGCATAATCATAAGGGATATGATTTAAGTCAAACTTAAATGCCCTTTTCGTACTATTCATGGGGTTCTCAGGGCAAGAATACTGAAGTGATTTGCCATTCCTTTCTCCAGTGGACAACGTTTTGTCAGAACTCTCCACCATGACCCATCCATCTAGAATGACCCTACATGGCATGGCTCATAGTTTCATTGAGATAGACAAAGCTGTAGTCCCTGTGATCAGTTTGGTTAGTTTTCTGTGACTGTGGTTATCATTTTTCTGCCCACTGATGAATAAGTATAAGAGGCTTATGGAAGCTTCCTGATGGGTTAGACTGTGGGGGAAAATGGGTCTTGTTCTGAAAAGTGGGGCCATGCTCAGCAAATCTTTAATCCAATTTTCTGAACAATATTGCACCAGACCCCGGAATGTTAGGTCCATGAATCAAGGTAAATTGGAAGTGGTCAAACAGGAAATGGCAAGAGTGAACACTGACATTTAATGGGTGAATTTAATTCAAATGACTGTTATATCTGCTACTGTGGGCAAGAATGCCTTAGAAGAAATGGAGTAGCCCTCATAGTCAACAAAAGATTCTGAAATGCAGTACTTGGGGGCAATCTCAAAGATGACTGAACGATTTGTTTATTTCCAAGGCAAATCAGTCAATGTCACAGTAATCCAAGTCTATGCCCCAACCAGTAATGCTGAAGAAGCTGAAGTTGAATGGTTCTATGAAGACCTACAAGACATTCTAGAACTAATAGCACCCCCCCCAAAAAAAAAAAAAAAGATGCACTTTTTATCATAAGGGACTGGAATGCAAAAGCAGGAAGTCAAGAGATATCTGGAGGAACAGGTAAATTTGTCCTTGGAGTACAAAATGAAGCAGGGCAAAGGCTAATAGAGTTTTGCCAAGAGAATGCACCGGTAATAGCAAGTACTCTCTTCCAACAACACAAGAGACAACTCTACATGTGGACATCACCAGATGGTCAACACTGAAATCAGATTGATTATATTCTTTGCCTCCAAAGATGGAGAAGCTCTATACAGTCAGCAAAAACATGACTGGGAGCTAACTGTGGCTCAGATCATGAACTCCTTATTGCCAAATTCAGACTTACATTGAAGAAATTAGGGAAATCCACTAGATCATCAGGTATGACCTAAATCAAATCCCTTATAATTATACAGTGAAGTGAAGTGAAGGGAAGTCGCTCAGTCGTGTCCGACTCTTTGCGACCCCATAGACTGCAGCCTGCCAGGCTCCTCTGTCCATGGGATTCTCCAGGCAGTAGTACTGGAGTGGATTGCCATTTCCTTCTCCAGGGAATCTTCCCAACCCAGGGCTCGAACCCGGGTCTCCCGCATTGTAGACAGAGGCTTTACCCTCTGAGCCACCAGGGAAGTCCTTGATTATACAGTAGAACTGGCAAAGAGATTCAAGGGATTAGATCTGTTAGACAGAGTGCCTGAAGAACTATGGAGAGAGGTTAGTGACATTGTACAGGAGGCAGTCATCAAGACCATACCCCCAAAAAAGAAATGCACAAAGCAAACTGGTTGTCTGAGGAAACCTTAAAAATAGCTGAGAAAATAAGAGAAGGGAAAAGCAAAGGAGAAAAAGAAAGATATACCCATCTTATTGCAGAGTTCCAAAGAACAGCAAGGAGAGATAAGAAAGCCTTCCTTTGTGTTCAATGTAAGCACTAAAGGAAAACAATAGAATGGGAATGACTAAAAATCTCTTCAAGAAAATTAGAGATACCAAGGGAACATTTCATGCTAAGATAGGCACAATAAAGGACAGAAATGGTATAGATCTAACAAAAGCAGACGATATTATAAAAAGGTTGCAGGAATACCTAGAAGAACTATACAAAAAAGATCTTCATGACCCAGACAACTGTGATGGTGTGGTCACTCCCCTAGAGCCAGACATCATGGAGTTTGAAGTCAAATGGGACTTAGAAAGCATCACTATGAATAAAGCTATTGGAGGTGATGGAATTCCAGTGAGGTATTTCAAGTCCTAAAAGATGATGCTGTTAAAGTGATTCACTTTCAGTAGAAACACATCATCCAGGAATGCAGCTAACATTTACATTTAGGCAAGCTTGCTTACTGTGTGTGTATTTGTTTGAGAAAATTACCAGGGCTTATCTATAATTATAGAAAATCATGTCACTAATAGCCATGCTAATCACAGACTTTAAATCACCAAAGAAAAAGCCCATTTAAATCTACTTTTGGTAGCAATCCCATTCTGGTGACTCTATATACAGATGCAAGAATCTCATGTATTTCATCTTGACTTCTAGTAAATGCATATCTAAGTATTTACAATTTTAAAATGCATGTTATTTTTATTAGAGATTACTCATTCATATCTCCTTTATATTAAAGTTATAGCAACTTTCAAAAGTTGTTGGTGATACTTAAAGCAGTTAAAAACTTGGATATCTCTCTTGTTTACTTACCAATGACAAGGCCAGACACAGACCCTCCAATTCCCATTCTTAATGGCACCCCATTCCAGTACTCTTGCTTGGAAAATCCCATGGACGGAGGAGCCTGGTAGGCTGCAGTCCATGGGGTCTTGAAGAGTCAGACAAAATTGAATGACTTCACTTTGACTTTTCACTTTCATGCATTGGAGAAGGAAATGGCAACCCACTCCAGTGTTCTTGCCTGGAGAATCTCAGGGATGGTGGAGCCTGGTGGACTGCTGTCTACGGGNCTGGAAAATCCCATGGACGGAAGAGCCTGGTAGGCTGCAGTCCATGGGGTCTTGAAGAGTCAGACAAAACTGAATGACTTCACTTTGACTTTTCACTTTCATGCATTGGAGAAGGAAATGGCAACCCACTCCAGTGTTCTTGCCTGGAGAATCCCAGGGATGGTGGAGCCTGGTGGGCTGCTGTCTACAGGGTCACACAGAGTCAGACACGACTGAAGCAACTTAGCAGGAGCAGCAGCAACCTCATAAATCAATAACTTCCTCACTGTCCCTGTTAATCAATCAACAAAATACTTGTTAAGCCCCTCTGTTTCCCCAGGAGGAACTCTGAATTAGCTTCAGGCAGAGCCAGCAAACAGCCCATCCTTGGTAGATTCAGGTCTTACTGCAAAATGTTTTCTGGCCTACTATTCTGTAATGCTGGGGTTTCCCAGGTGGCACTAGTGATAAAGAACCAGCCTGCCATACAGGAGACATAAGAGATGCAGGTTTGATCCCTGTGTCTGGAAGATACCCTGGACGAGAGAGCATGGCAACTCATTCCAGTATTCTTGCTTGGAGAATCCCATGGACAGAGGAGCCTGGTGGGCTACAGTCCATGGGGTTGCAAATAGTCGGACATGACTGAAGCAACTCAACTTGTAATCATGCATCCTATAATGCCAGCCCTTCAATCTACCCCACCACACATAGTCCTTAGTAGCCTTAATTGTGTTAGTCACTCAGTCATGTCTGACTCTTTGTGATGCCAGGGACTGTAGCCCACTAGGCTCCTCTGTCCACAGAATTCTCCAGGGTATATTGGAGTGGATTTGTCATTTTCTTCTCCAGGGAATCTTCCTGACTCAGGAACTGAACCCGAGTCTCCAGCATAGCAGGAAGATTATTTACCTTCTGAGCCACTAGGGCAGCCTTGGTTATTCCTCCATAAAATAGTAAAACACTCTATGCTTTAACCTTTCAGATATTTACAGATCAATATTCAGAGATCTCTCTGTATTGCAATGCCCTCCCCCACTTAGAAAATTCTTTCAAATGAAGTCTCTCCTTACTAAGCGTATATTTGTTTTTTATTTGACATATTGTTATCTTGGCAAAGTAAGGAAACAAACACGAATTTATTTAAGATCAGCAAAATGCCAGAGAATATGTTTAAAAGTTTGCTGGAGTTCTTTTCAGAAACTCATACATTGAATTCCTTAGCAATCTTAGACTGCTCTGTCAGTCAAAAGATTATTGTTTCTTTCCTTTGTTTTTTCTTAGATGACTCATTCTTCTGTGTGTGCAAAGATAGCTAATCCCTGAACAATCAGATAGGAGCTCTCCCTGGCCGCACTGCCAAGGGTCTGCTCTGTCTTGGTGAGGTCACATCAAGCCCCAGCGAAGGTGAAAGAAAGTATGAATGTCAACAGTAGTGAATGTTAAACAGACTATAGAAAATGGGGGAAAGATTAAGGCAAGTTTAGATGACCTTTGTGTGCATTTAAATCATAATGGCCCTTGGCTGCTCATAGCAGCGTTCTTCTTCACAGAGCACTTAGCCAGGCAGCAACTTAACACTACGGCTGACTTTCCCTCCTGAGTATGGCACCAGTTTAGGACTGGATTTGGTAAAGAGATAAAGTGTCAATAATTGTTACTACCTATGAAGTTTTGCATTTTTTAATTGACTTGAAGGCACATTCTTTTTACTGGACCACAAAATACAAAAGTAAGAAGCAGCCATTGTGACTGATACTGAATATTACAAAAAAAAAAAAAAAGCCAAAATCTGATTAGTGCTCTAATAACTGAAAAATGATCCTACATTTAATAAATCAACCTAGTTTCACATCTAATGCATTATTCAGTCAAGATGAAGAACTGACGCTGCATGTCTTTTTCTAAATATGCAAGATGTAACTGCTGTCTTACATTCTTCCAATTCCTGAAACACCTGCTGAGGGACAGTGGCTGTTTTGCCAGGAGGGGGAGTGAAAGTTTCCCACAGCGGTGCTGCTGCAGCTGTCAGAGGTCAGCAGCCATGACCTCTGTACAGGAAGAAAGATAAATGAAAGACAAACTTCATCTTTTAATTAATGAAATGGTAATGCATTTGAAAGTAGAAGGTGACATTTTCTAATTAGCTGAGGGACAGTGGCTGTTTTGCCAGGAGGGGGAGTGAAAGTTTCCCACAGCGGTGCTGCTGCAGCTGTCAGAGGTCAGCAGCCATGACCTCTGTACAGGAAGAAAGATAAATGAAAGACAAACTTCATCTTTTAATTAATGAAATGGTAATGCATTTGAAAGTAGAAGGTGACATTTTCTAATTTTAATTTTCAAAAATAAATAGTAGCATTCTATATCAGCATAATGATTAATTGAGTCTTCTGGCTTTTTGGAAGAAATACATGTTTCTTCATGAGTGCAAAGTCATATGCATTAAAAATCGATATTTAGCTTAAGAAAAAAACTCTTTCCTTATTTATATATCTATGAAAACTTCATTCCAGAAATCATAGGATAAAACTGACTAAATTGTAAATGGTTTAATCATAAAGTTATTGTTTAATTTATGGTTAAAAAATAAATACAAAAGCTAATGATACTTTCAACATAATTTAATTTTTACATACTAGCATTTCAATTATCATTCAAGCATCCTTTTCATGTCAGCATTTCTTTTCACTATGTCTCTTCATTATCAAATTATAAGAATGACTTCCAACTATTTAATTGGTATTGTGTTTCTTTTTATTCTTTTTTACCAGTAACCAGAACTCAGTTGGTACTTCATATAATTTTTTGTTTGTTGTTTTTATTTCTAAAAGAGGAAAAGAAAGAAAAGAGAAATGATAGGGGATCAGAAAGAACACTCATATTCTTTGTGAATGGCCTAAAACCAGATTATTGAGGTCACAGATCCCACCCCCCATGCCCACCTATGAGCATGGTGAACACCCCCCTTTTCCCCTGTAAACATGGTGTCTATCGTCTGCTTTAAAGCAGGGAGAAAAGATAACCATAACAATTTTTATTTTTTCCTGACACAGACGGTAGATACAGGGACACAGGCCTGAAACAGGCAGAGGTGTCTAACTAGTGCACATGGTGACTTGAGTGTGTTTATAGCACCTTTGCCCTAGGGTAATTCCATAGAGAAGGAACAAGGTGCCTTTTAAACAAAATGGAATCAAGCTCCTCTTTAGAAGAAGAGGGCAGCATGTCTCTTGAGGATGTCACTCATTTCAGATCCTGTGTACTTTAAATGATCCATTGTAAGACAGCATAATGAATAATCATCTTACTTTTTCACTCTTTAAATTTTCTTTTATTATTAAATTGCCCTAGATTCCCAATCTTCAGTTGTCATATGTTTTTTAGGGACTACCAAAATCATTGGCTATTTTGTTACCCTTATTTATTTTCCCTTCATTTCACACTTTTATGCGATCTATCCTTTACAAATGTGTGTTTGTGGCATACACACATGCGCAAGCTCATGCAGGTTTCCTTACCAGGTGTTTATAGCAGTGACCCCTAGAAGAATACCTGATCTATTTGTGTGCCATCTTCATATTTCTGAGCAATGCTAATGTAGCTGTAATAAATGTTCCCTAGAATCTCTAATATAAGATGTATCTCCTTTAAAAAACTTTTTGATCCAAATCCTCTACTTGCCAATGAAGTCCAACATTAATTATTTTTCTTGATGCATTTTCCTTCCCAGAAAGCTGTAGCTGCCACAGGAAACTGAATTCCACCATCTCTTAGCTAATAGCTGTCACTGTTGCTAATGTCCCTTAACCAGGAAAACAGGAACTTTTACGCTTCTCAAGATTAACATTCTTAGGGTTCAGATTATCAGAGATATTCCGCATTTACTCACATCCAAGCACCTCAACACCTAATATGCTGCTGAGGAGTCTGCTGTCCCTCTGCCACTTTGAGTAACTGGCATTCTTTGTTTCTCATCTTGAGGAGTCTTTGTCTCTCCTACACACAAACTGGGGGGCTTCCCTCATAGCTCAGTTAGTAAAGTCCATCTGCAATGCAGGAGACCCCAGTTCGATTCCTGGGTTGGGAAGATTCACTGGAAAGAGATAGGCTACCCACTCCAGTATTCTTGGGCTTCCCTTGTGGCTCAGCTGGTAAAGAATAACTTCTCAAGATTAACATTCTTAGGGTTCAGATTATCAGAGATATTCCGCATTTACTCACATCCAAGCATCTCAACACCTAATATGCTGCTGAGGAGTCTGCTGTCCCTCTGCCACTTTGAGTAACTGTGGCATTCTTTGTTCCTCATCTTGAGGAGTCTTTGTCTCTCCTACACACAAACTGGGGGGCTTCCCTCATAGCTCAGTTAGTAAAGTCCATCTGCAATGCAGGAGACCCCAGTTCGATTCCTGGATTGGGAAGATTCGCTGGAAAGAGATAGGCTACCCACTCCAGTATTCTTGGGCTTCCCTTGTGGCTCAGCTGGTAAAGAATCTGCCTGCAAAGCAAGAGACCTGGGTTCGATTGCTGGGTTGGGAAGTTCCCCTGAAGAAGGGAAAGGCTACCAACTCCAGTATTCTGGCCTGGAGAATTCCATGACCTGTATAGTCCATGGGGTTGCAAAGAGCCGGACACGACTGAATGACTTTTACTTCATTTCAGACACAAACTACCAACCTTTAGTATTTCCTGTTCTAGAGGAAATTTCTAGCTCATCTCCTCAATGGGCTTAGTGTAAAAGTTTTAAAATTATGACCTTAAATCAATCCACAGAAATATTTGGTGTGATTTAGGCATGTTTTGAAAATGTCTTATCAAAATCTAGATTTCAGGTTGGTAATGAAACACAAAAAAGTTATTCAAAATTTCTAATAGTAAGCGAATCCACAATTTAAAAATGCTATATTTGATTGCAAAAAATCTAAATACAGTAATAGGATAATTTTCACATTGAAGAGTTTATGTATTACTCTACAATATATATTTTTCCTTATATGTAAAAGAGATTTGATAATTTTATGTCTTTTATGAACACTGCATGATCTGTGTTTTCATAAGGCAAAGCATCTAAATTTCTTGGGAACATTCCTATACCATTCTGTGTCCAGGTGGTTCTGATGTAATTAAAATATATCTCCTGACTACAGAGATGGAAAAATGACCAAAATGTGTTAGACAGAGCTAAGGGACATATTAAGGGATCAAAATATTAAGGGATCTTAGGTGAGGGCAATGAAAAAGTAATAAGATTTTTTTTTTTTTAATTATGGTGCCAGTGAGACTATCCCAGCCTTGTGAAGGTAGCAATGAGCAGAGAGCCTGCTAAAAATGAAACTAACAAAGAGTAAAGCAGGATAGAGGAAGAATGAGCCCTAAACTACTTTTTGAGGCCCTGTGTTGAGCCACATCTGAATCCAGTCTATCTCTCGACATTTTGGATTTGTAAGCCAACACATTCTCTTTCCTGTTTTAGTCACTTGAAGTTAAATTTCCATCACCTGGAATCAACAGTCCTAACAAGGGAGTCTCTTACATCCACATTCTCCCATCTGTGAATTTTCTTGTTCTTAATTCCTTTCTTTCTTCTAAAATATACCTATAATCTTTCACATATGCCCCATCACAATTCTACCCTTTTTTTAGCTTATTGAGGTTAATGTCTTATATGCAAACACTGTATGTAGCTGTGTGGCAGTATGGACATAGAACCAACATGAAATTCCCACTCTGATACACAAGAAAAAGACAACTTTCTTGCTCTCAAAACCACTGAAGTTTAGGGAACAATTTAGACTACCATCAGTAACTTCAACATATTTTTGTAATGCAAATTTAGCTGGTGGTCATCTTATGATTCACACAGGTCAAAATTCATGTTACACACTACAGAATTGGATGATAAGTAGTTCAGTTCAGTTCAGTCGCTCAGTCGTGTCCGACTCTTTGTGACCCCATGAATCACAGCACGCCAGACCTCCCTGTCCGTCACCATCTCCTGGAGTTCACTCAAACTCACATCCATTGAGTCGGTGATGCCATCCAACCATCTCATCCTTTGTTGTCCCCTTCTCCTCCTGCCCTCAATCCCTCCCAGCATCAGAGTCTTTTCCAACGAGTCAACTCTTCACATGAGGTGGCCAAAGTATTCGAGTTTCACAATTATTTAAAACAGATATTGTATTTTAAGATATTGCATCTCTATTCAATATTTGCAGTAGAAGGCTATTTTCTTTTTAACAATCTAAACTTGTACTAGAATACCAGAGAGAAGACAAAATATGGTACGTTAACTTTTATTCCAATCCATTGCAAAGTCCTTTATTTAAAATGGCAATGAGAATGTTAATTTGTGAAGTTAGCTGTTCTTATGGATTAATAGATATTTCACAACAAACAGATTGAAAAGAAAATTTAGAGGACAATGAGGTCACATATTGAAGCAAAATCATCCTTCTTTTTCATATAATTCAAATTTCCACTCTTGTGGCATTTGACCAGTTTTCATAAAATCCACCCCAGGACTAAAATTATTAGTGAATGGTTGGAAACTGAGGTGAGCAAGCATTTAGCAATTGTTCAGTGGTCTGTAAAATGAATTTCTGATCTCAGTCCAGTCATAAAACCTATCATCACAACTGATGCAAGTCAATGCCTTTTCTATCAGTCTCATCAGGGAAGCCTGAGACTGCCTGAACACAGACACAGAAATGTCTTCTATAGAGCCAAAATCTGTAAGTCAAAATTAAGGATCACTGGTAAGGGAGTTACTGTCTCTGCTTGAATCACTCTATAGCTAAGTGCAAGGCTTTAAAAGATGAGTCTACTTCCTTTAGGAAGATTTACATTCTGTCTTAATATAAAGTGGAATAGACATCATGAATATCCTGAATCCAGTAGAGAAGTAATTGAAGATAAGGAAATGCTTTGTCCCTAAAGACAAGAAGGTAGCAGAACACTTATGGTCCATGTCAGTGCAACTCCGCATCTGACTTAGATGTGGAGGGAGATGCAAAGAGTGTCCTTTATATCCGAATGGATCAACAGAATTCAGAGTGCTTTACAGGGACAAAAGCTGCACAATATCTAAAAATTAAATGTATTTATGCCTGTCTGAAATTACCATATTTTTCTGTAAAAATTCTCTAGCTGTCCCATAGATCTTCTTCAAAAGCCTTACAATAACCTCTCTTTATCAGTCAGTGTCACTTTTTAAAGCAATTCTAAACTTCTGGCTTCTTTCATAAATTTCCACTTTTGGTGTTGCAATTAGGTTTAATTTAAGTAAGGTTTTGCTGAACCAATCAAAAATATTTTAAATAAGCTCAACCACAATTCATTGGCAAATTCAACAGTCCACCCAGAACTGGTCTTTCCTTCCCTTCTGCATTCCCTGAGAAACTACTGTGGTCCTCTTATATTCTAAATGCACATCTCTTAAGTAGATAGAGATATTAGGCTGTATATAGTGTTTTTAATGGTCTGATCTAGATAATATTATAAGGTGACATTTTGAAGTCAAAATTCACCTGTCTAATTTTCCGGGCTAAAAACAAGTGCAAGTTTAAAAACAAGTGTAGCAAGACCTCAACAACCTAAAAGATTATCAAGTCACAAAACGAAAACAAAGATCAAATCTTCCTGAGTACAGACACCTCTAAATTGAAGGTGAAATTCTCAAGTTTGAAACCTTTTTGCTCTTTTCTCTTCATAAAACCTCTATGAGTTTAGGGACTATAGTTCCAAAGTAAAGAAGAGTGATAACATGGGAGAAAATATAATTCTTAATGAAGTTGTAATCTGCATAAACTTTAATGAAGATTTATGCTTGTACTTTATGTACGGTGTAATATACTGATTGTCTTCATGATGCCAGCAGATATCATAAACATGTAAATGTGTCCNTAAAACCTCTATGAGTTTAGGGACTATAGTTCCAAAGTAAAGAAGAGTGATAACATGGGAGAAAATATAATTCTTAATGAAGTTGTAATCTGCATAAACTTTAATGAAGATTTATGCTTGTACTTTATGTACGGTGTAATATACTGATTGTCTTCATGATGCCAGCAGATATCATAAACATGTAAATGTGTCCTTTAGCTTTAGCATGTAAATTTGGCTGGTCTCTTCTCTCGCTAATTTTCATTTGTAGCATTCCGTATAGAATGAGAGTGGAAAGAAGGCCCTGAAATATTAACTGTTTCAGGTAGAAAATATCAAGCTCATTAATCTGTATATGCCACATGATTCTGTACTATTTGATGTTAACTGGACTCCACATCCAAGGAGCGGTGGCTGCGCAGGCGCAGAAGGACCTAAAGGAGTTATCCCATGTCAAAAGTCAGGAAGGGCAGTGGTGAGGAGATACCCCTCATCCAAGGTAAGGAACAGTGGCTGCGCTTTGCTGGAGCATCTGTGAAGAGATACCCCACGCCCAAGGTAAGAGAAACCCAAGTAAGATGGTAGGTGTTGCAAGAGGGCATCAGAGGGCAGACACACTGAAACCATACTCACAGAAAGCTAGTCAATCTAATCACACTAGGACCACAGCCTTGTCAAAATCAATGAAAGTAAGCCATAGCCGCAGGGCAACCCAAGATGGGCGGGTCATGGTGGAGAGGTCTGACAGAATGTGGTCCACTGGAGAAGGGAATGGAAAACCACTTCAGTATTCTTGCCTTGAGAACCCCATGAACAGTATGAAAAGGAAAAATGATAAGATACTGAAAGAGGAGTTCCCCAGGTCAGTAGGTGCCCAATATGCTACTGGAGATCAGTGGAGAAATAACTTTGAAAGAATGAAGGGATGGAGCCAAAGCAAAAACAATACCCAGCTGTGGATGTGACTGGTGATAGAAGCAAGGTCCGATGCTGTAAAGAGCAATGTTGTATAGGAATCTGGAATGCTAGGTCCATGAATCAAGGCAAATTGGAAGTGGTCAAACAAGAGATGGAAAGAGTGAACGTCAACATTCTAGGAATCAGCGAACTAAAATGGACTGAAATGGGTGAATTTAACTCAGATGACCATTATATCTACTACTGTGGGCAGGAATCCCTCAGAAGAANGGTCCTGCTATCTTCTGTTTGTCTTGCCAAGTGCTGATCCTGATGATCAAAGTAGCCTCAAGTTTACTCCCAGGCACTAGGCTGTGGGCCCACTTGGGAGTAAGCTATACGGAGGAAACAGCTTCTCCAGAGCATGCAGTTCCCATAATTATCTCTAGGCATACTCGTCCTATGGTGTAGCTGTCAGATAAATTTGGCTTTTCAGAGTCTTCTGCAAGTACTACTCGTCCATGCACATCAGATTTTATTGATTTTCACTTCTTGGGATATTGACTCATTGAAGAGTTATACAATAGACAAAGAGAGCTAGTCTTGTAATTACCAAATTTATTCTCTATGAAGTATTCCATTAAGCAGTTTTAATATTCCATTAATTAGTTTTATTGGTTACATGTAATTAATTGCCATATAGCCCCTGAGTGAGACCTACACATTTCCTCCAATTTAGGCTGCCACCATCAGAATAGAGTTTATTTTCCAAGTTAGAGAAACAAAAACATTCAGTGAGTAAGTAAGGGACAGAAAAGAATATATTTTGTTGTTTATGCTGCTTCAGCAAATACTAGACTTGGTGTGAGGAGTGTTATGCTCCCAGACCAACCTCCTAACAGATGGCCCTAATTATGAGATGTATTTTGGCTCTGTCAGCACCTTAATTCAATGTTTGTTGGGTTTCCTTTTTGTTCTCATTTCAGAAATCTCTTAATTGGGCCAAGGTATATAGAAACACTTAGAATCTAACATTCTAACTACATTTTTTTTCTTCCTTTTAATCTGTAGAAGATGCAATCACTCACTTTGTAGTTGTTATACTTTTGCACTTTTTCTGGGCAAGAAAACAAACTCAACAATCTAAACTTATAAATAGAACTGAGATTTGTTCTAGTTATCCACTACATTACAAGCACATCAAATTTGATAGCTTAAAACAAAACGAAAATCTTTGTACTTCAGTCATAGCCTGTAGGCCAAGAATTCAGGTCCACTAAGCTGGATGATTTTTTTGTTCTAAATGACACCAAATGTAGTTACTGTTTGGTGTTACATTGGCAGTTGACCTGGCTTGGAGGATCCAAGATGGTTTCACTCACATTTCTGGAGCCTTGGCATAAGTAGTGGCCCTATAAGAGCTCTCTCACTGAATTCTCAGGGTCTCTCAGGTGGTCTATGCAGCAGGACAGTCATACTTCTAACATGGAAGCTTAGATCTTCAAGTCTGAGTACTCCAAGAAGTAGAAAGAGGCGCAATATAACTTTTGCCATATTTTTACTGTCAGAGTAGTCACAGAGCTTGCAGAGATTCCAGACTCAGGGATACAGACCCAAGATTTCAATGAATGGAGCATTAACATTTTTCAATTATCTTTAATTCATCAAATAACCAGAAATGGATAGGCACAAGATGTTAAAATCTTAATGTGTTAGAGCCTAAAGGGTAGTTGATGCTTATTCAGTCCTCTTAGTTTTTTGTTTTTTAATTTTATTTTTTACAAAATTTTCCAATGTTGTTTTGGTTTCTGCTACACAACAATGCAAATCATCCATAGTTATACATATATCTCCTCCTTCTTGAGTCTCCCTCCCCTCCCATCATCCCATCCTTTTAGATCATCACAGAGCACCAGACTGGGCTCTTTGTGTTATACAATAACTGCTCACCAGTTAGCCATTAAAAAAAAAAAAGAAAAAATACAACTAAGTCCCAGTCCCAGTGGTAACAAGAGAATTGCTTAAAATGAAAGTTGACCAGATTCATAGCAGAGACTAGAACTCTGAACTCCTGACAAAATCTAGTATCCTTTGAACAGAAGCACATTGATGATAATTACTATTTTGTGATTAGTTATTATTCAAACATCACAAAATACATTGTAGCACAAGCAGTTCTGAGTATTAATAGGTTATAGCAATAAAACAAGCCTGTGAATATCAGTTTATGATTTGGAAGCAGATTGAAGATTCACTTGGCTTGTCTCCAGGCTCCAGCATAGCCACAGTTAGTCATTTAATCTCACTGTTACTCAGCTTCCTCAACTGCAATAATAAGAAAACTACCATTTAAGTTTGTTTTAAGGATACCGTGAGATGATGTATGAAGTGTTAGGCACAAATCAGTATTAAGTAACTCTCAGGTATTTTCTTAAGTCTGAGATTGGAATATAATATGGTTCTTTTCCTAAGACATTTATTTTCTCATTCTCATCTTGGTCAGGTTATCAGATGACAGTGAGGTAGAGGGAAAATGCAGGAATATTGAGCAAAGGCAAGAAGCTATAAAACTTATTTTCTCAGAAAGTGAAACAATATATAGAATTTCAGAGCCATTGAATTACCCTTTGAAGACTGTGGTAATGAATTTAAAGTGAAACCAGGCAGCCTAGGGCAGTCCTCACTACCTGTGTTCACTTGTTTAGATGTAGATGCTGGGAAGACTCAAAGTTGGGTCAAGCAGAACTGGGGTCTTACAAGGTGTGTATGATAAAAAGAGAGGATTAAAATATGTTAAAGTTTTTACGAGAAAATGATAATAATGTTGGACTTTGGAAATTGAGAAAACTTTGTTTTTATTTCTCATACCTTTTATTTTTTTATATAAATATTTGTTTTAATTGGAGGTTAATTACTTTACAATATTGTATTGGTTTTGCCATACATCAACATGAATCTGCCATAGGTATACACGTGTTCCCCATCCTGAACCCCCTCCCTCCTCCCTCCCTGTACTATCCCTCTGGGTCATCCCAGTGCACCAGCCCCAAGCATCCAGTATCATGCATCAAACCTGGACTGGCGAGTCATTTCATATATGATATTATACATGTTTCAATGTCATTCTCTCAAAACATCCCACCATCTTCCTCTCCCACAGAGTCCAAAAAACTGTTCTATACATCTGTGTCTCTTTTGCTGTCTCGCATACAGGGTTATCGTTACCATCTTTCTAAATTCCATACATATGTGTGTTAGTATACTGTATTGGTGTTTTTCTTTCTGACTTACTTCATTCTGTATAATAGGCTCCAGTTTCATCCACCTCATTAGAACTGATTCAAATGTATTCTTTTTAATAGCTGAGTAATACTCCATTTTGTATATGTACCACAGCTTTCTTATTCATTCATCTGCTGGTGGTCATCTAGATTGCTTCCATATCCTGGCTATTATGAACAGTGCTGCGATGAACACTGGGGCAGAAATAAGTGCAAAAGAAACAAAAGTGACCATAGCAAAAATCAACAAAGCCAAAAGCTGGTTCTTTGAGAGAATAAATAAAATTGAAAAACCATTAGCCAGACTCATCAAGAAACAAAGGGAGAAAATTCAAATCAATAAAATTAGAAATGAAAATGGAGAGATCACAACAGACAACACGGAAATACAAAGGATCATAAGAGACTACTATCAGCAATTATATGCCAATAAAATGGACACCGTGGAAGAAATGGACAAATTCTTAGAAAAGTACAACTTTCCAAAACTGAACCAAGAAGAAATAGAAAATCTTAACAGACCCATCACAAGCACAGAAATGGAAACTGTAATCAGAAACATTCCAGCAAACAAAAACCCAGGTCCAGACGGCTTCACAGCTGAATTCTACCAACAATTTCGAGAAGAGCTAACACCTATCCTACTGAGACTCTTCCAGAAAATTGCAGAGGAAGGTAAACTTCCAAACTCATTCTATGAGGCCACCATCACCCTAATACCAAAACCTGACAAAGATGTCACCAAAAAAGAAAACTACAGGCCAATATCACTGATGAACATAGATGCAAAAATCCTTAACAAAATTCTAGCAATCAGAATCCAACAACACATTAAAAAGATCATACACCATGACCAAGTGGGCTTTATCCCAGGGATGCAAGGATTCTTCAATATCCGCAAATCAATCAATGTAATTCACCACATTAACAAATTGAAAAATAAAAGCCATATGATTATCTCAATAGATGCAGAGAAGGCCTTTGACAAAATTCAACATCCATTTATGATAAAAACTCTCCAGAAAGTAGGAATAGAAGGAACATACCTCAACATAATAAAAGCTATATATGACAAACCCACAGCAAACATTATCCTCAATGGTGAAAAACTGAAAGCATTTCCCCTAAAGTCAGGAACAAGACAAGGGTGCCCACTTTCACCGCTACTATTCAACATAGTTCTGGAAGTTTTGGCCACAGCAATCAGGGCAGAAAAAGAAATAAAAGGAATCCAAATTGGAAAAGAAGAAGTAAAACTCTCACTGTTTGCAGATGACATGATCCTCTACATAGAAAATCCTAAAGACTCCACCAGAAAATTACTAGAGCTAATCAATGAATATAGTAAAGTTGCAGGATATAAAATCAACACACAGAAATCCCTTGCATTCCTATACACTAATAATGAGAAAGTAGAAAAAGAAATTAAGGAAACAATTCCATTCACCATTGCAACGAAAAGAATAAAATACTTAGGAATATATCTACCTAAAGAAACTAAAGATCTATATATGGAAAACTATAAAACACTGATGAAAGAAATCAAAGAGGACACTAATAGATGGAGAAATATACCGTGTTCATGGATCGGAAGAATCAATATAGTGAAAATGAGTATACTACCCAAAGCAATCTACAGATTCAATGCAATCCCTATCAAGCTACCAGCGGTATTTTTCACAGAACTAGAACAAATAATTTCAAGATTTGTATGGAAATACAAAAAACCTCGAATAGCCAAAGCAATCTTGAGAAAGAAGAATGGAACTGGAGGAATCAACCTGCCTGACTTCAGGCTCTACTACAAAGCCACAGTCATCAAGACAGTATGGTACTGGCACAAAGACAGAAATATAGATCAATGGAACAAAATAGAAAGCCCAGAGATAAATCCACACACCTATGGACACCTTATCTTCGACAAAGGAGGCAAGAATATACAATGGAGTAAAGACAATCTCTTTAACAAGTGGTGCTGGGAAAACTGGTCAACCACTTGTAGAAGAATGAAACTAGATCACTTTCTAACACCACACACAAAAATAAACTCAAAATGGATTAAAGATCTAAACGTAAGACCAGAAACTATAAAACTCCTAGAGGAGAACATAGGCAAAACACTTTCCGACATAAATCACAGCAGGATCCTCTATGATCCACCTCCCAGAATACTGGAAATAAAAGCAAAAATAAACAAATGGGATCTAATTAAAATTAAAAGCTTCTGCACAACAAAGGAAACTATAAGCAAGGTAAAAAGACAGCCTTCTGAATGGGAGAAAACAATAGCAAATGAAGCAACTGACAAACAACTAATCTCAAAAATATACAAGCAACTCATGCAGCTCAATTCCAGAAAAATAAACGACCCAATCAAAAAATGGGCCAAAGAACTAAACAGACATTTCTCCAAAGAAGACATACGGATGGCTAACAAACACATGAAAAGATGCTCAACATCACTCATTATCAGAGAAATGCAAATCAAGACCACAATGAGGTACCATTTCACACCAGTCAGAATGGCTGCGATCCAAAAGTCTACAAGCAATAAATGCTGGAGAGGGTGTGGAGAAAAGGGAACCCTCTTACACTGTTGGTGGGAATGCAAACTAGTACAGCCACTATGGAGAACAGTGTGGAGATTCCTTAAAAAACTGCAAATAGAACTGCCTTATGACCCAGCAATCCCACTGCTGGGCATACACACCGAGGAAACCAGAATTGAAAGAGACACATGTACCCCAATGTTCATTGCAGCACTGTTTATAATAGCCAGGACATGGAAACAACCTAGATGTCCATCAGCAGATGAATGGATAAGAAAGCTGTGGTACATATACACAATGGAGTATTACTCAGCCATTAAAAAGAATTCATTTGAATCAGTTCTAATGAGATGGATGAAACTGGAACCTATTATACAGAGTGAAGTAAGCCAGAAAGAAAAACACCAATACAGTATACTGACACATATATATGGAATTTAGAAAGATGGCAATGATGACCCTGTATGCGAGACAGCAAAAGAGACACAGATGTATAGAAAGGACTTTTGGACTCTGTGGGAGAGGGAGAGGGTGGGATGATTTGGGAGAATGGCATTGAAACGTGTATACTATCATGTAAGAACGAAGCACAAGCCTATGTTCGATACAGGATACAGGATGCTTGGGGCTGGTACACGGGGATGATCCAGAGAGATGATATGGGGTGGGAGGTGGGAGGGGGATTCAGGATTGGGAGCTAATATACACCCATGGTGGATTCATGTCAATGTATGGCAAAACCAATACGGTATTGTAAAGTAAAATAAAGTAAAAATAAAATAAAAAAAAAAAAAAAAAGAAGAAGAAGACAGGCTAAATTTACCAATGCTAAAACTTGTATTTAGTAAACTCACAGTATAATATGAAGTGCATTTTAAATACTAATAAAAAAGTATGTTTTTCCTGAAAAAAAAAAATATATATATATATACTGGCTACAGAGTTGTAATAATCTTGGGTAATGCCAAGGTCCAGTCCTGTCAAAGAAAGAAAGAATAAAAAGTGTGGATATGAAAGTTATTAAAATTGAGGTTAAATAATGCTGCTGCTGAGTCATGTGGGTGACAGAATTCTAAACATCAGTGAAGACAGGGGTTCAGTTTTGAAGCGTTAGAAGAGGAAGAAAAAGTGACTCAGAGTAAAGAAGAGAAGACTACCAGTCAGAAGAAGGAATGACTGACTAGCCTGATGTCACAAGCTTCAAACGACGAGGGCCAGAGTGAAAGAAGAGTTTTATCAAAACTATATCTCAAAGCAAAAAGTAATTGAGCGTATTCTCAAGATTCTGACATATAACAGCTAGGGTGGAATTAGCAACAACATCCAGAGAAGGCTGCAGAGAAGTTGCATCTTTGTTTCAGAATTAGGAAGTATCACTGCCACTTAAGTCACAGATGATGGAGGAAGCATTCTATTGTCATCATCTGTTGTTATCATCACCATCATCATTATGATTATGCTATTATTACTATAATCACTATTAGTCTGACCAGGTCCCTGCTGGAAAGATTGAAAGTGAAGAAACAAACTAGGTAGTCCAGAAGATAAAGGCATAACAGTGGAATGATGAAAATGAAAAAAAAGCTAAGTTGTTTCCTGTGTGTGTTTCCTTACTGTTTAGTTTTGAGAATAATAAGATTGAAAAACATGATGGTCACATTGTTTCCAAAGAATTATTTCTGCTAGTGCTAGTTTGAGTGCATTGTATTCTAGAGCAGTGTTTCTCAAAGTTTGACATGATTATGCATCATCTGATAATCCTATTTAAATACAGGTTCTGACTGATGCCAGAGTTTCTGCTTTTCTAACAAGCTCACAGGAGCTTCTCTCTTTTCATTGTCATCAACCCTATCAATACTGCCTCACATCACAGGCAACAAAAACCAGTGAAAAGTCTAAATGAAGAACAATCATTCTTAATCCACTAGGGAACAGAGAAAAATAATCATAAGTATGAGTTTTAAGTGGCTTGTGAAAATTTATTTGCAATTTGTTGGCTTAATATTTATTGCATCTATTTACTCTTAATAACACCATACCTGGAATACTTTCTAGAAAGTGTATCAGCAAGAACTTGGTTAAATTAATCAAACATCTTAGCTCCTTCAAGAAATGCTGAACTTTGGGGTGGAGAGAGAGAAAATGATGTGAGGAAGGTTAAAGAGTACCAGAAAAGCTATATTCTGTGAAGTTAATTAACAAGTAATTCAAGAAAGACTGAACTAACATAGGCATTACACACTGAAGAAATGGTTTCCTTGTGAGTTGTGGTAATATGACAGAACCAGAGAAGAGCACTAGTCCTTGCTCTCATTAAAAGGGCCAGTCTGAGCATCTTGATATATTTCTGGACATTTGATATATTTCCATCAATGAATGGAAGAAATCAAATTTAGAAATATAATTCAGAATTTTCTTCAGTTGTTGGGTATAATGTCTATGAAACTCAAAAAAAAAAGTATTACATTGAGAAGTCAATTTCTACTGAATTATTAACAATGAATTAGGCAAAAAATCGAAATGTTCTGATTCAAGAGGACTGAAGCAGCACATCAGGCTTTGTGAGGGTTCATGATGATTAACAGTCACAGATATAGTATGTATCCTGACTCAGAATGACTTTAAAAATATCCAAGAAAAGTTATAAGAAGAAATTTGACAAGTTTTCTTGGAACTTTCTCATGTAAGCAATCACACCACAAATTTCTTTCTTTTTGTCCCCACGTAAGTCTGATCTAAAATGTCTTTGCTTATTTCTCCAATATAAATGGAACACTTAGTTATGATTATACAGTGGCCTCTTAGGGCTTGTAAGAATCCTAGAGCACTGTAAGACTTTAGCTTAATGGTAGGAAAAAATAATTTGCTGTGAAGATTTAAATTTCGGTGGCACTGAAGCAGGCATGTGATCCCAGATGAATGGTAGGCATAGGAATTTATGCCTGGATGGTCTGGGGTTAGGTCCTGAGTCTCGCTGTTTCACTGACTGTGTAGATAGCAAGTAATGCAGTCAAATCTCTGTCCCAACACAACTCCTGACCTCCTGAGTGCCTCCTAGGTTAGTTGACAGTGACATTTTTCTAGTAACAGGCTATCAATGAAAGCTTATTCAGGGACAGGCTGTAGGCATTTAAACCTCAGATATATTGATCCAAATATGTGCAAGAACACATGCTAGAGCCTAGGAACAAAATTGTGAATGGAATAGTCACTGACCTCTAGGACTTACATTTATTGTGCTCACAGAAAACCAGAGGAAAAAATCAGTTGTGTTTCTGTATAGTATAAACACATAAATTAAGAAACAATCCACTATATTAAATTATATTAAAAAGAATATAACACCTAAGAATAAAGTTAACCTAGGAGATGAAAGAACTATAGATTAAAAACTTAAGAAGATGAAAGCAATTTTAAAAGACACAAATAAATTTAAAGATATTTTATGGTCATGGATTGGAAGAATTAATATTGTGGAAGTATCCTCAATGCAACCTATGGATTCAATGTGATCCCTTTCAAAATCCCAAAGGTATTTTTCATAGGAATGGGAAAAAAATCTCAAAATATGTATGGAACCATAAATAACCAAAGCAATGTTGAGAAAGAAGAGCAATACTGCAGGCATTACATTTTCTGATTTAAAAGTATATGACAAAGCAACCATAATCTAAACATTATGATATAGACATAAAAACAGACACAAAGATCAATGGAAAAGAACAGGGAGCCCAGAAATAAACCCATGTATCACTCTGTCAACAAAGGGAAATATAGTCAAGGCTATAGTTTTCCCAGTGGTCATGTTTGGTTGTGAGAGCTGGACAGTAAAGAAGACTGAGCACCAAAGAATCGATACGTTCATACTGTGGTGCTGGAGAAGACTCCTGGGAGTCCCTTGGACAGTGAGGAGACTAAACTAGTCAACTATAAGGGAAATCAACCCAGAAAACTCATTGGAAGAACTAATCCTGAAGTTGAAACTCCAGAATTTTGGTCACCTGATGCAAACTGGACATGGAACAATAGATTGGTTCCAAATAGGAAAAGAAGTATGTCAAGCTTGTATATTGTCACCCTGCTTATTTAACTTATACACATAGTGCATCATACAAAATGCTGGGCTGGATGAAGCACAAACTGGAATCAAGATTGCCGGAAGAAATATCAATAACCTCAGATATGCAGATGACACCAACCTTATGCCAGAAAGTAAAGAAGAACTAAAGAGCCTCTTGATGAAAGTGAAAGAGGAGAGTGAAAAAGGTGGCTTAAAGCTCAACAGTCAGAAAACTAAGATCATGACATCCGTTCCCCAAACTAGACAGCATATTAAAAAGCAAAAACATTACTTTGTCAACAAAAGTCCATCTAAGCGAGGCTGTGGTTTTTCCAGTGGTCATGTATGGATGTGAGGGTTGGACTATAAAGAAAGCTGGGCACCAAAGAATTGATGCTTTTGAACTGTGGTATTGAAGAAGACTCCTGAGAGTCCCTTGGACTGTGAGGAGATCCAACTAGTCCATCCTAAAGGAGATCAGCCCTGGGTGTTCATTGGAAGAACTCATTAAAGCTGAAACTCCAGCTTCAGCTGAGTTGAACCTGATGTGAAGAGCTGACTCATTGGAAAAGACCCTGATCCTGGGAAAGAATGAGGGCAGGAGGAGAAGGGGATGACAGGATGAGATGGTTGGATGGCATCACCTACTCAATGCCCGTGGGTTTGGGTGGACTCCGGGAGTTGGTGATGGACTGGGGGGCCTGGCATACTGCGGTTCATGGGGTCACAAAGAGTCGGACAGGACTGAGTGACTGAACTGAACTGAACTGAACTGATGCAAACACCTGACTCACTGGAAAAGACCCTGATACTGGGAAAGATTTAGGGCAGAAGTAAAAGAGAGCATCAGAGGATGAGATAGTTGGATGGCATCACTGATGCAATGAACATCAACTTGGGCAAACTTCTGGAAATGGTGGGGGGATGGGAGGCCTGATATGCCGCAGTCCATGGGGTCACAAAGAGTAGGACATGACTGGGTGACTGAACAACAGCAACAACAGCAATATAATTATACAATTAATTTACAACTCAAGAGTCAAAAATATACAGTGAGGATAGAACAGGCTTTTCAACGTTGGGAAAACTGATAGTCATATGCAAAAGAATGAAACTGTATTACAATCTTATACCATACACAAAAATCAACTCAAAAATGGATTATAGACTTGAACATAAGACTGGAAATCATAAAAGTCCTAGAAGAAAATATGGAGAAAAGTCTCCTTGACGTTAATCTTGGTAATTTTTTTTTTTTTTTTTATCTGACATGAAAAGCATAAGAAACAAAAGCAAAAAATAGACAAATGAAACTACATGAAACTACATGAAACTAAATGAAGCTAAAAAGTTTCTGCATATCAAAGAAAAAATCCAAGAACTGAAAAGGCGATCTATGGAATGAAAGAAATTATTTGCAAATCACGTATCTGTCTGTATATAACTTGTAACTCAATAGAAGAAATAATCCAAATAAATATAAAGAAAAAACAATAGACATCCCCCCCACCACAGGAGACATGCAAATGTCCAAAGGTATATTTGAAAAAATACTCAGTATCATTAATCATCAGAAAAAGGCAAATCAAAGATACAATATCACCTCACACCTGCTAGAATAGCTATTGTCAAAGAAGACAAAAGTTAACCATTGATAAGAACATGGAGAAAAGGAAACCCTGATATATTGTTGATGGAAATGGAAATTGATTCAGCCTTTACAGAAAATAGAATGGAGGATCTTCAACATAATAAAAATAAGACTACCACATGGTTACTTCTTGGTATATATCCAAAGGAATGAAAATCCCTATCTCTAAGAGATATCTACACTCCCATGTTCATTGCAGGATTATTCACAATAGCTAAGATATGGAAACAAGCTAAGGTGTCAACAGTTGAATGCATAAAGAAAATGTGATTCACATATGTCCAAAATATAATATTATTCCATCTTAAAAAAAAAAAAAAGAAGGAAATTCAGACATTTGTGATAACATGGATGACTTGAAGGATGTTATGCTAAGTGAAATAGCCAGACAGAGAAAGACAGATGCTATATGATCTCACAAACTTGTGGAATCTAAGAGTTAAACTCACAGAAACAAAGAATAGAATGGAAGTTATCATGGGCTCGGGGAGTAGTGGTGGGGAAATGAGATGTTGGTCAAAGCGTATAGTCTGAGTCAAAGCTCCTTGCTCATAATCTTAATACGAGAGCAAAAAAAAAAAAAAAAAGAAGAAGAAGAAACAAATTCTACCATTTCCCTTCTTATATTGTTTTTATTGTTTTTATTGTTCTGTAACAAATTCCATAAATTTTGTGGTTTAAAACTGTATTTTTTAAACTTTCAGTTCTGTAGACTTCTGACATGGATGTTGCTGGGCTAAAATCCCAGTATTGGCAAGCCTGTGTTCCAATTTGGAGGCTGCAGGGAACAATTCTTTCATCTCCTTGCCTTTCCATGCTCAGCTTTTAGAGACTAAGCATGTTTATTGGCTCAGGCCCTTCCTTCCTCTTTGGAGCCAAAAATGTTGCTTCTTTCTGATGATTCTTCCATAGGCACTTCTTCCTCTGACTGACTATCACTGAGAAGATGTCTCCACTTTTTAAGGGCCCATGGCATTTAATTGGATGACCTGTATAATTCAGGGTAATTCACCTTCTCAAACTCCTTAGTATTGTCTCATCTACAGGTTGCAGGAATTAGGATGTGGCCATCATTATGAAGCCATTATTCTACTCACCACACTCATTTTATGCTTTTCATCTTCTTTTTAAAACTTGATCAGAACCTTGAAATCTCTTCTTAATCACTTCAATCCCTCATTTCTAATGAATAGCTGCAAACCTCAGCTAAACTGCTGAGGCTTATTCAATTATTATAGCAGTGTTTCATTGCAACCATGTTATAAATATCTCAGACAGTATTTATCTATCCATCTATAAAAGCCTGTATTAAACAGCAGGCTTATTTTATCATTTCTCTTTATTGTGCATCTTAGTTTTACCAGACTCCCAGAACATTTCCTCAAACATTCTGTGGATACCACCTCTATATAAGACAAAAGGAAAATATATATATATTACTCAAATCTAAAGGAGAATCTGTGACTATAAAGTAAATATCATATCACTGTACATTTCTTTTCTTTATTCTTCCATATCTGAAGAAGCAATAGTTCACTCATAGGAAGTGTCTGGCAGGTGACTAAGGCTTTTGTAAAGGATAGTAGAAATGAAATCAGTAGCCCCAGAAAACTCAAAGTCAACTGGGTAAGTGAGATATAAAAGAGAGCTTGATATGGACAATGAAAAAATATATTAGTAAATTGATAAACTGTATGTACAATAAACAACATATAATCTGATTGTGGTGTTATTAAGAAATAAACAAAGGGAACACACAATTTAGGTAAAGTGGGGAGGAATGGCATTTCTGTAGGTGTTATTTGATCTAAGAGCTGAATGAGAAGAAAAAAAACCCAGCAAGATACTGCATGCAGTGGGGACAGCAAGTAAAAGATCAGGAACTACATTGGGGTATAATGAAAATTTGTGTAGCTAGAAAAGAGTGAGCAAAGGCTGGAATTGGAGAGGGGGTGAAGTGTGAGGTAAGAATAGAAAGGTAGGCATGATTCAAGACATTTAAAACATTATAGTTAGAGAGGATATGCAATCTATTGTTTGAGGACAGGTTTTAGAGTGGAAAGGATACTATCAACATAGCATAAAAAGAGCATGAAGAATAGAAGGCTGGAGCAATTTAGGACAATCCACATCAATGAAGACTCTCCCAGCTAATTTGAAGCACCCGGTTTCTTTACTCACAGACCAAGGAAGAGGTTTTAATTTTGTTCTATTGCAATGGGATCTGATGACCGCTATAAGAAGATATTATGGCTATAATATGAAGAATAGATTATGGAAGAGCAAGAGCAAGGGTAAACAGTAGGGAGATCATTATAGCAAGCAGTGTAACATTATAGTAGTAGAGATGCTAAAACTGGTTAAATGCAAATTGCAATTTGAAGATAGTGATGTCCAACCTTGAGAGTGGATGTGAGGAAAGAAAAAGTGGCTTTTTGCTTAAGCAAGTGGATAAACAATAGTGCCATTATGTGACATACAGATGACTGTATGTTTCATGCATGCAGATAGAACTCTGAAAGGGATTTATATTTTAGAAGGATTTTTATGAAGGAAATATTCAATGTCTTGAGATTAAATGACCTTGCTTGAATGTAGTACAGAGGATGATAAAAATTATCTTGTTTAATACCCATAATACTTTTTCTATAGAAGTATGAGTACCTCCATTTTTACAGATGAGGGGCCTGAGGTTTAGAGTATCTTATTAATTTTCCTGAGGCCTCAGGTTTAATGGACTCTAAGGCCCTCCTATTTTGATTGCATGGAAATGGCTCACCAGTGTAATAAACATTCCTCAACATCTGTTGAGCCCCTATTCTGTAAGAGGGCCTTCAATTATACCTGACTGTGGGACATGGATCATAATCCCCATTATACAAATAGGGATGTAGGGGCTCTGAGACACCATCATTACATGTCAAATCTACATCATTAAAATGTTTGGAATAGTGTTTGAACTCAGGTTCTGCAAGATAGGTCTTCCTGCTTTCCCAGAAAGCCTTTCAGGAGAGTGTGTAGCCATAGTCCTGCTGGGAAGGGAGTGCTGAATAGAAGTTTGGGGACATGTTTGGTTTTTAACTTCAGCATAATTACAGTTTCATCAAATAATAAATTATAGTCCTCAAATTTGAAAGAATAAAATTTATACTACAAACTTTACTTTCAGGGCCTAATTATATATGATGTCATTTCATAATAACCTAAACTTTCAGTTCACTTATTTCCTATTTGACTTCTCATTGTTTAAAATACGATCCCTGTATACCAATTACCTCTTCTTGGGAAACAAATATGTCAAGATTAAATTCTCTTTTGCTTTGACTTTTCTACTGAATAGATTTTGTCTTATTATAGCTCAAGCTTGTGGTATCCAGGAACAGTCACTGGCCCATCCCAGATATTCATTTCAACAAATGATATTTTTTGAATGAATGTTAAGTAAGTCTTTTTCATGAGTCATTTTGTCCCTGTACTATTTTCCTTCTATTTTTCCAGAGTTTTCACTAACTTCATATATTCTTATGTCATCTTCAATCTTGTCCATTCATTTCTTCTTATTCTACAAACCAGATTCAGATTTTGTTCCATACTGAAGATATCTCAAACTAAAAATGTTTCAAAATGACCAAGATTATATTATTGATATTCACAGCAGCCTCTTTATCTTTCTGGACTTACAAAGAAATGAGTATTTCTTATAGAGGCTTTAGAAGCAAAATCTTAGAGATTTTTGTAAAAGGCCAAACAATTTGTCACTATTTTACTACTCTGGTAAAAATAGAGTAGCAAAAATCATATACATTTGTTATTAATACTTATCCACAACAAAGCAAATGATTTGTAATAATCTGCATAATGCCTTCCAGGGATATGATAACTCCCTAGCAGTCTCCCTCTCTTTAGAATTATTCTAGAGTAGGTGAAATAAATAGCTTCCCTTTTCTTGCCTTTAGCAGACATTGGTAATTGCAGACAGTTTTTATTTCAGAATGTATAATAGAAATAATTAATATTATTGAATAGTTATTACATGCTAGCCATTTTTCTAATTCTTCTAACATATTGCTTATTGAATTGGGCTTCTCAGGTGTCCCAGTGGTAAAGAATCTTCCTGCCAATGCAAATGATGCACGTTTGATCCCTGGGTTAGGAAGATAGCCTGGAAAAGGAAATGGCAACCTTCTCCAGTATTTTTGCCTGGAAAATTTCAGGGATAGAGGAGCCTGGCAGGCTACAGTCCATGGGGTTGCAAAGAGTCGGACAGGACTGAGCCACTGCACACAGTGAATTACACTTATTTAATTATTGTTGTCCTCACTCCCATCCATGCATGACCACTGGAAAAATCTTATCTTTGTTAGGACTTTGTCAGCAAAGTGATGTCTTTGCTTTTTAGTACACTGTCTAGGTTTGTCATAACATTCCTGCCAAGAAAAATAGTCTCCTGGCTGTCGTCACCATCCACAGTGATTTTAGAACCCAAGAAGAGGAAGTCTCTCACTGCTTTCACTGCTTCCACATTTTCCCCTTCTATTTGCCATGAAGTTATGGAACCAGATGCCATGATCTTAGTTTTTTGTGTTTTTTTTTTTTAATATTAAGTGTTAAGTTAGCTTTTCCATTATCATCTTTCACTCTCATTAAGAGATTTTTTAATTCCTCTTTGCTTTCTACCATTAAAGTGATATCATATGCATATCTGAGTTGGTTGATATTTCTCTCAACAATCTTAATCTGGCTTGTAAATTATCTAGCCTGGCATTTCCCATGATGTTATCTGTGTATAAACTAAATTTAAAAGGGGGCAATGAGCAGATAGGGAGTACTCCTTTCTCAATTTTGAACCAGTCAGTTGTTCCATATAAGCTTCTAATTGTGGTTTCTTTGCCCACATACAGATTTCTCAGGAGATAGGTAAGATGATCTGGTAATCCCATCTTTTTAAGAGTTTTCCACCCTTTGTTATGATCCAGGCACTTACTGACTACGCAAAAGCCTTTGACTGTGTGGATCACAACAAACTGTGGAAAACTCTGACAGAGACGGGAATACCAGAATACCTGACCTGCCTCTTGAGAAACCTATATGCAGGTCAGGAAGCAACAGTTAGAAGTGGACGTGGAACAGCAGACTGGTTCCAAATAGGAAAGGGAGTATGTCAAGGCTGTTTATTGTCACCCTGATTGTTTAACTTATATGCAGAGTATATTATGAGAAATGCTGGGCTGGAGGAAGCACAAGCTGGAATTAAGACTGCTGGGAGAAATATCAATAACCTCAGATATGCAGATAACACCACCTTTATGGCAAAAATTGAAGAGGAACTAAAAAGCCTCTTGATGAAAGTGAAAGAGGAGAGTGAAAAAGTTGGCTTAAACTCAACATTCAGAAAACGAAGATCATGGCATCTGGTCCCATCACGTCATGGGAAATAGATAGGGAAACAGTGGAAACAGTGTCAGACTTTATTTTGGGGGGCTCCAAAATCACTGCAGATGTTGATTGTAGCCATGAAATTAAAAGACACTTACTCCTTGGAAGGGAATTTATGACCAACCTAGATAGCATACTGAAAAGCAGAGACATTACTTTGCCAACATGGTCCATCTAGTCAAGGCTATGGTTTCTCCAGTGGTCATGTATGGATGTGAGAGTTGGACTGTGAAGACAGCTGAGCGCTGAAGAATTGATGCTTTTGAACTGCGGTGTTGGAGAAGACTCTTGAGAGTCCCTTGGACTGCAAGGAGATCCAACCAGTCCATCCGAAATGAGATCAGTTCTGAGTGTTCTTTGGAAGGACTGACGCTGAAGCTGAAACTCCAATACTTTGGCCACCTCATGCGAAGAGTTGACTCATTGGAAAAGATCCTGATGCTGTGAGGGATTGGGGGCAGGAGGAGAAGGGGACGACCGAGGATGAGATGGCTGGATGGCATCACTGACTCGACGGACATGAGTTTGGGTAAACTCCGGGAGTTGGTGATGGACAGGGAGGCCTGGCGTGTGGCAATACATGGGTTTGCAAAGAGTCAGACATGATTGAGTGACTGAACTGAACTGAACTGACACACAAAGATTTTAGCATAGTCAATGAAACAAAGGTAGAGTTTTATGAAATTCCCTTGCTTTCTCTATGATACAGCAAATGTTGGCAATTTGATCTCTGGTTCCTCTGCTTTTACTGAATCCAGCTTGTACATCAGGAAGTTCTCAGTTCATATACTGTTGAAGCCTAGCTTGAAGAATTCTGAGCATTATCTCACTAGCATGTGAAATAAGCACAACTGTATTAAAGTTGGAACATTTTCTTGGCATTTCTTTTCTTTGGGGTTGGTATGAACACTGACCTTTTCCAATACTGTGGCAATTGCTGAATTTTCCAAATTTGCTGGCATACTGAGTTCAGCACTTTAACAGCGTCATTTTTTAAGTTTGAAATAGCTCATCTGGAATTCCATCACCTCCACTATCTTTGTCCATAGTAATGCTTCTCAGGGCCCACTTGACTTCACACTCCAGTATGTCTGGCTCTATGTGAGTGACCACACCATCATGGCTATCTGGGTCATTAAGGTTCTTTTTTTGTTGTTTTTTTTTTTTTTTTTTTTTGCTATTCTGTGTACTCTGTGTATTACTGCCACATCTTCTTAATCACTCCTGCTTCTGTTAGGTTGTTGTAATTATGTTTTTTATTGTTCCCATTTTTTGCATGAAAAGTTCCCTTTGTATCTCCAATTTTCTTGAAGAGATCTCCAGTCTTTCCAGTTCTATTATTTTCTTTTATTTCTTTGCATTGATCACATAAGAAAGCTTTATTATAATAATACTCTTCAATGGGTATTATAATAGCTCCACTTTATAGATGGAGAATCAAGTACCTAGATCTAAGCAACTCTCCAAAAGTTCTTAAGTAGTTAAAACTGGTAAGAACTAATCCAGTAGCAAAGTAATTAACTACTAGCTATGTTTATGTAAATATGCAATGGGTAGATTACAAAACGTCTTGGGATTTTTAAGTTTCTTTAAGACCCCATTGGATAGGGTCCTTTTATTACTTATCTCATAAGACATTGCTATAGACTGTATGTTTCTGTTCCCCATAAGTTCATAAGATGATAACTAACCTCTAACATTATGATATTTGGAGATCAAATCTTTGGCAGTTGATTAGGCCTTGAGAGCAGACCTCTTGTATCTGACTAGTGCCCTTAAAAAAGAGATCCCGGAGAGATCCCTTGCTTCTTCCATCATATGAGGACACTGAGAAATGGTTGTCTGTGAACAAAAAACCCGATCTCATGAGACATCATATTTGCTGGCTCCTTAATCTTGAACTTCCCAGCCTCCAGGACTAGTGAAAAATAAATATTAGTTGTTTAAGCAACCTAATTTATGGTCTTGTGTTGTAGCAGCTCAAATGGACTAAGATAGGTACTTTGAGACTCAAATAAAATTACTTATCTGAAAGTGCATATTAAACAACATAGCATGCATTTTGTTGTAATTAGTAGAATTTTAAATAATAGACTCTTTCATAAAAGTCATCCTTATTTTTTGAAATTAAATTATTAAGTTTAGTGCTTTTATTGTATCCAATTTTTCTTATAAATTGATTTGAACATTTTGAGTAACAAATCACTTGAAGGCATGTATTATACTTTAAAATAGAATTAGCCATTTCCTATTTCCCTGTGAATATCTATCAATTTATAAAATGTCAAAGATTGAAATAGTTATTAAAGTAGAAATAGAAAAATCAAAGCAATAGATAAAAGAAATTAAAAAGTATCTGTGAAAGGAATGTACTAACCATTATTATTATACCAGATTTGGTTCTGAACTTCATGACACTGCAGAGTTACACTTACGCAATGGAGGAAAATATGTCAATCATTAAGGGATAAAAACAGTTTCAAGACACTGAATTGCAAAATAAATTTGTGATATGGAACTTGTTTCATGAATATTTTGTCACTATCTTTCATTTTTACTTTAAAAGGTGTCATGTGCAGAGACTCAGTGTTCATAAGCCAACTGTATGGATCATTATGAGGAATATGTCAGGTAAAAAGACCAAAAGCAAACTTCCTGTGATCTACCTTGACACAAGGCTAAAGTTATACTACATAGTAACATTGGGAGTAATGGATACACTAACTACATTACTCATCTCTTACTTCTCTATTACAACAAACTTAAAAGCATAATTATGTCCATTTTATAGAAATAAGAGATTTACAGATATTAAGTTGCATGTCCAGATAAGGAAAGAATTGTGTCCAGATAAGCAAAGAATTGTGTCCAGATAAGGAAAGAATTGTATCCAGTTAAGTCTATCTTCTTATAAAATTGTATTTCCTCCTGGAAATACAGAAGAATTGGTGATATTTGAACCAAGTTCCAAGCATTCATATTATTAACTCCACTAGATGGAAAGCGGAGAAGACAATGGCACCTCACTCCAGTACTCTTGCCTGGAATATCCCTTGGATAGAGAAGTCTGGTAGGCTGCAGTCCATGGGGTCACAAAGAGTCAGACATGACTGAGTGACTTCCCTTTCACTCTTCACTTTCATGCACTGGAGAAGGAAATGGCAACCCACTCCAGTGTTCTCGCCTGGAGAATCCCAGGGACGGGGGAGCCTGGTAGCCTTCTGTTTATGGGGTCGCACAGAGTCAGACACAACTGAAGTGACTTAACAGCAGCAGATGGAAAGAGAGGAAACAAGATTCCCAGATAAAGAACAGTATTTGCAAAGCACCCAGAAATGACAGACTGGTTCCTACTCAAGGACTTGCAAATTGTTTGGAGTGGATGAAGTATGGTTATACTGGCATTTTGGAATCAAATCATTTAGGAAGTCAGCCATTTTCAAAAGTCTAGATTTTATTATAAAGTCATGAGAAAACACTGACAGATTATGTGGGGAAGATTGACGTTATGGAAAATGTATGTTTATAAAGGAAAGGAAAGGAAAGTCGCTCAGTCGTGTCCGATTCTTTGCGACCCCATGGACTATAACCTATCAGGCTCCTCTGTCCTGTTTATAGAGAAATTAAAACTGTTAGACTTAATATCCAAAAAAAAAAAAAAAGGAATTAAAACAATTTTTTTAATGCTAGTAGGATTAATGACCCAACCAGTTATCCTATTCTTTAAATATTTTGTCATCAGAATTCAAAAGTTCAAGTGCAGAAGTAGAGACGTTAACTTGTAGAACTGGCTATTTATAGGATTGAACAAGGATTTCAAAGAAATTTAAGATAACAGCAATAGAACAGATAGAAATGTGAGTCAAGTACATGAGAAGAAAGAAAGAGAAAACAGGACTGGATAACATATTGAAATGTGGTTTCTGGTTTAATAAGAATGGTAGCTCTGGATAAGTTGAGAACTGGCATGAGTGAGGCTGAGGAACACCAAACTTAGGAAACGTCTAATCTAAAAGTCAGACTGTGTCAAAATTGGGAAAGGGATAAGTCAAAGCTGTGTATTGTCACCCTGCGTATTTAACTTGTATGCAGAGTACATCATATGAAATGCCTGGCTGGAAGAAGCACAAGCTGGAATCAAGATTGCTGGGAGAAATACCAATAACCTCAGATATGCAGATGACACCACCCTTATGGCAGAAAGTGAAGAGGAACTGAAAAGCCTCTTGATGAAAGTGAAAGAGGAGAGTGAAAAAGGTGGCTTAAAGCTCAACATTCAGAAAACTAAGATCAAGGCATCTGGTCCCATCACTGAATGGGAAATAGATGAGGAAACAGTGGAAAGAGTATCAGACTTTATTTTGGGGTGCTCCAAAATCACTGCAGATGGTGATTGCAGCCATGAAATTAAAAGATGCTCACTTCTTGGAAAGAAAGTTATGACCAACCTAGATAGCATATTAAAAAGCAGAGACATTACTTTGCCAACATGGTCCATCTAGTCAAGGCTATGGTTTTTCCAGTGGTCATGTATGGATGTGAGAGTTGGACTGTGAAGAAAGCTGAGAGCTGAAGAATTGATGCTTTTGAACTGCAGTGTTGGAGAAGATTCTTGTGAGTCCCTTGGACCACAAGGAGATCCAACCAGTCCATCCTAAAGGAGATCAGTCCTGGGTGTTCGTTGGAAGGAATGATGCTAAGACTGAAACTCTTGTACTTTGGCCACCTCATGTGAAGAGTTGATTCATTGGAAAAGACATTGATGTTGTGAGGGATTGGGAGCAGGAGGAGAAGGGGACAATAGAGGATGAGATGGCTGGATGGCATCACCGAATCGATGGACGTGAGTCTGAGTGATCTCCGGAAGGTGGTGATGGACAGGGAGGCCTAGCATGCTGCAATTCATGGGATCACAAAGAGTCAGACACAACTGAGTGACTAAACTGAAATGAACTGAGGTGTTCAAGGTTTTGGGGATACAAGCCATAGATCTCGTTGCATGGCCTGGCAATAAACCTTTCTCTGCCCCATACTCTTATGTTTTGGTTTGTTCGGCTTCACTATACATCAGGTACCAGAACTTTCATTCCATAACATGAGGCCCTAGGCAATGTTTTTTTTTTTTTAACTTCCTATAGTGAAAGTGAAAGTGAAGTCGCTCTATTGTGTTGGACTCTTTGCGACCCCATTGACGGTAGCCTATCAGGCTCCTTCGTCCATGGGATTTTCCAGGCAAGAGTGCTGGAGTGGATTGCCATTTCCTTCTCCAGGGGATCTTCCCGACTCAGGAATCGAACCTGGGTCTCCCGCACTGCAGGCAGACGCTTTGCCATCTGAGCCATGGGGGAAGCCCATATAACTTCCTATGGTTTTGTGAAATATTTGTCACTTTACAAAATGTTTCATTCTATAGTTTTTAATTGAAGATATCTTCCAAAATTATGTAAGCTTCAGTTCAGTCTCTCAGTTATATCTGACACTTTGTGCCCATTGACTGCAGGAAACTAAACTTCCCTCTCCATCACCAACTCCTGGGACTTACTCAAACTCAGATCCACTGAGTGGGTGATGCCATCCAACCATCTCATCTTCTGTTGTCCCCTTCTCCTTCTGCCTTCAATCTTTCCCAACATCAGTGTCCCTTCAAATGAGTCAGTTCTTTGCATCAAGTGGCCAAAGTATTGGAGTTTCAGGTTCAGCATCAGTCCTCCCAATGAATATTCAGGACTGATTTCCTTTAAGATGGACTGGTTGAATCTCCTTGCTTTCCAAGGGACTCTCAAAAGTCTTCTCTAACACCACAGTTCAATAGCATCAATTTTTTGGCACTCAGCTTTCTTTATAGTCCAACTCTCAAATCCATACATGGCTACTAGAGAAACAATAGCTTTGACTAAATGGATCTTTATTGGCAAAGTAATGTCTCTGCTTTTTAACATGCTGTCTAGGTTGGTCATAACTTTTCTTCCAAGGAACGAGGGTCTTTTCATTTCATGGCTGCAGTCAGCATCTGCAGTGATTTTGGAGCCCCAAAAAATAAAGTCTGACACTGTTTCCACTGTTTCCCCATCTATTTCCCATGAAGTGATGGGACCAGGTGCCATGATCTTCGTTTTCTGAATGTTGAGTTTTAAGCCAACTTTCTCACTCTTGTCTTTCACTTTCATCAAGAAGCTTTTAGGTTTCTACAAATCTGACTCCATCATCACTTAAGAAATAATTTAGTTAATATTTATGGCATTAATGAATACATAAAAAGGCAGTTAATGATAGGATTTATAAGAAGGATCTTTATAACTATCCTTAAAACTTAGAGAATGTGTCTAGAAAGTGTTCAGCATCTTGCATATATTGCAAAGATGCATAAACTCTTTTCCTGAAGATAAAATAAAAGCACAAATGAAAATATATATTAATGTTTGGGGAAATTTTGTGACAGGAGATAAAAATACACAAGAAGATAAAAATTGATGTTTTAGAAGCACCCCAATGTTTATAGCAGTATTATTTACAATAGGCAAGATATGGAAGCAACCTGTTTCCATTAACAAATGAATAGATGAAGAATATGTGGTACACACATACATACACACATACACACACACACACACACACACACACTGGAATACTACTTAGCCATAAAAAGGATGAGATTTTGCTATTTGAAATGAGTGGATTTGGAGGGTTTAGCTCTAAGTGGAAGAAGTCAGAGAAAGACAAATACTGTAGGATATCAATAATATGTAATATCTAAAAAATAAAACAAGCAGATGAATATAACCAAACAGAAGCTAGTGGTTATAGTGGGGAGAGGGAAGATGGGAGGGGCAAGAAAAATGTAGGGTATTAAGAAGTACAAACTACTATGTATAAATTAAATAAACTACAAGGATGTAATGTACAGCACAAGAAATACAGACAACATTTTATAATAACTTTAAATGGAGCATAATCTATAGAAATATTAAATCACTATGCTGTACACCTGAAGCTAACATAATATTGTAAATCAACTATACCTCAATAAAAATATAAAATAAAAACTATTTTAAGCACCTCTTTCCAAAACATACATATAAAAGCCTGTGTGTGCATGCTTAGTTGCTCAGTTGGGTCTGACTCTTTGCTACCCCATGGACTGTAGCCCACCAGTCTTCTCTGTTCATGGCATTCTTCAGGCAAGAATACTAGAGTGGGTTGCCATTCCCTTCTCTAGGGGATCTTTCCAACCCAGGGATTGAACCCAGGGCTCCTGTATTGCAGGCAGCTACTTTACCATCAGGGCCACCAAGGAAGCTCAAAAGCCTATAAATTGAAAAATGAGACTGCAAATACTGAGCTTTTTCAGCTAAAATATGATGAGGCATACATATTTTATTTCCTTTAAATAGCTATCAAGAACAGCCTTAAGCAACCTGTTCTGATCCTGAAACAGATTATAGAAGAAAGTGGGTAGCCACTGATGAAATACTAATACAAGGACTTTCAAAAGTACTCCATAAAAAAGAGAATACCATAACTTAATAAGCTAATAAAGCAATCTTGACACCTTTGGAGAAGCTTTTGGACAGACTAGTAGGTATTCTGTAAATGTCTACATAAAATCAAAGAAAGAAATCAAGAGATACTATGTTTGGTAATTTTCACTAAACAGCCACTTTAATTTTTTTAAGAAAGAAAAGAAGATAAAGTTGTACTCAGTCCTATTTGTAACATTCATGTTAAGAGAGCTATGTTTGCCTCTCCTCTAATTTATGATTCCTTTCCTTCTTTAATGAGATCTGCTTTGCAGCCCATAAAATAATTGTTATGGTAAACTGACTTTTTAAAATTAGCTACACACCAGTTGGTCCAGAAACCTATTCCTCTAGATCATTCATGCACAAAATACCTTTGTGTGAAACCCTTTCCAAATGTGTAATGGCTGGACTTCATCCAGAAGTTTGCCTATGGAGTCTCTCTGTGGAAGCAGCCTTACAATTTCCTTTTCTTGCAAATGTTTTCATGAGATTCTCTGTCACACAGGTATGCTCAGGCTGCTTGTGGAGGGCAAGGAATTATATTTAACAGGAGCTGTATTTCTAAAAAACTTGTTTTCTCTAACCTGCAGAGATGTTACCTGACCCAAAGTCTGGCAAGAAGGATGAGGAAGCTGTTCAAAGATTCTCATGGAAGCTGGAGGAAGATTTATAGGAAAGATATTGCCTGTCCTTAGCACAATTAGCTCATTGTTTCATACATTTGCAACCGGTTTACCTTGTTTTAACTCTCACACCATGATTGTGATTCTGCCATAGGGTCTCCTGTTGGAATAAGGCTGACTGTTGGCCCCATTCTTTATTCAAAGGTGGGAAAGACAGGTATCTGTAAGATATAGATACCAGGTGTCACTCAGAGAACTTTCAAGTAATGTGGAGATAAAGGGTTGAGATGGAGCAATAGGCTTACTCTGTCCTCACCAGTACTTCTAAATCAAAGATTCTAATATCACTAATTATCAGAGAAATACAAAACTAAAGTACAATGAAGTGTCACCAGAATGGTCATCATTAAAATATATATATAAACAATAAGTGCTGAAGATGGTGTGGAGAAAAAGGAAGCCTTCTTCAATGTTGGTGGGAATGTAAATTGGTAGAGTTACTATGAAGAACAGTATGGAGGTTCCTCAAAAACTAAATCTAGAACTACCATATAACTGAGAAATCCCACTCCTAGGCATATTCAGAGAACCATAATTCAAAAGATAGATGCACTTCAAAGTTTACTGCAATATTATTTACAATAGCTAGGACACGGAAGCAACCTAAATGTACATTGACAGAGGAATGGATAAAGAAAGTTAAGCATATATATATAACTCATCTGTAAAAAGGGAAAAAATAGTGCCATTTACAGAGACATGGATGGACCTAAAGTTTTTCATACAGAGTGAAGTCAGTCAGAAACAGAAAAATAAATATTGTATAATATTGCTTATATATGTAATCTAAAAAAAAATGGTAAAGATGAACTGATTCTCAAAGCAGAAATAGGGTCACAGATGTAGAGAACAAATTTATGGTTACCAATGGAGGGAAGAGGTGGTGGTATCAGTTGGGAGATTAGGATCAACATAGACACACTGTGTGTTAATCTCTCAGTCGTGTCCGACTCTTTGTGACTGCATGAATTGTAGCTCAGCAGGCTTCTCTTTTCATGGAATTCTCCAAGGAAAAATAGTGGAGTGTGTTGCCATTCCCTTGTCCAGGGGATCTTCCTGATGCAAGGATCGAACCCAGGTCTCCCACATAGTGAGCAAATTCTTTACTGTCTGAGCCACCAGGGAAGCCCAACATATATATTTATACACTACAGTATGTAAAATAGATAACTAATAAGACACTACTATACAGCACAGGGAACTGTACTCAGTGTTCTGTGGTGACCTAAATGGGAAGTAAATCTAAAAAAGAGATATATATGCATACATAGAAATGATTCACTTTGCTGCAAATTAACACAGCATTGTAAAGCAACTATACTCTAATAATTTTTTTTAAGATGCTAATGGGGTTGAGTGGGTCCTAATTAGTTAATGATTAATATAAAATGTTTTCAAGTGTTCCAATTTGTGTTCATGGAAGAAGCCTTAAAATCTGTAAGAGAAATAAATGTTTGCTTTAGAACAATTTATATCAGTACATTTTGTGTTACAAAATATAAACTAAAAAAGGGGTCTTTAGCATTACTTAGCAGATATTATGAAAGTGAAAGTCACTCAGTTGTGTTCGAACTCTGTGACCCCATGGTCTATACAGTCCCTGGAATTATCCAGGACAGAATACTGGAGTGGATAGCTTTTCCCTTCTCTAGGAGATCTTCCCAACACAGGGATTGAACCCAGGTCTCTCATATTTGCAAGCAGATTCTTTAACAGCTGAGCCACAAGGGAAGCCCAAAACCATAAATGTATACATTCACTTGTATCTACTAGGCAAGATACATATATGAAAGTATATTGGAAGTATACTGGGAGGACTGATGCTGAAGCCGAAACTCCAATACTTTGGCCACCTGATGCAAAGAAATACTCTTTCTCCCGATGCTGGGAAAGATTGAAGACGAGAAGAGAAGGGGACGGCATAGGATGAGATGGTTGGATGGCATTACAAACTCAATGGACATGAGTTTGAGTAGCTCTGGGGGTTGGTGATGGACAGGGAAGCCTAGTGTCCTGCAGTCAATGGGGTCGCAAAGAGTCAGACACAACTGAGGGACTGAAATGAACTGAGCAGTTATTATCTTATTCTGTTGAATCTTTTATTTATTTTCTTTTCTTGAAAGCATGATATCTTGGTGTGCAAAAGAAGATTATGAATTCCTCTAACTACACTGACAAATACATTATTTTTATTCTATTTTACATTTGGCTTTTGAATTAAGGACATGAACATTTGTTCACTTCATTTTAAAAATGCATTAAGCTTCTAAGTGCAGGTCTTGTTCTGGCATTAGAAATCTAGTAGTGAACAAACATGGCATGCAATGGAAGTTATCAGCATGCACACTTCTTATTTTAAATAAACTCTGTATATTAAGGAACTATGTGCTTAGTTTTTCAGACATGTCTGACATTTTGTAGCCCATGGACTGTAGCCCACCAGGCTCCTCTGACCATGGGGATTCTCCAGGCAAGAATATTGGAGTGGGTTGCCATACCCTAACCCAGGATTCAAACCCAGGTCTCCTGTCCTGCAAGCAGATTCTTTGTCATCTGAGCCATAGGGAAGCCCATAGAGCTGTATCAATTTGGCACTTCTTTAGTTTGTATCAATCGAATATTTGAAATGAGGCTTATCCACTATCAGTAAAATTTTGTTAGCATGCATCGACTCAAGGAAAGATGATATGTTATAACCTGTTTTCATAGAAGATGAAGAGTCAAGTTTTCCAGCTTAGACTTTCCTCTAAAGGAATGTTTTAAATTTAATCCAAAGGAAAAATAAAGTTTGTTTTCCAGAAGTTTACTTTATGCCTGATTGCAAAAGAGTAAAATGGATAGTGTACAATCCATAAAGAAGAACTGCAAATGAGAAGAGACATGAGAGAAGGTCAGATGGAACATAAGTTAGATCAATACTTGACCTGTAGGTTTTTCAAGTGTAGGCAAGCATACAGACAAGGAAAAAATGGCCATAGGAAATGGCATGTCTTATAACTCAACCAGGCTCTGTCCACTGTCAGAGAACAAAGAAGAGAAATTCTGATCTACAGACATCCATTAAAATATTGTCATTTTGGGGAGAATAAGGTAGATGGCAAATGCTGAACTCTGGGAGTAAAATGTAGGGCAATAGAGAGAAAGAGAGAGGCAGAGACAGAGTGAGAGGTAGAAAGATAGAGACAGAGAGATAAAGGTATAGTTGAACTAAGCAGATTACAGGTGACAGTAGCATTCTGGAAAGTGTGTGTGTGTGTTTATGTGAGAGAGAGAGAGTGTGTGTGCATGTGTGTGTGTGTATTGTGGGAAGGGGCCCAAAGGCAAGACTAAGGTATTAGAGGATTCAAGCAAGCAACTAAATTCAGTATCAGGCTATATTTTGCAGGATAACAAATATGCAGATCTGCAGGAGAAATATCAATAACCTCAGATATGCAGATGACACCACCTTTATGGCAGAAAGTGAAGAGGAACTAAAAAGTCTCTTGATGAAAGTGAAAGAGGAGAGTGAAAAAGGTGGCTTAAAGCTCAACATTCAGAAAACGAAGATCATGGCATCTGGTCCCATCACTTCATGAGAAATAGATGGGGAAACAGTGGAAACAGTGTCAGACTTTATTTTTGGGGGGCTCCAAAATCATTGCAGATAGTGATTGCAGCCATGAAATTAAAAGATGCTCACTTCTTGGAAGGAAAGTTATGACCAACCTAGATAGCATATTGAAAAGTAGAGATATTACTTTGCCAACAGAGGTCTGTCTAGTCAAGGCTATGGTCTTTCAATGGTCGTGTATGTATGTGAGAGTTGTACTGTGAAGAAAGCCGAGTGCTGAAGACTTGATGCTTTTGAACTGTGGTGTTGGAGAAGACTCTTGAGAGTCCCTTAGACTGCAAAGAGACCAAACTAATCCATTCTGAAAGAGATCAGTCCTGGGTGTTCATTGGAAAGACTGAGGCTAAAGCTAAAACTTCAATACTTTGGCCACCTCATGCGAAGAGTTGACTCACTGGAAAAGACCTTGATGCTGGGAGGATTTGGGGGCAGGGGGAGAGGGGATGACAGAGAATGAGATGGCTGGATGGCAACACTGACTCTATGGACGAGTTTGAGTAATCTCCGGGAGTTGGTGATGGACAGGGAGGCTTGACGTGCTGCGATTCATGGGGTCGCAAAGAGTCGGACACGACTGAGTGACTGAACTGAACTGAACTATTTGCAAATTTTTATGGCATCTAGATCCCAGACAGCTTCAGCTAATTTAAGATTATAACTGATCTCTAATGATGGAATGATTTCTTAAGAAATGAGAAGAAAATAGCAAGGGATAACAAATGGTTTAATCTCAGTCCTTACTAAACACAAGCAGTGCCTTTATAGACAAAACTGTAACATGTACATTTTCAGGAAAAAAAAAAAAAAATGTTGTGTCTGTAAAAAGAATTTTTTTCCTTCAGAAAATACAGACTAAAACACCCTATAACTACCTGGAAATAGTCCTGTTTATCAGCAAAGGGTATCTAAATCAGTTCACTGTTTTAAGTGTTCAAAATATATGTAATTTAAATATATAGGAAAAAAAAAGTGTTTGAAAAAAGGATATAATACAACTAGGATACATTAAAATCAAGTGATGTCAAAATTTGTATTTTTAACTGTACAGAAATTTTGTTTTATAAAATAGATCATCTGAGAGTATAATCATTAAATGACCTGAAATTGTTGTTATGGCTTTCTCAAAGACATATGTCTTTCTCAAAGACAAGAAAATAATGACAGAGGTCAGGCATGAAAAGAAATAGGAAGGTCAACTTTTTCAAAGCTTCAAGGACTTAAGAAGTGAGTCAGGAAGTTCCATTACTGATATTTCAAGTATTTTGTATTAAACAAAATGAATTGTAGTAAATATTATAGCAAAAGTGTAGCAAATTCAGTGCATCTTCTGTAATATATATGACATTTTCATTTCAGTTGTGCGTTTGTATATGGGTCCCCAATCACAGGATATTTCTTATTGTAGTTTGTAGTGTAAAAAAAAATGGATATTAACTAGCATAAAAATGGAAATGGAGAATGGCCCTGTCCCTTTTTATAAATTCTCCTTCAAGGTATATCTTATGATACTTTTCTACAGTCAGATGTTTTACGAACATTACTTATCTGATTTCACCTGCATGAAACATTAGGAAATAAATATGAGAAGCAATACATTTTTTAAAATCTGTACCTCTCTAAAGATGATTCTACCAAATAAAACACACCTTCAAGATTTTAAACTTTCTAAAACTCAAACTTATAGACATTGTGCAAAAAGTTAAAACCTAATGAAAAATCTTGATATTATCAACCAGCACTAAAGTTATTGGTTTTCAGTTAATCATGGTTTTCAGTTAAGCCTTAAAATGTCTGACACATATAAACACTACATCATTGCAATTTTAAAACAGCTTTAAAAGAAGAAATGAAATGAGTCAGACTTTTTTTTTTTCTCTTTATCTGCTTCAGGCAATGAAGGAATTGGCTGTGTCTCGATGCGACATTTGAAATTTCCCTCATTTAAATTGTCCCAACTTCAAAGCGCTTGAAATACAAATCCATCTTCCTTTTGCAGACTCAATGTCAAAAAGTTATCAAGGGAACAAAGCCCACCTTCAGCTCAATAAAATGATGCTTTTTTGCAAAAGACATTTCCATTATCTATAGCTAAACTAAACTCTATAAACAATCACCACAATACTGAATTAAATTATCCTATGTATTAAAAATTGTCAGAAAGTAAAGAATACTAAAAACTCCAAAGAAATTTAAAATCAGAAGGCTCAACTCATAGTTAACAATGCAGCCCACAGAACTGTCGAATGGAACCACAAAAGCTGTCAAAAGGACAGAAGAGAGATTGACAATTTCGGCTTCTGTTCTTGTTTTTACAAATCAAATTATTATTACACGTACTTCATTCATTTGTGGTCTTAGTTTCCTGCTTAGAAAAAATAACTTTGAAAGCTTGCATAATATCTACTTGCAATCTGGATAAAGGGATCTACTTCATAAAAATTAATATTTTTAGTTCTGGACTGAATATTGTCATTAGGAAATTATTTTATTTTCTTAAGAGAGTTGCTGAATTCATAACTCAATGATTGTATGATGTTGGACAAATAAATTATCTCAGACTCAGTTTTCTCATGAACAAAATGGGTTAATTGTCCTACTTCACAAGCATGCTGTGAATATTCAATGAATTAGTAGATGTAAACCACTTAATATAGTGTCTGGCTAGGAAATGTTAAATAGTGACTTCACGGCAGATAGCTGGGGAAACAGTAGCTAACTTCATTTTTCTGGGCTCCAAAATCACTGCAGATGGTGATTACGCCATGAAATTAAAAGATGTTTACTCCTTGGAAGGAAAATTGTGACTGGCCTAGATAGCATGTTGAAAAGCAGAGACATTACTTTGCCAACAAAGGTCCATCTAGTCAAGGCTATGGTATTGCCAGTGTTCATGTATGGATGCGAGAGTTGGACTATAAAGAAAGCTGAGTGCAAAATAATTGATGCTTTTGAACTGTGGTGTTGGAGAAGACCCTTGAGAGTCCCTTGGACTGCAAGGAGGTCCAACCAGTCCATCCTAAAGCAGATTAGTCCTGGGTGTTCACTGGGAGGACTGATGTTGAAGCTGAAACTCCAATACCTTGGCCACTTGATGCAAAAAGCTGACTCATTTGAAAAGACCCTGATGCTTGGAAAGATTGAGGGCAGGAGGAGAAGGGGGTGACAGAGGATGAGATGGTTGGATGGCATCACCAACCCAATGGACATGGGTTTGGGTGGACTCTGGGAGTTGGTGATGGACAGGGAAATCTGGCATGCTGCAATTTCTGGGGTCGCAAAGAGTCAGACACGACTGAGTGACTGAACTGAACTGAACTGATTTTCTACTGATATTATTATTATTAGTTTCACATCCTCACTTCCTAGTGAAATTGTGAGAATTAATGAGGTAACACATTTGAACATTGTCTCATTAGGTAAGATGTGTTATGAAAATACTGGAATCCATGAAACCATGGACCACACTTTGCTACATTTATAAACACTTTTATTGGAAGACTGTAGAACAGTATTAGTGATAGCAATAATATTTATGTATAATTCTAAAAGTTAAGCTTACTCATATATATTCTGTTACATTGAGGGGAAATAGGCAAATAAAAGTGTTTCTTCTATAGTTTCTTCCTCTTCACTTCTTTTGAACTTAATCTAAGACTATAAATTCAACTATAGAAAGGCTTTCCTTTCTGCAGAAAAAAATTTTTTTCCCTGACAGAACAGAGAAAAATTCAATGCTCAGTATATGGCCATTTGCCATATTAAGAAGAGGAAGCTGGGTCATCCTCCCAGTGCCAACCAAACTCCAACCAGATGCACATATCACTCTTAATGGCTTTGTCTTATTCTGATCTTCCTATTCACTTACTTACAGGAACTATAGGGTCCTAGTGGAGAACAGGTTATGGAATGTGTAATAGGCATTATAATCACTGAAGGACAAGGGAACAAAAGAGAGAAAAGTGGTAGAGTGAAATTAACATTTATAAAGGGCAATTATGGATGGTGAGCCAAAACTCAGTAATAAACAAGAAAAGATATGAAATAGAGTTTATATTACTCACAGGCCACAAGGGGGCCACACAGGGAGGTCAAGGCCAAATGAAGACAGAGATAGAGAGAGGACCTGGGGATATGCCTTTATTAGTGTTCATAGGTGGAGTGTTTTGGGGTTCCCAGGCTAAGACCAATTCACACCCAAAAGGGAAGAGTTTTGGTAAGCTCCACAGGGTCTTATCTAAGGGATACACAAAGGGAAGGTCCTGAGAAGGTCCAGAGGAAGATACTATTGATGGCAAGAACTGTTGGGGAAATTCAAAACAGGAATATACATTTGCTTGTAACACTGTGAGCTCTTCCAGGCCATGCCCTTGATGAGGGCATTAGTGTTGAAATAGGGCAGAACAAATGCGAATTCATATTAGATTGTTACCATAACCTCTTACTTTAATCTTTGTATTCTTTGATTTTGCCACAAGTTAAGAATGTTACATATAACCTGAAATATACATGATAACCCATTTTCAAGGCTCTAACCTCTAAAGGCATATTGCTTTTCCATTCATATAGAGGTAAAAATCTGAGATGGTTAGATAGCATCACTGGCTCAATGGACATGAATCTGAGCAAACTCTGGGAGACAGTGAACTCTTAGGGAGGCTGGTGTGCTGCAGTATATCAGCACTGCAGTAAATCAGTCAGACACGATTTAGCAACTGAAAAAAACAAGAGATTAAAAAGTTGCAGTACAGAGAAAAATATTTTTCTGATTGGAAGTTTATAGGAACATCGTGACCTGACCTACATCAAGAAGTCTGCAACAGCCAACCACATGTCCTACCCTTTTAGTATAAAAGAAGCCTGAATTCTCAGATAAAATGATTTTTTTGAGAAACTAGTCCATCATCTCCTCAGTCTGCATGCTTTTTGAATAAAGCTGTTGTTCCTATGTTCCTTGTGCCAACAACTCATCTCTCTTCTTATTAGCCTGCTGTGCAGCACAAGCAATGCAAACTTCAACTCCATAGCAGTTAAAGACCAAACAAAATAGATGCCAAGGCAATGATACCATGGAGTAACTTAGCTAAACTCTTGACATTTTTAGATGTGTATTTTCCTAATTAATGATACAAACTCCATGAGACTGATCATCTTCACTCTAGAGGCATGTAAATATCAATGGAGATTCAAAAAGACTAAGTTTTGAATGGTGGAGAGAAAGTTAGAGTTTGAATGTATTTCTTTGAAATTTAGAGCTTGTGCTTTCTAGTATGTCACACTATCACTTTATATATGCTCATTCAATGAACAGAAAATGTGTTATATTTCCCCAGTGATAATCAGTACAGTTTTGCATATGAATTTTCTCTTTAGTAATTAGGAGAGCTAAACAAACTCTATGAATTTAACAAATATTGACTGACAATGTGGCAGGCATTATATACAGTAAAAAAGATAAAGGTATCCAATGTTACTAAGTTGATGGTCAAAGGGAAGACACATAATTTAAAAAAGTACAAAAGATGTTCAGTTATTATTGTTCTATTTTTTTGTAAGGTACTGGGATTTACGGGTTACTACTGTGTTGGATGCTTTCGTATATTATTTCATTGAATCTCTATATGTAACTTAAATGTTCTATTCCCTTATTTTACAGATGAGGAAACATATATAATTAGTACATGCCTGTGGGCTGGAGGAAACACAAGGTGGAATCAAGATTGCCAGGAGAAATATCAATAACCTCAGATATGCAGATGACATCACCCTATGGCAGAAAGTGGAGAACTAAAGAGCCTCTTGATGAAAGTGAAAGAGAAGAGTGAAAAAGTTGGCTTAAAGTTCAACAGTCACAAAACTAAGATCATGGCATATAGTCCCATCACTTCATGGCAAATAGATAGGGAAACAGTGGAAACAGTGTCAGACTTTATCTTTCTGGGCTCCAAAATCACTGCAGATGGTGATTGCAGCCATGAAATTAAAAGACACTTACTCCTTGGAAGAAAAGTTATGACCAACCTAGATAGCATATTAAAAAGCAGAGACATTACTTTGCCAACAAAGGTCTGTCTAGTCAAGGCTATGGTTTTTCCTGTGGTCACATATGGATGTGAGAGGTGGACTATAAAGAAATCTCAGCAACGAAGAATTGATGCTTTTGAACTGTGGTGTTGGAAAAGACTTCTGAGAGTTCCTTGGACTGCAAGGAGATCCAACAAAGCCTTCCTAAAGGAGATCAGTCCTGGGTGTTCATTGGAAGGACTGATGTTGAAGCTGAAACTCCCATACTTTGGCCACCTGATGTGAAGAGCTGACTCTTTGAAAAGACCCTGATGCTGGGAAAGATTGAGGGCAGGAGGAGAAGGGGACAACAGGGGATGAGATAGTTGGATGGCATCACCAACTCAATGGACATGGGTTTGGGTGGACTCAAGGAGTTGGTGATAGACAGGGAGGCCTGGCCTGCTGCAGTTCATGGACTCACAAAGAGTCGGACAAGACTGAGTGACTGAACTGAACTGAACTGTGCCAGTTTATGTTCTTTCCAGCAGTGGGTAAAAATGACCTATTTCATCATACCCCCTACAATACTGTGCAGTTTTCTTAAATAATTCTTAATGTAATAGATTAAAATACTGAAACTCATTACTTTCAACTGGTGCTTTTACTTTTAATGAAGTGGTAATTTGTTGGTATATCAGCAAATATTTTTTAGGAAGCTATTATTAATCAAATACTTTATATGACACACAGGATTAAAAAAAGTGATTGATTTTAAAGATTAGAAAGATTAAAAGAAAAAAGGAGTTTATAAGCATCATAGATTAAAAGAAATAGACATTGGTTCATGGTTTAGTATCATGCTTTTGGTCATAGGGTCACAGTTGATGAATCTCAACAAGAAGGTTGAAGGACAATCAGGATCATTGTGTTGTTGTTATTGTTTACATAAGGATTTTAGCTTAATAAAATTAACTATCCTTTTCCTCTGTATATGAGTTTCTGCTCAGCTTTTTACCTACCATCCTCCAATGGCTTGAAATTTAATATAGGTCCTGATTTAAAATCTAAGAGTGGCTTTCTCAGTGTTGTTTCTGACTATATATAGATTGAATAGCTACGGTACATCTGAACAAAGAACTGATCATAATGACATAGAGTGATTAATGTCTATAATTTATCTGAACAAAGAATTGCTAATTGAATAGAAAGTTTACATAATGCACTTTCAGAATATGTCTACTGTGTTTGCCACAAGGTAGGTCAGCAATCTTGTTATTTGTAATGTTTCTTAAAGGCTATTAGTTACTTCTGAAAAATCAAATTGGAACCAATACCACATTTCTGGTGGCTTGGCTTTCATTCCATTTTCTTTCAGCCACATCATATTGGCTTCCTACCCCCTCACTGGACAGCTAGTGTCCTAAGCTACAATTATCACAGTATGAAAGTCAGATACAATGATAAAGGCATGTAATATTCATTGCACCCATATGGCATATATATTTTTCATACATCTCCCTCTTTGGTTTGAAAAGTTTCATATTTTACTCTATCCCATTGATCTTGCTTGCCTTGTTTTTAAACTGTACAAACTATCAGAGTTGAAGCTACATTTATTTGTAGATGATGCTAAGGTACATGTAAGCTACATCTATGAAGCTATTTGTCTATGAGAGTTCCTTTTTATAGTCATCAAAGGCAAAAGTGACAGTGGCTTAAACCACAGGACACTGATTGTTCACTTACTGGGAAATCTTAATGTTGGTGGGAACTGGGTTAGTACATAAGCAATATGCTCAGAGCTCACTGCAGCCAATCAAGGTATTTTTTTTATTATTAAAGAAAAAACAAAACAAGTTGTCCTTGAGGTTCCTCTAAAGACTTAACTTCCTGAGTCATTGGTTAGAATTTTGTAGCATACCCACTCGTATAGAAGACTAGCCTCACCTTCAGTAAAATTAAAGAAAATCTGCTCTATTCATGAACTTCTCCAGGAGATCTTCCTGACACAGGGATAAAACTTGGGTTTCCCACATTGCAGACAGATTCTTTACCATCTGAGCCACCAGGGAAGCTCATGAACAGAATAAGGCCATGGCAATAAGGGAAAAGTTGGGAAATAAATTTTGTATAAAAATCCAACAGTATTCCAGAAAAATTATTTTAAAACCACAATGATCAATTACGTCTAATCAGTTCTCAAATCACTAAAAAAACAGAAGAAGAAAATACAAATTCATTGTGACTGAATTTGGTCCAGGGACAAATATTATAAAATTTAAATAAGTCTATCATAAATATCATAAATATTATGCATTATATATGTCTTAAAATCAATATTGATCATATTTTATATGTACTCCAATTTAATTCAATTGCTGTTATAGAATTATGGTTTGAATCTTTTGTAAGCAAAGAGTTTAAATTTATTGATCTAGTTCAGCTTTTTTTTTTAGTAAAAATATTTAAAATGTTAATATTTTAAATTAATGTCAAAGTATATTTTATTTATGCAGGATTCATTTATTTTTTAATTTTATTTTTATTGACATATAGTTGATTTTCAATATTGTGCCAATCTCTATTGTACAGCAAATTGACTCAGTTATGCACATATTTGAATTATTTTTTAAAATATATGCTTTTTCCATTATGATTTATTACAGGCAATTGGAATAGTTACCTGTGTTATACAGTAGGACCTTGCTATTTATCCATTCTAAATATAATAGCTTGCATCTGCATACCACAAACTCCCAGTCCATCCCTCTCCCTCCCCAACCCTTGGAAAGCACAAGCTCTGAGCTCTATGTCAGTGAATATAATTCTATTTCATAGATAGATTCATTTGTGCCATATTTTAGAGTCCACATACAATTGCTATCATATGGTATTTGTCTTTCTCTTTCTGGCTTCACTTAATGTGAGAATTTCTAGTTGCATCCATGTTGCTGCAATCTCATTATTTTGTCCATTTTTATAATGGAATGTTATTCCATTGTATATATGTACCACATCTTCTTTATCCATTCATCTGTCAATGGAATTTAGGTTGTTTCCATGTTTTGGCTATTGTGAATAGTACTGCTAGGAACATAGGGGTGCATGTATCTTTTTTAATTATAGTTTTGTTCAACTATATGACCAAGAATGAGATTGTTGGATCTTATGGTAATTCTATTTTTAATTTTCTAAGGAACCTCCATGTTCTTTTTCATAGTTTATATACCAACTTACATCCCCACCATCAGTGTAGGAGGGTTTCCTTTTCTCTATAGTCTCTCCAGCATTTCTTATTTCTATATGATTTAATGATGGCTTTTCTGACCAGGGTGAGGTTACCTCACTGCAGTTTTGATTTGCATTTCTCTAATAATTAGTGATATTGAACATCCTTTTATGTGCCTACTGGCCATCTGTATGTTTTCTTTGGAGAAATGTCTATTAAGATCTTCTGCCAATTTTTTGATTTAATTGACTTTATTTTGTTGTTGAGCTATATGACCTGTTTGTATATTTTGGAGACTAATGCTTTGTCAGTCTGATCATTTGCAAATACTGTCTCCCATTCTGTAGGTTGTCTTTTTTTTTTTTTTTTTGTGGTTTCATTTACAGTGCAGAAGCTTGTAAGCTTGATTAGGTCCTATTAGTTTTTCTTTGCTTTTATTCCTATTGCCTTAGGAGACTGACCTAAGAAAACTTTAGTATGATTTATGTCAGAGAATATTCTGCCTAGGCTCTCTTCTGGTTTTATGGTACCACATCTTATGTTTAAGTCTTTAAGACATTTTGAGTTTGTTTTTGTGCATGGTGTGAGGATGTGATCTAATTTAATTTATTTTCATGAAGCTTGCTAAAGAAAATTTTTCCATTTTATATTCTTGCTTCCTTTGTCAAGACTAGTTGATTATAGGTGTGTGGGTTTACTTCTGGACTCTATATTCTGTTCCATTAATCTGTTTGTCTGTTTTTGTACCAATATCATACAGTTTAGATTACTGTAGTTTTGTAGTTCTGTCTGAAGTCTGGGAAAGTTATACTTCCTGGTTTGTTTTTTTACCCTCGGGATATCTTTGGCAGTTCTGAGTCTTTTATGAATCCATACAAATTTTTGGATTATTTTTTCTAGTTCTGTGAAAAATGTTATGGATAATTTGATAGGAATTGTATTAAATATGGAGTTTCCTTTGTATAGTATTACCATTTTAACTGTATTCATTTTCTTTTTCCAAGACCATGGGATTTCCATTTCTTTGAATCCTTTTTAATTTCCTTTATTAATGTTTTATAGTTCTCAGCATATTAGTCTTTCACCTCCTTGGTCAGACTTATTCCAAGGTACCTTTTGGTTGGTGCAATTTTAAAAGTTTTTTTTTTTTTTTTTGACATTCCCTTTCTGTTATTTCATTGTTAGTGTAAAGAAATGTAATTGACTTCTGCATTGTAATCTTTCATCTTCCTATTTTGCTGAATTCATTTATTAACCAGTAGTTTTCCTGTGGATTCCTTCAGGTTCCTATATACAGTATAGGAACTATATATATAGTATCATGATATATAGTATCACGTCATCTGAATATAATTACAATTTCACCTCTCCCCTTACAGCTTGAATATCTTTCTTTCTTTTCCTTGATTGATTTCTGGGACTAGGACTTCAACACTATGTTGAACAGGAGTAGTAAGAGTGAGCATGTCTGTCATTCCAGATTTTATCAGGAAGGCTTTCAGCTTTTCACCATTGGCTGTGCGTTTGTCATAAATGGCTTTTATTATGTTGAGATACATTCCCTCTATGCTCACTTTAGTTATCATGTGGGATATTGAATTTTGTCAAATACTTTATCTGTATCTATTGAGATGATCATGTACATTTTTTCCTTTTTTGTGTGTGATATATTATCTTGATTGATTGGCATATGTTGCACCATCCTTGAAGATTTCATTTCTTAATTTTAACTTAATAAATA